>JAVXUP010000746.1:0-357378 GCA_033070095.1 Escallonia herrerae
GAAAATTATGCCAACTCTTAAATATATGTAATCAATACTGATGGGGCAAGAATTATAAACCATAAGGGCCACCACAGGATTCCATAAAAGTATCTATATCTAAACACGTTTCAAATTTCTAGGTTCAAAACTTAGATGCTTGCGAAGGATATCGAAACAACTGAAATAAAGGGGCACTATGATCTAGTAATGCCAAATCTTCCTTTCAAATTCCGTACAAAATCTCAGTCACCATATCAATTATTTTCTGAGATCACAACCTTTTTCCATACACTATCTGATAGAGCTACTCGTAGACATCCAAAGATCATAGTCCTATCTTTCAATCATTCTCCTTGTCCAATACGGAAAATATCAAAACAAATAAAAAATAACTAACATTCGTTCTACGATTGCGTACTCAAGCCAAATCCAAAACTTATGGCCAATCTCAATCTTATGCTCTAATATGAAATAAATTCTCCAAACTTAATCCACCTTTTCGAGCTTCAATCCCAATCACATATGTCTTAGGCTTAGAGTCTACAAAATCTCAAACCTAAGCTCTGATACCACTCCTGTCACGCCCCCAAAACGAGGCCGCGACTAACATCAAACTTCATTATATACCATTACAGTTCTAAAGATAACGGTATAGACAGAGCAACTAAATCCTTTAAGATAAATATCTCCACGACAAAAGTCTATGACAATCCGTTCTCCAAAATAATCTCATTACAAAACGATTACTAAACGCAGCGGTGAAACAATATACACAAGAATTAATTCTATCAAATCACCCATTGCTCAAAGATCAAAACTCCAACTTCAAGGTCCATACATATCTTTAAAGCAAGACTCAAACACGTCGATGACATAACCATTATAAATGTATAACAAAGCATCTACGATGCCACAAACACCATTATCTAAATCTCAATCTTACTCATCTCAAAAGATCCAAGAGTTTAGATACAATCCTTTTAAAAACTTAACTAACAATCTTCCTCATCAAAATCCACTAAAACCAAATAATGTGACCAAGACTCTACTATTCGATACAATTTTCAAGTCTCATATCCAACTAACCCACTTTCGGGTAGAGTCCCCAGATGATTTACATTGCTTAAAGATACTAACAAAACTAAATGCTCTAATTCCCCCAAACATGTCACGTCCAAAATCACGTCCGATACCTGTGGTAAAGGACAAAACAAACGAATAGGGGGGTGAGCTCGAATAGCCCAGTAAGTGGAAAATCAATGAGAAGCAAATACGATGATTCGTAGTCCAAAACAAAACCAAATCTTTGACGAACAAGATATAGCAATTGACCACAATGTAAATAAGGCAAATCAAATATACGAAATGTTCACAAGGTGGTCCAAAGAACCCAAATCAAATACAAACAAGGTATAACAATTGGCTACGATGCAAATAAGACAAATCAAATATACAAAATGTTCATAAGGTGGTCCAAAGAACCCAAATCAAATACAAGCCCGAAGTTATGAAAATGCAATCATATCTTACTGCCAAATACCAAAGCAAACGTCATTAAGCGTTTAACCCAAAACATATTTCAATTATATGTCGGGTACGCTACAAACATACGATGACTATGGTGGTCATAAGACCCAAATGTCGAACCAAACATCAAACATCAAACGTGTGCTCCGGAGCATACTAGGAGGCTTCGGCTCTCTAGTATAACAAACATGTGTCCATAGGACCCTCTCTATTTTCGAGAGTTGTTCAACATAGTCAGTGTCAATCTTAAATTGACGGTCACAAATATACGAATTCAATGATGTGCATCATCAGGCACAAACGAAAAGCGGTAAACATTGTTCTCAAAAGAGGGCAAAAGTGGGACAAATCAAATACAAACAAATATAGATGAACCGAAATTGACGAAGTATAAACCTTCGGATTTCGAAAGATACTTTTCCAACAACAAAACAATGATAAAATCCTTTTCACAACAAGCTTGATCAAAATCCAATATTTTTCCCGATTTAAAGAAGGAAACCCAAGCCAAAATCAAAAGGTAGAATCCTTTACAAAACAAGATTAATCAACTCCAACAACTCTTTTTCAGATTTAACGAAGCAACCCATACCATAGCAAAAACGTTACAAACCTTTACCACAGCAAGAACGTTCAAACCCTTACCTCAAACAAGCTTCCGACCAAAAGAAAACCTCAAAGCACCACTCTAGCGCCAAAAGAGCTTTCCAAGGCTTCTATTCTCTCTATCTTCTCTCCCTTTCTCTCTCTCTCTCTCTCCCTCTCTTTCTCGTGCAAAGGAGAGGAAAAGAAACAGAAGACTCCCAAAAAAAAAGGTTATGAGTGAAATAAAACACTATTTATAGGCGACAAAATTTTAAACCTTTAAGTCGACCGAAAATAACTTTAAGTCGACCGAAAACAACATTTTAGTCGACTGAAAGTACATTTCAGTCGACTAAAAGTTACTGTTCATCGACTAAAAGTACTGTTCAAAATCATTGTTCATGACTGTTCAAAATCACTGTTCATATGTGTACTGTTCATGTTACTGTTCATCGACTAAAACTTTTAGTCGACTGAAAACCTTTAAATTCGACTAAAAGTACTGTTCAAAGTTACTGTTCAAAAATACTGTTTATAGTTACTGTTCAAAAATATTGTTCATCGACTAAAACTTTTAGTCGACTGAAAACACTCTTTTAGTCGACTAAAACCTTTAAATTCGACTAAAACTCCAGAAAACTATTTTTTACACAATTTAAATACTTTTTAGTCGACCGAAACACTTTTAGTCGACTCAAACCTTTTAAATTCGACTAAAAGTTACTGTTCATCTGATCAAAAATTTCAAAAATAATCTCAATTCATTTTCTTAGTTTTCACAAAAGACCACAAACTTATTTATTCAAAAATATACAATTTTGCATAAGGAAAAGAAAATTTTCGGGGTATTACATATACCTAGCTAGGAAATAAGAAAGAAACCTAAACAATGCGTGCCATACATCTAGAACCACTATTAGCTTTAAGAATCCCATCCATGCCACCAGCATCCATGCCACCAGCACCATTTTCAAATCCTCATATTCTTAACAATTTTTAAGACCAAGCCAGGCACTTCGGTTCCACCCTTGCCCTTAGCATTGTACACCCTCACAAATCTAACACTATTGTACAACACAAGTATAGTAAAACATATTTTTATGACAGTACGAGACGAGTGTTATGTTATTAGTGTGGTGAAATCTGTCACACCATGTTGTACCTTCCTAACACAAGAAAATTGTTATAATCTTGGTAGATAATGAGGAAGGTAAGGATCCACTACTTGTGTATGATGAGGAACCAACTCTAAAAGAACCTACTCCTGTCTCTGAGAGGGTTGAGAACGCTATTAATGCTTATCAAGGAAAACCTAACAGAACTCATTCATGATATGGATATTTCATAGCAGTAAAACTTTTTCCATCTTAAGAGATACATGGTCCACTCATAACTCCATGGACCTTACAACTACAGCAAACCTGGGTGTACGATTATTCCTACTCCATCGTGAGAGTCATGGTTGTTGATGGCACTATCATACCTAGTGATTATCATTGCAAATTATTCACATAGACCATGCAAAACTAAGTTCAATATTGATGTGATGTTGTTACCCCTTGAGGATGTCATTGTGCATCAGAACTGTAATGGCTTAAAGTTCTTGCAAAAACCCAATTTGACTTTCAATAAACAAATATGTCAATCTACAGCGGGGATCAAGTTGTGACTTACTCTGGGGAGGAAGCCAAGATTATGTTGACTTTCTACCATGGCAATGCACGAATACTTTATAAGTTGTCCAAAAGCTCAAAATATACAAGTATACCCTTACCACTATATCGACTACCGATGCAAATAAACCGCAAATTACTATACTTATTAACCAATCCAATGATGTGTTTGAGGAACCTAAGGGACTGCCACCACCAAGGCCTCGAGATCACTGCATCACACGTATCCCAAATGTAGGGCCTGTTAACATCAAATAGGGTATCTTATTCTCAACAAACATAAATTAAAAAATAATGCATGAGATGATTGAATCTCGCATTATGCAACCTAGCATCACCTTTGGATCCCCAATCCTACTAGTCAAGAAAACAAAACTGTGTACTGACCATAAAAGCCTTAATAGGCTGATAGTCAGAAACAAGTTTACAATCCCGGTGGTTGATTACCTATTAGATGAGCTGCATGGTTCTTGCATTTTTTCCTAAGCTTGTTCTAAGAAGTGGATATCACCGGGTAAGGGTTAGCCCTAAGATTATACATCAAATTGCTTTTTCTACCAACTTTAGCTACTATGAGTTCAAAAGGATGCTCTTTGGGCTCACTAATGCACCAGCAAGCTTCTAATTCATCATAAATTCAAGTTTCAACCTTTGTCTAGGAAATTTGCCTTAGCATTCTATGACAACATTCTGATATATACCAAGACTCTGGATGACCAAATCCAACACATCATCACGGTTTTACAAACACTCAGACATATGTGAAGAATACCAAGTAGTATTTGCCTCTCCCGAGGTAGATTACCTTGGCCATGTTATAGGAGTTCAAAGTGTAGCAGCAGTCTCTAACAAAATTTCATAGGGTTTCTGGCTTCATTGGGAGTTATTGAAATTTATTGCTCATTATAGATTTATCAGCAAGTCCCTTGCCAAACTCTTATTAAAAACAACTTTGTTTGAACCCCTGAGGCAACATGAATTTATTGCTAATTGTGGATCTAACAGCAAATCCCTTACCAAACTCTTATACAAAACAACTTTATCTGAACCCTTTAGGCTACTAAAGCTATTACAAAACCTGAGAATATTATTGGTTCACACTCGTGTGTTGATATTACTAGACTTCTTAAGCCCTTTATGATAGAATTGGATATCATAACCAAGGAATAATGGTTGTACTCATGCAAATAAAAGCCCCCTAGCCTACTTTAGGAAAGCTTTAGACAAAAATTGGGAGCCATGTCTACAGGTGAAAAAGAGTTGGTGGTTTTGCTGCAAGCTATTATGCACTGGCATAGCTACTAGACAATAACCACCTTGACATTATAATAGATCAGTGTAACATGAACTACTTGGTAGGCCCAAGTCCACTTAGGGAAGGTCCTTTTATAATGGATGACCCTTGAAACCAATATGAATGACTTGAGTTTGACTCTCTGGCGGTTGTCCTACTCTCGAGTAGCTTCTGCACCCTAATTGATCCCCCTACAACTACCCACCGAGTATATGTTTCAATAGGAAGATGGAGAACCAGTTCCTCGTGGCCATCGGCCTGCTTTTAGGTTAAGACAAACATTAAAATTTGGGAGTTGCATCTATTCCTTTTTGCATAAAGGAAAAAGAAAGAAAGCACTACACATACTAAGCATGAGCCCTTCTACTAGACCAACCTGCACTAAAGGCCCATATTGTACTTGTCGGAGGTCTAACTCAGAGAGATATTTTTTTCTTTTTATGGCCTCTCCCTCATTCTTGTCACAATTAGCTGCACCCTCTCACTACGGTCAAGTTATCTTGTCCAAATCAAGCCTTAGGCATCATTGATGCAAGAAAGAATCATAAGGAAATGCAGCCAAAGATGGCGTGGACAGACAAATAGAAGGTTTGGTAATTAGGTTTGAAGATTCTGAGTCTGGAAGAACCATACTAGAAAGGATTCCCTTTCAATGACCAGTCGATATTGAATTTTAGCCAAGGGCATTCCTCTTTCTTACCTTATTAGAATCAATTAAACTCCACTCTTGAATTAAAATGGTAACATCCTTGCTATAAGAAAGATGGTTATCAAAGCTACACGGATTTAACTTTGATATATAGTCCAAGGTTAGAGTGGAGAATGGGATTGTTGATGCATAATCAAGGCTAATGTGAAATGACCTTAATGATACTAATTCCTAATATATCTCAGTAGTTACACCATTTTGGTACAAAATTGCAAGCAAGTTATGAACATGAGGAGTAATTCTAATGATCACCTGTAGTTACTCGTTTTGGAACCATTTGCCACTTTCAAGTGCATTTATGACCATGGGACTCTAAGGCATAAAGGGAAATAATGCAAGGACAAAAAGACTAAATTGAGACATTAAATCATATAAACCTTGCACTCATCAAGCATTGGGCGCCATTTCTGAGGGAACGACAATCTATAAGAGAGTTAGCTCACTCTTTACGGGCCATGTGTAGGACACGACATCAAGGAGTGATAAAATAATATGAAATTTGCAAAAGAAACAAACATGAGCATGGACCTTATTGAGTTCAATCTTCGGTCATTTTAACTCAGCTATAGAGTTGTGTCTCCTTGAACTCTATAGAAAGGTTGCAAAAATCAATGATAAGGAAATCGCCATGGTAGCAGTGGAAAAGTCTCACGCCCTCAAAACAGGAAGCCGAGACTACAAAGCAAACCTCATGATAAACTATTACCATTTTAATGATAACAGTATAAATAGAGCAACATAAACTTCCAAAATGAGAAATATACATATGTATATCCATAAAACAAAAGCTATCCTTTCTTAAGTAATACTTCCACTGAGAATTATATTACAAAACAATTTCTAATCGCAACGGATAGATAGTTACACAAAAATAATTCTATCAAAGTACCCCAACCGGATAAAGTTCCTAAAGTTCCTTCATGCACTTTCAGGCTGTATAAATCATCAGCGCTTTTGTGATACCCCGAACGTATCGAAAAAATTATTTAACACTAAGTTAATTCATTAACAAGAATTATTTTATCGAGTAACGTCCTTTTGGCGTTAATTAAGTGGCAGGAAGTGGGAAGAGATGTCAGTGTAGCTTTAGGGTCAAAGTGGAATTTTCCTAATCTAGAGGGGCAAAAGTTAATTATATAAAGTTTAGGGGTCATTTTATAAATATGAAAACTATTGGGGGTCAATTCATAAATTTTGGAAAGCATGCCCAAATGCCAAGTGTTCAAGGAGAATTTCTTACTAGTTGCCACCTCATGCTAGGGTGGTGACTAAGTGAATGTGAAAATTTAAAAAATGATGGGTTGGATTTCTGGTGAACAAAGAAGAGGGAGAAGAGAACAAAAAAAATATAGAACCAGAGAGCCAGACAGAGAACAAGCTCGGGCAAATGGTGAAGGAGCAAATTTCAGAATTTTCAAAGGGTAATCTCTCTACCCATTTCAGTTTGTATGTGTTGGACTGTGTGAATTCCTTGTGCGCAGGGTATAGGAGGTAGGGTGATGAAGTTGCACGAGTTGGTGTATATATTGTGTATATCTTGCAGCCGTGGTGTGGGTAATTGTGTGTATTTCGAGCATGAATGGTGTTGGTTTGGGCGAATGAGAGAATTAGGGCTAAGAGGTGTTGCCGAAAGCAGGTATTGTGAGAGATTTAGGTGTAGGTGGGTAAATTCGTGGGTGGCAGAGTGTGTTTTAGTGTGTGCCATGGGGTGCGTGAGTGTGTGTGGTTCGGGTGTGTGTTCGTGTGTGATTGTGTGTGTTTTAGATGAGTTAGGTTATAAATTAGGTGTTGTAATGTGTTGGTGATGTTGGATGTGGGGTTTCAGATAGAGAAATGGGGAAGAATGGGTGTAACCGTGGATGAAGGGAAAAGGTTCATGGCTGCGTGGGTTCGGGTGTGAGGTTGAAGAAGAGTGGTGTGTGTGAAAAACGTGAAATTGTATGTGTTGATCATGAACAGTAAAAAATGGTCGCTAAAGACCAAAATAAATTAAGCAGTTTTTTCAATAAATGTTAAAAAAATACCTAGAGCCAGATTTAGCCAAATTGAAAAAAAAGAGACCCCAAATACTATTAGGAGATCTACATCATGCAAAAATTTTAGATTTTTTCGAGCACTGGAAAGGGGTAAACCGCTATGGGAAACCGTGAAAATTTATAGTGTAATTAAAAATATCGAATGAGCGCGATTTGGCCCAAAAATTTTATGGGGACCTTAGGATGTTAATAAGTTTCTTTTCCCAAGATTTTGGGGCATTCGGAGGTCGTTTACTATTTTTTTGCCAAACAGACTTTTAAGCGCTCGGTTCCGACACCGGTCCGGAATTTTTGGGCGAAAATTTTGTAAGATATTTTTTAGCTTAAGAATGACTTAGGGAGGGTACATATAACATTTTTAAGTGATTTTGAGATTTGTATGGTGCCGAGAACCCTAGGGGGGCATTTTAGTAAATTGTCACTATGGTAATTTTCCCAGTAGAGTTTTTTTCGAAGGACTTTTAGTCCGGAAAGTGTGGTAAAACACCTGTAAGATTGTTTTGAAGTTGGTTTGAGGTGATGGGAGCGATAGCGGACCCCTGGGATATTTTGGTAATTTGCCACTAGACGGAAGGTATTTTGGTACTTTTACCACGCGAACTCTGAACTTTGCAAATGCCTTAATTGAGCATTCTAAAATAACAAGCAGCAAGGAATAGGATGAAAATCCCTAAAGACCTGACTGAAAGGTCGGAGTAACCGACCGCTATAGAACACGATAAAAAATTGATAAAATGAAAGTAGAATAATTTTATATTATGATGGTTAGTGGCTAACGAGTAAAAATCATATTTGAATAGGTGACCCTACTCGCGACGGTTTGAAATTATTAAGCTCGTCGGCTAAAAGTCAGCCAGGTAAGGATAGTACGGCTCTTTGCATGCTACGAAATTGTTCCTCGTGGCATACCCATCGTTATTATGGTGAAGTATGATGAATATGGGGTATCGGTGGTTGTTGTGCCTGTACCTCTCGTACTTGAAACATTGTTGTAGTTTTTGACTAGCTTGTTTCCTAGTCTACTTTGTGTGCGTTAGTGATGATTTTGGGTTACCCTGTTGAACATCGGTCCTATACTTGACTGAAATTTCTTGTTGAATGGTTTGTTGAATCGAGGACATGGGGTGAACTTAGTTCCCTTAGTCCGTTCAGTTGTTGTATTATGTGCTTTGACGATAACGTGGTTTGGGGATGAACAACTCTTCGTGATTTCCCTTCTTATGCTTGCTGTCTCTTTTATTTGTTTGAGACTGAGATGAACATCCCGGAGCACGGGACATTATGTGAAAGGAGGGCCAGTGAAACATAATCACCGGCAAACAGGATGTACGGCGCGCGGGTCGAGTCAGTCGTGTCGATTGAGTCCAGTCAGTCCGGTCGGTGTCTGCATTGCATTTGACTTTATTATGACACTGTGATTTTAATGACTTATATTTTATTGATGTTTAATTTGGCAATTTAGTGTTCACATGCATTGTAGTCGGTCAGTCCAGTTCATTAAAGGTGGTGATAATGTTGTTCTGTTGGGCCTTAAAGCCGCTCAGTCTGACTAAAAGAAAAGAAAACATGTTGCTTGATCCATTGAATTGATGTTGTGTCATCCTTTGAAATTCTAGATTCTTGATATCGTTGAGATTGATTATTATTTCTCCCAAGGCTGTCACTTCGTTGTCTGCGTTGTTCCTCGTATTATCTTTACTGAGCGATTTGCGCTCATTCCTTACCTGTAATGTTTTCAGGCAATCAGGGCAAAGTAGGGGAAACTTAGAGGAATGGGAAGGAGAAGGCGCTTAATCAGTAGACCGAAAAGTAAGACGGCGATATGCGCATTTTGGAAACTAGGCATTTTGTGTGAATATTTCCGCTGTGCTCATGTTGAGCTTTACGATGAAATTTTTTTGTAAGGATGGCCTTTTGTGAAACCTTATGTATGTTCAAAGATGTTTTTAGAATTGCTCTGTATCGACATGGTTTATAATGCAGTCATGACTGACGACCCGGCTCTAGTGATATCACTAGGGTTGGGGGTGTCACAGGTTGGTATCAGAGCATATGCATATGATCATGTAGACTAGGCGTAAATATTAAGCGTTTATAGGGGCAGAAAAGTGTTGAAGTTACTTGTATCGTGTTATAAGTCTGATGTGAGTTTGTATGCCTTCCAGAAGATTATGGCTGGAGCGGGATTAATTGATAAGCACGTCATGGCCGGGGACGAGGAGGAAGATCCAGAGGAGGACCCCTGGCCAATTGACGAGGAGCCCAAGGAAATAGATTTGTCGGGACCAGAGGATGGGGAGGAGGAACAGGAAGAGACTGAACCTAAGGTGCCAGTGGGATTTGTGAAGGTTGGTAACACTGTGTATCGGGCACACCATGTGAAAAACTTTTGGAAATGAAGGTATATCGAGGTGGTGAGGGAAATGGATCACCTGGTGTATCAGGCGAAGGAGATGCGGGCTATGGAGGGGCAGGAGGTAGAAAAGTTGGAGCAACGTCGTCGTGAGGATGTGGCATGAGTGAACAAAAGGGAAGAGTATACCTATGATGCGAGGAGAAGGGTGGTTCGGATGATGCATGATGGGTTACGAGAAACTCATTCGGCGAAGCCGATGCCGAGGGATCGGCGGGATATGATTGATGAGGAGTATTGGTACATAATACTCGCTCAGGAATGGAATAGGTTTTCTCCAGTTTAGAACGAGAAGGAAATGGGGGGAGGAGTAACGTGTAAAAAAAATGTATAAAGTTGACTACTGATGTGTAGGAATGTATAGAGTTGACTGTTGATGTATATGTTTGTATAACGTTAACTATAGGTTATAACTGTTGTCTGTACCAAATGTATGTTGTATAAATGAAATATTGTACTTACGGGTGTAGAAGATGTTGTAGTAAGAATGTTAATTGTGTTTTATGTCAGGAATGGCTCGTCAATTGCAAAACCGGATGATACCCCTAGTGGAGGAGGCTCCTAACTTAAGAAGGCCACCTACGGAAGCATCTTCGGCATGTGCCGGGGGCGAGAATGGGGAACATGTGGAAGCTGAAGTTGAAAATTCTAATAGAGAGGATTTAAGAAGAGAACTGGTAGGACTATTGCGGGAAATTGTAGGAACTCCTGCTGCACAGCCAGCAGCGGTGGCTGCGTCTGTGCCGATAGAGGGAAAGAAAGAGTGTAAATTTTGAGACTTTCAAGATGTTCATCCCAGTGAGTTTCACGGGGGTAGTGACCAGATCAAGGCAGTGGATTGGGTTCGGGAAATGGAAAGGGCTTTTGAGATAATGGGGTGTGGAAAGCACCAAAAGGTAATTTTTGCAACCCACATGCTGAAGGGAGCGGCTGGTTACTGGTGGGATGTGCAAAAACAAGTTGAGGAAGGAAAAAAGCCCGACCGCCCCTATGTTACATGGAAGCGTTTTAAACGGGTATTTAATGAAAAATATTTTCCCGTGACAGTGCAGAATAAATTGGAGACAGATTTTCTAAACCTGAAACAGAAAGACAAAACGATAGAGGAATACATATGAGAATTTGATGAACTAGCACGTTTTGCCACGCATCAGGTGATTACGGAAGAACGGAAAGTTAGAAGGTTTGAGGAAGGGCTGAGACAACCCTTAAGAAAAATTGCCAAAAGTTTTTAGCTACATACCTTCACCAAGGTTATGGAGAAAACTCTGCTAATAGAAGCGGAAAATAAGGAAGCCTGGGAGGAAAGAAAAGAGCAAGGCAGGAAGATAAATAATAACCAGCAACGGCCAAGAGATAGCGGGAAGAAATTCAAAAAGAGGATGGAGGAGGGGAAGTTTGGGCAAGGTTTGGGTCAAGCGGCAAATAAAGAATGTACGTGCTGTGGACTTAAGCATGAAGACACAAATTGTATTAAAGCAACAGGAGCATGTTTCAAATGTGGTCAGCAAGGTCTTAGGGCAAATGACTGCAAGTTAAATCAGAGGGTTTGCTTCCAGTGCCAGCAGCCAGGCCATAATGCGAAGGAGTGCACGCAGCGGAAGATGATGGCTCTGGAGGGAAGGCCACGGACAACGGGCCGCTCTAATGCTATTAACCTGAAGGAAGCCTTGAAATCAGAGGACGTGGTGACAGGTACATTCCCTGTATGTTCACATCAGGCTATGATACTATTTGATTCGGGTGCCACACACTCCTTTGTTTCTCTAGCATTCGCTAATAAGCTAATTGTACCTGAGCAACCGTTGAATACAGTATTAACGGTTAACATACCTAGCAGACACGCCCTTTTCTCTACTAAGATATATAGGCAATGCCTGATACAGATCTCTAGTCAAATACTATATACTGACCTTATACCCCTTAAGTTGGGAGATTTTGATGTTATACTTGGGATGGACTGGTTAGTGGCATATGACGCTAACGTGGATTGTCGACGTAAGAGAATACAATTAGTGATCCCAAGGAAACCTAAGGTGGTTATACAAGGAGATCGGACAGTTCGACCTCCTTACTTAATGTCGGCGATAGAAGCACGTCGCTGTATTCGTAAAGGATGTCAGGGTTATCTGGTGCAAGTATATGACACTCGAACTAGTGAACCGCAATTGGATAATATTCCAATAGTATGTGAATTTCTGGATGTTTTTCCCGTAGACCTTCCAGGGTTACCACCGGACAGGGAGATTGAGTTTAGTATCGATCTGATTCCAGGAACCTATCCTATATCAAGAGCCCCTTATAGGTTGGCACCATCGGAAATGGTGGAGTTAAAGAACCAATTGGAGGAGTTACTGAACTTGGGTTTTATTCACCCCAGTATGTCTCCGTGGGGAGCCCCAGTGTTGTTTGTAAGAAAGAAAGACAGAATGATGAGGTTGTGTATTGACTATCATGAGTTAAATAAAGTAACCATTCGGAATAAATATCCTTTACCTCACATAGATGACCTTTTTGATCAATTAAAAGATGCGAAGTATTTTTCAAAAATTGACCTTAGGTCTGGATACCATCAGTTGAAGATAAAGAAAGATGACATAGCAAAAACTACTTTCCGAACCAGATATGGACACTATGAGTTTTTGGTAATGCCATTTGGGCTGACTAATGCCCCTGCGGCCTTTATGGACTTGATGAATAGGACATTTCAAAAATATCTAGACAGTTGCGTCATCTTGTTTATTGATGATATTCTGGTCTACTCCAAGAGTAAGGAAGAGCATGCTCAACATTTGAGGCAAATATTGCAGATTCTCCGAGAACGTAAATTGTACGCCAAACTCAAGAAATGTGAGTTCTGGTTGGAGAAGGTACAGTTTCTGGGACATATAGTGCCCCGTGAGGGCATATTTGGAAACCAGGGGAAAATGGAGACGGTGTTGAACTGGGAACGTCTGTCTTTGGTGTTTGAAATACAACGCTTCCTAGGCATAGCGGGATATTATCGGAGATTTATTAAGGACTTTTCAAGAATAGCATCCCCATTGACAAATCTGACCAAGAAGAACGTGAAGTTTACCTGGATGGAAAAGTGTGAAAATAGCTTCCAGGAACTAAAAAAAAGGTTGGTGACGGCACCTGTTCTGGCGTTACCATCAGGTCTAGAAGGATTCGTCATTTATTGCGATGCATCTCGGGAGGAGTTAGGTTGTGTCCTTATGCAACATGGTAAGGTAATTGGGTATGCCTCTAGACAGTTGAGGAATCACGAAAAGAATTACCCAACGCATGATTTAGAGTTGGCAGCAGTAGTGTTTGCACTAAAAATATGGCGACATTACTTGTATGGGGTTGCATGCGAGATATACACCCACCATAAGAGTTTAAAGTATATCTCTACCCAAAAGAAATTGAATATGAGACAAAGAAGATGGTTAGAACTCCTTAAGGATTATGATTGCGTTATCAAATATCACCCAGGAAAAGCTAATGTTGTGGCGGATGCACTTAGCAGGAAGCGTATGGGGAATCTAACTGTGATGATTACCACACAAAAGGCTATCATTGAAGATTTGAACAAACTCGAGATTGAAGTTCGAGTTCGGGGAGAAGGAGGGGGTAACCTGTTTCAGATAGAGGTCAAACCGACACTTTATGATCGGATCAAGGAAGCTCAAAGTCGAGATGAAAGACTACAGGAAATCCGGCAGGGTTTTGAGAGAAATAAAAAAGAGAAATTTGATTGCGATAAGGAAGGCCTTTACCGGTATGAGGGTCGAATATATGTGCCGTTTGTCGGAGAGTTAAGGACGGAGATTATGACAGACGCACATAACTCTAAATATTCGATCCATCCTGGAGAAACAAAGATGTACCGTGACCTACGACAGAATTTTTGGTGGACCAGGATGAAAAGAGATATATCAGGATTTGTATCTCGGTGCTTGACCTGTCAACAAGTGAAGGTAGATCATAAAAAGGTTGCCGGACTATTGCAACCACTCCCTGTACCTGAGTGGAAGTGGGAACACATTACGATGGATTTTGTATAGAGGTGCCATGCACAACCAGTAAGAATACGGCTATCTGGGTGGTAGTAGACAGGTTGACCAAAACAGCTCGGTTTATTCCTATTCGAGAAGGGTATTCTACGGAAAGACTAGCTCGAATCTACATTAAGGAGGTAGTTAGCCATTACGGGGTGCCGGTAACCATCGTATCCGATAGGGATGCAAGAAGGTTCACCTCAAGATTTTGAAAGAGTTTCCAAGAAGAGATAGGAACGAAGTTGACCATGAGTACTGCCTTTCATCCTCAGACAGATGGCCAATCCGAATGTACCATACAGGTATTGGAAGATATGTTAAGGGTGTGCATTATTGACTTTGGTGGAGCCTGGGATGAACAATTACCCCTGATTGAATTTTCGTATAACAATAGTTATCAGACGAGTATTGAAATGGCTCCCTATGAAGCACTGTACAGCAGAAGATGTCGTACGCCAATATGTTGGGATGTGGTGGGAGAAAGGAGATTGTCCCGCACAGAATTGTGTAGAGAAATGGAAGATAAAGTGAAGGTGATCCGAGAAAGGATACACACTGCACAAGATCGACAGAAAATCTATGCAGCTAAGAGACGTAGGATGCTCGAATTTGAAGTAGGGGACATGGTGTTTTTAAAAGTATCGCCATGGAAAGGCATTATGTGATTCGGGAAGCAAGGGAAATTGAGTCCGAGATATATTGGACCATTTAAGGTTTTGGCGAGGATTGAGATGGTAGCGTACAGGCTTGAGCTACCACCAGACGTGAATCAGCTACACGATGTGTTTCATGTTTCGATGCTTAGAAAGTATGTTCCTGATCCAACACACGTGATCCAACTGGAACCAATAGAGATTCGAGAAAATCTATCATATCCAGAGGTACCCATGGAAGTGATCGAGAAGAAGGAACAGGTGTTGTAATATCCCACATCGGTTGTGGGAGAGTTTGCGATTGGCCTTATAAGACCCTGCCTATGAACTCATAAGTACCTACTTGGCTAGCCCTTTTGAGGGAGTCAATGCCCTGTGGTGGGGCCGTGGACCGGGTCGTTACAGATGGTATCAGAGCCGACTCTCGAAAGCTGGGGCTGGGGTATCCAGTCGGGTTGCCGATGGTTGGGGGAAACGAAGGCAAGCCCAGGTATATCTCACATCAAGAGGATGGTTGGGGCAACGAAGGGTGAGCTGGGTATATCCCACATTGGCTAGAGAGGAGGATTCTGGGCTATGTGTGATCGAGCCTTAGCGAGAACGCTAAGGAATAAGGTGGGGAGATTGTAATATCCCACATCGGTTGTGGGACAGTTTGCGATTGGCCTTATAAGACCCTGCCTATGAACTCATAAGTACCTACTTGGCTAGCCCTTTTGAGGGAGGCAATGCCCTGTGGTGGGGCCGTGGACCGGGTCGTTACAGGTGTTACACTCTAATGTAATACCGGTGGTTAAGGTCATTTGGAGAAATCACACACTAGAGGAGGCCACCTAAGAACCTGAAGCACTGATGCGGCAACGTTATCTGCATCTCTTTGCTGAACAAGGTTTGCCTTAATTTCGAGGATGAAATTTATTTAAAGGGGGGCGAGTGTGATACCCCGAACGTATTAAAAAATTATTTAACACTAAGTTAATTAATTAACGGGGATTATTTTATCGAGTAACGTCCTTTTGGTGTTAATTAAGTGACGGGAAGTGGGAAGAGATGTCAGTGTAGCTTTGGGGTCAAAGTGAAATTTTCCTAATCTAGAGGGGCAAAAAGTTAATTATATAAAGTTTAGGGGTCATTTTATAAATATGAAAATTATTGGGGGTCAATTCATAAATTTTGGAAAAGCATGTCCAAATGCCAAGTGTTCAAGGAGAATTTCTTACTAGTTGCCACCTCATGCTAGGGTGGTGATTAAGTGAATGTGAAAATTTAAAAAAATGATGGGTTGGATTTCGGGTGAACAAAGAAGAGGGAGAAGAGAAAAAAATAGAAACAGAGAGCCAGACAAAGAACAAGCTCGGGCAAACGGTGAAGGAGCAAATTTTAGAATTTGCAAAGGGTAATCTCTCTACCCATTTCAGTTTGTATGTGTTGGACTGTGTGAATTCCTTGTGCGCAGGGTATAGGAGGTAGGGTGATGAAGTTGGATGAGTTGGTGTATATTTTCTGTATATCTTGTAGCCGTGGTGTGGGTAACTGAGTGTATTTTGAGCATGAATGGTGTTGGTTTGGGCGAATGAGAGAATTAGGGCTAGGAGGTATTGCCGAAAGCAGGTATTGTGAGAGATTTAGGTGTAGGAGGGTAAATTCGTGGGTGGCAGAGTGTGTTTTAGTGTGTACCATAGGGTGCGTGAGTGTGTGTTCTTGAGTGTGTATGGTTTGGGTATGTGTTCGTGTGTGATTGTGTGTGTTTTAGATGAGTTAGGTTATAAATTAGGTGTTGTAATGTGTGGGTGATGTTGGATGTGGGTTTTAGGTAGAGAAATGGGAAAGAAGGGGTGTAACCGTGGATGAAGGGAAGAGGTTCATGGCTGCGTGGGTTTGGGTGTGAGGTTGAAGAAGAGTGGTGTGTGTGAAAAATGTGAAATTGTGTGTGTTGATCATGAACAGTAACCGTAATGGTCGCTAAAGACCAAAATAAATTAAGTAGTTTTTTCAATAAATGTTAAAAATAACTAGAGCCAGATTTAGCCAAATTGTAAAAAAAGAGACCACAAATATTATTAGGAGATCTACATCAAGAAAAAATTTCAGATTTTTCCGAGGACTGGAAAGGGGTAAACCGCTACGGGAAACCGTGAAAATTTATAGTGTAATTAAAAATATCAAACGAGTGTGATTTGGCGCAAAAATTTTATGGGGACCTTAGGATGTTGATAAGTTTCTTTTCCCAAGATTTTGGGACATTCTGAGGTCGTTTACTATTTTTTTGCCTAACGGGCTTTTAAGCGCTCGATCCGAACACCGATCCGGGATTTTCAGGCGAAAATTTTGTAAAATACTTTTTAACTTAAGAATGACTTCGAGAGGGTAAATATAACATTTTTAAGTGATTTTGAGATTTCTTTGGTGCCGGGAACCCTCGGGGGGCATTTTAGTAAATTGCCAACAGATAGGGGTATTTTGGTAATTTTCCTGGTAGAGTTTTTGTCGAAGAACTTTTAGTCCGGAAAGGGTGGTAAAACACATGTAAGATTTTTTCGAAGTTGGTTTGAGGTGATGGGAGCGATAGTGGACCTCGGGGCATTTTGATAATTTGCCACTAGACGGAGGGTACTTTGATAATTTTACTGCGCGAACTACGAACTTCGTGAATGCCTTAATTGTGCATTCTAAAATAACAAGAAGCGAGGAATATGATTAAAATCCCTAAAGACCTGACTGAAAGGTCGGAGTAACCGACCGCTATAGAACACGATAAATAATTGATAAAATGAAAGTAGAATAATTTTATATTATGATGGTTAGTGGCTAACGAGTAAAAATCTTATTTGAATAGGTGACCCTGCTCGCGGCGGTTTGAAATTGTTAAGCTCGTCGGCTAAAAGCCTACCAGGTAAGGATAGTACGGCTCTTTGCATGCTACGAAATTGTTCCTCGTGGCATACCCATCGTTATTAGGGTGAAGTATGATGAACATTTTATGATGAATATGAGGTATCGGTGGTTGTTGTGTCTGTACCTCTCGTACTTGAAATATTGTTGTGGTTTTCGACTAGCTTGTTTCCTAGTCTACTTTGTGTGCATTAGTGATGATTTTGGGTTACCTTGTTGAACCTCGGTCATATACTTGACTGAAATTTCTTGTGAATGGTTTGTTGAATAGAGGACATGGGGTGAACTTAGTTCCCTTAGTCCGTTCAGTTGTTGTATTATGTGCTTTGACGATAACGTGGTTTGGGGACGAACAACTCTTCTTGAGTTCCCTTCTTGTGCTTGCTGTCTCTTTTATTTGTTTGAGACTGAGATGAACATCCCAGAGCACGGGACATTATGTGAAAGGAGGGCCAGTGAAACATAATCACTAGCAAACAGGATGTAGGGCGCGCGGGTCGAGTCAGTCGTGTCGATTGAGTCCAGTCAGACCGGTCGGTGTCTGCATTGCATTTGACTTTATTATGACACTGTGATTTTAATGACTTATATTTTATTGATGTTTAATTTGGCAATTTAGTGTTCACATGCATTGTAGTCGGTCAGTCAGTTCGGTCAGTCCAATTCATTAATGGTGGTGATAATGTTGTTCTGTTGGGCCTTAAAGCCGCTCAGTCTGACTAAAAGAAAAGAAAACATGTTGCTTGATCCATCGAATTGATGTTGTGTCATCCTTTGAAATTCTGGATTCTTGATATCATTGAGATTGATTATTATTTCTCCCAAGGCTGTCACTTCGTTGTCTGCGTTGTTCCTCGTATTATCTTTACTGAGCGATTTGCCTCATTCCTTACCTGTAATGTTTTCAGGCAGTCAGGGCGAAGTAGGGGAAACTTCGAGGAAAGGGAAGGAGAAGGAGCTTAATCAGTAGACCGAAAAGTATGACGGCGATATGCGCATTTTGGAAACTAGGCATTTTGTGTGAATATTTCCGTTGTCCTCATGTTGAGCTTTACGATGAAATTTTTTTGTAAGCATGGCTTTTTGTGAAATCTTATGTATGTTCAAGGATGTTTTTAGAATTGCTCTATATCGACAGGGTGTTTATAATGCAGTCATGACTGACGACCCGGCTCAGGTGACATCACTAGGGTTGGGGTGTCACTGCTTTAATCTTGTTGGAATCTTGAATTAACCTCTAGCTGATACTTTTTTGCGTTAGCCTTGGAGCACTCTGTCCATGCATCAAGCGCAAAGTTCATCTTCATGGACTTTGTCTCCTTGCTAGAACACACGTCGATGGAGGTACCCCCTAAGCTACGTTTCATCCCCACGTCCATAACATGAATATCAACATCAAGTTCAATAGTTGTGCCCCCCCTCCCTCAGCAAAACTCCCATGTACTCATTGTACGTCACCTTTTCCTCAGCACTACTCAACTTTTGTTGCATTGATGAACGTGTCAATTTATCCATTTTTGTAGACTCCGAGAAAATCACAACCAGATTATTGTAATTTGCACAACCCTTCCCATAGAATTGCCTACCCCTCGAATTCACCTACATCTAATTTACGTAAATATTGGTGCATTTATGTGTATGTTTCAAATATGCAGCGCAAAATCAAAGTGTGATTACTACGTATGGTTAAGATGACTGTGTTACCCTTATGTGTTTATCCTAAACATCGTCTGAACAGTGCATATCTGGCTTGTGTGATCCCATCCAAACCCAGTGTGATTCCGCAACTTGGTGAACGGGCAAAACTTTGTGTGCAGCCTATTATACTTTGCATCAACTGTGACTGTTTGTACCTTGCGCCAATCCTGCACACATGTCACTCTCAACACGCTCCCGTTGTTTCTTCTCAAAGGTGGAATACAATGCGATTATTTTCATTTTATCTATACCATCAAATTGACAAAGAATGTCTCGACATGCTGAGGCTATAGAGATTCCTCAAATCCTTCTTCATCATAACCTCCCTCTCCAAAACCAGGATATCCATAACGGAAGCTTACACATAAGCATATTAAACTGCCCCATTTGTTTCGGTTTCATGTCATGTACCTACTAAGCATCTGTTTCACTTCATGACAACGCCATATTGCATTTAATTTCTCTAATTGAATGAATGTGTGTCATCTTCCTTAAGAAAGAGAAAAAGAGATACAAGCATGTCTAATCTACTACTTAAGATGTCCGCAATGATTAATAAAGATATCAAACATAGTGGCAGCATAGACGCCTCGTTACCAATTTTTACAATAAGTGTTCAATATACAACCATATATACAGTAGCACAGTACACGTCTTGTTAACAACAAAGGACAGCTAAAAGGATGCAGGTTCACATATTGGGCCATTAGTGGCCCTCATTTATGCCATTGGAGGCATTTGCAGAAAGGGTGGTAGAGACTGCTTGAGCAATTATGTTCTGTTTGGTCTATCAAAACCTTTGAAAATGAATTGCTAGGTCGGCTATGGGTGGTGCTGCCAAAGAAGGTTGTTCAAAAGGTTCAATACGCCTTTGACAACGAGATTTGTAACGGATATATGCAGTAACGGCTTCACTATGTTTACAATATTTTTTAAAGTGCAATTGGGAAATCCAAACACTTGCAGTTCACATCCTTCCCATTGTCGTAAATGCCAGGCCTTCGACTGACAAATGCAACATACCAAAGAGGCATTATTATCCCTATCACAAAAAAGGACATTTACAACATGAGATGTTATCAACTTTTAATATTATGATTAAACCTTAATAAACATATGTAATTTTTGCAAAATGACAGGAACTAATTTATTACAAAAGAGCTTTGCGAGGTGGTTTAAAAATTTTGAAGTATAAGTTTAAGGATTTACTCACACATATGTACACAGTTGCATAAGGGACCCACGTGCACACAGAAATAGAAAGGGCAAGTAAGGACCCAAACAATGAGCTAGTATCTGGACTAACTTAAGTCTTACCTTCTTAATGGATGACTCTATGGACCATATAAAACAAAGAACTATGCTTCTTTTTGCACTTCCTAGCGCATAATTGAAGCTATTATCGGGTGGCCTCGAGGACTCAACAAAGAGTACTCAACACAGGGTACTTTAACCTTCACGTTTAGTGGTCGGACTACATTAGTTTGTGGCTGGCAATTTGCAGGGTAGAGGAAAGCTGGAGAAGCCGAGCAAATCTTACAGGGAGGTGGCTAGAATTCCAACTAAAGCAAATGTTTAACTAGATAAAAGCTTAAGGTCATGCAAAGTTTTGGTTTGATTGTTCCTTCTGAATCTCCACACTGAAGTGGGTATATTTCTCCAAGCTCATTTACCTACGTCTAAATGCCGCAGAAATTGGCTAGTGCATCTTACAATTTTGTTTTATTGTCACGTGCTAAGGCAACTAAAATATTAACTGGTTTTATCTTAGTTTCTAGTAGTATTAGTCCTAAAAGATCGTTGATATTTGAGATTCTGGGAACTGCAATTATAATGCCTCAAAATTTTTATCAAAAATTCAAATTTAATTTTAATATGAATTATTTGGGTCTTTTCATAATATCAAAAAGTTATGGGTGTGTTTGGGGAAAATAACTAAAGTGTGGGTTTTTCTTAATAAATCTTTCAATTAGGGTAAACATATCTAAAGAGACTTATGGGGGGCTACCGTCCCCAGAATTTCTCTGCTCTTTTTTTTACGTGAAACCTAGAGAGAGGGGGGAGAGGGGAGCAGCTAGGGAAAATTTTCCAGGTAAGATTTTTATTATTTTCTCTCCATTGCATCCAATATTTGGTGTATAAGGTGTGGTTTTGTGTGTGTTTGAGAGGGTCATTGATGAGTGTTGTAGGTTTGTGTGTAGGGACGTGGAAAAGAGGGGTTGTCGAGGGTAGCATGTGTGGGGGTTTGGTGTGGGGTGTGTGTGTACCGTGAAAGGGTGTGTAGTGGGTTGTTGTCATGAGGGTGCTTGGGGTGAAAAGAGACTGGGCCGTAAAGGTTTTGTTGTGTGGCAACCATGGCTATCGTAGGGAGGACAGGCGTGCATGGTGGAGAAAAGAAAAAGGTTGTCGTAGGGCAGTGTGTGGGTGAGTATTTGTGTTTGCAGGTGTTTTCTGTATGTATATGTGTAAAGGGAAGGGGGAGAAGCTACTATGAAACGGTGTGTGCCGTAAGGTGTATTGTGCGAGTGTGGTGAAGGGGTGATGCGCGGGTATAGTGAATGAGGCAGCCATAGGCAGCGTGCATGTGGGTGCTTGTTGGGGGTAGGAATGAGAGGTTGCCATGATGGCTGTGTGTGCGTGTGTGTGTGTATGGAATGTGCATAGGTGTGTGTTCTAGGTGAGAAGCTGTTGTGAGAGGATGTGTTGTGTAACCGTGTGTGTGTAGTGGTGTGTATATGTGTGTGACCGTGGGTGTATAGGTGTGCGTGTTCACGTGTGTGTGTGTGTGTGTGTGTGTGTGTGGCTGTGGCTGTATTAGTGCATGAATTAGGGTGTGCATATAAGTTGTGTATATAGGTTTGTGGGTAAAGGGAAGTGGAAGTTGGATTTGTTGTAAGTGAGTGTGTGGTGTTTGAGCTGGTAAGAAGGGCTGCTAAGAGGAGGATATCAGGAGTGAACGGTAAACTAAATTAGGGTTAAGGGTTTGACTGCAAAGTGTCGCTAAAAATCACTTACTTCCCAGCAATCCATTGCCCAATCTTTAGAAACTATTTCTGTGCTTATTTTGGTCAAGTACAAAACGAAAACCCACCTTATTTTTACAAATTTTACATTTTGAAATTTTTCTGGGTACACGAGGGGCATTAAATGATTTTAGTGAAAAAGAATTTTTGATTTATTTAATATAGCAAATTAGCTCATTTTTAACTGAAAATTTTACAGTAACCTTATTTATTGGGACACTAAAGTGTCTAAAATTTCACAATATTTCGGTAGTGATTACTATATTTTTTTAATATGGCTAGTTAGCACTATTTTAAAATAACAGATAAGGATTTTGAGAAAAAAATCCCCTGAAGGACTTTTAAGTCCAAAAAACCCATTTAGTTGCTTGAAAAGATGTTTTCAATTATTTTGGGTGTATATTGGTACACTAGTCGTCAATGGGTGCTTTAGTAATTTTACACGGTCTGAGGGGGTATTCTGATAATTTTTCTTAATTGGGGGCAAATTTAGTGGTCATGCGTAATTGAGCATTGAGAATTGATATCTTTACGATTTATCATTTTAGGTTCCGATAGACGAAGGTTAAGGCCGGCACACGAACAAGTGCTAGAACCGGTTAGCGAGTTAGGTAAGTACTCTTGCCATGTCCCTGCTTATACCCTATTTTCAACGCTAATAACATTATACACATGATTCGTGCAAGTAAATGTTTTAAAGCCTTTTTGATATGCTAAAAATTTCGTTTTAATTGGATGAGAAAACAAAATGAGTTGCCATGAAATGTTTTACGACTAGTTTGTTATGTACGATGTCTTGAAGGATAACATGAAATGTTGTTTATAGTTGTTGTGTCCCACATCTAACGGGAAGGAAGCTAGATTTCGGTCAGTCGGAGTTTGGATTGAATAGTTACTTGTTGGTTAACATGCTATTGCTTTTCTATCTCCCAGAAAGAGTTTCCTACAAGCATTAATATGACCTCATAAAGTATATGTGTAGTATCTCTTATGAAATTACTTACATGTTTTAGGTTGAAAACCCAAGGGATGGAAAATCATTTTAGGATATAACAATTGCGCTAACTAGGCCCTACTCACTCTTTCGTAATTTTTCAGGTGATTACCTAGTTGGACTCGACATTTATGAGAGTCACGAGGACGAAGTTGCAAGGGATGATTGTTAAATGATCGGAGTCCTCTTAGAAAATTTGATAATTTAGGGGTGACTTTGTAGTACTTAAAGTCTATTTTGAGAATTTTTTGAAGAATAGATCTCCATAGAATTTTCGTATTCTTATTAGTTGAATAATGAGGATGTTATAGAGATGTATTTTGATGAATCTATGAGTATGATTCTTGGTAACCTTGCTACTGGTTTAGACTTAGTGCTTGGTTATAGATTTTGTGTATAGATTGTAATAAGGCTTGGCAGAGCCCTGCGTAGAAGTCTAAAGGGCATGCGGCCTGTCACAAACCTAGCTCATGGGTCCACTCGTGGATTCAGATCGTGACAAAAATGGTATTAGAGCTTAGCTATAACGATTTTGAAGACTTGTACATAGGTGAATGAGAATAAGGTAGGAATGTAAAGGAAAAGGCCTCAGCTAAGTGATTTTAGGGATTTGTCGATATGTTTTCTTATATGAGTTTTGGTGAACGATTAAGTGATTGTTTATTAAACTAAAGCAGCATAACATTAATGGAGGATGTTATGATATTTTGTTGCGATAGGATTATGGCCGATGGAAACGATGATAGCATGTCGATAGAGGTCGATCAAATGCCTTTGGAAGACTCTAGAGGTTCTAACCAAATGTCTTCTAATAAAGGACAGAAAATTGGAAAGCATCCTAAGGAATCAGCTCATTTGGGAAGGAAGATTGCCTTGTTGCAAAAGGAGATACAATTGTTAAATGAGGAAAAGAGATCACTAAATGCACAACTGAGGGATATGGAAGGATCTATGGTTTCTTTTGGGAAAATAGGCAAGATGAATATAACTACTACTTTGAAAAGAAAATTATGGAGTTACAAGATTAGTTGGGTGATGCAGACTCAGTAACCTTCTCTCGGGCTCAAGTAGAGTAGCAGTTCAGGAGTGTGACGATTATATTAAGTAGAGAGACGAGTAGGATGAAGAAATGAAGATGAGTAGTTAGCTGGTTAGGAGAATAGGCGGAATCTTTCTTTCTTTTCTTTCTCTTTGAACTATTGTATTGGACAAGTGCTTTTGGGAGTAGAATAGTTACAGTTGGCTAAGTTATATCTTCAATTTTTTATTATTATAATGTGAGTAGTTGTTGTATACTAGGATGACTATGAATCACTAACCCACTTATACATTAGAATATATCAGTTATACATTACTATGTTAAGGAAGGGGAAAGGTAAGATGGTATTATGTTTTTGAGATAAGAAAGGTATAGAATGAATGAATATATATATATATATATATATATATATATATATATATATATATATATATATAATTAGTAATACGCAAGACTAATATGATACTTTCATTATGCTTGGAGATCAGATGTCCTTACAGGATCTTCTTTATAGATTAAAAAATGGTTCTAGGAAACGGTGCTCCAGGTAAGGATATGGGTGGTGGAAAATTTAGCCAGGTTGGTAGAATGACATGTGGCTACAACAACGAGGCAACCACCTAATGAAGCTGGAAGGTTATCCATTAAAAAAATTCACGAGGTTGGACCTGTCTCTTTCTCCGATACCATTGATCCTTTCAAGGCAGAGTCTTGGCAATCGCACTTGGAGGACATATTTGAGGTTCTTGCTGCTCCGAGAGGCAAAAGGTAACTTCTGCGCGTTCATGCTGAAGAATGAAGACAATTAGTGGTGGAAATTGACCAACAGAGTAAGGCTCGAAAAGGTTGCCAATATAGATTGGAGGGTTTTAAGAATCTGTTTCTCGAGAAGTATTTTCTCCAAACAGTTAAGACAGAAATGGAAATAGAATTCAGGCAACTGACTCAACAGAACCACTCAGTCAAGGAGTACGAGGCCGCTTTCACTTAGTTGTCTCAATATGCTACTCATTTGGTGGACACCAAAGTCAAAAGAGCTAGGAAGTTTAAGAATGGATTATGGCTTGGTATCAGGTCTCGCATTTCTACATTGTGTTCGGGAACTATGCCAAAGTGGTGGATAGAACCCTGATAGCAGTTTAGGGATAATGATTCTTAGAGACAAGTGCCCGAACCTCAAGAAGTCAATCGGGATTTGATGGAACAAACAGAGACAGGGTTCTAAAAGTCAAGCGCCCCTCAGCAAAGGCATGACCTACGATCGAACTTTCAGAACTATGTAAGTGGGGAATGAGAAAATGTTTTGAATGTGGACAGGAGGCCTCGCTAGGAATTTTCCTAAGGCGGGACTGGTAAAGCTCAGGGTGACTGTGAGAGTTTTTGCGATGACTCAGCATTCAGTGGTTACGGTTACACTCTCTATCTCTTCCACTTTTGCAAATGTGTTATTTGATTATGGTACTATGCAATTCTGGTACATCTCGCACCATTATTAAACAGTTAGGCAAGTTCTTTGAGCCTCTAGTGTAGGTCCCTACGCACACTAAAGGGGGTGAATAGGTGTTTACAACTTTAATCAGAAATTTTAAAAAATTAAGCTAACAAGATAACATCAATCATAAATTGACATAAAGATTTATACTGGTTCGGCCCCACCTGCCTACGTCCAGTCCCTGAGCACTCCACACAATGGAAAATTATTCGAGCCTTTCACTAATCAGCTAGCTTTGGGTGCTAAAACCACAGTACAGATCTGAAACCTCTTCAAGGTTTCTAGCGATTACAAATGAAATGAAGAATACAATTGAAATATAATCCACACTCCTCAATAAGTAAATGTTACAATGAAAAACAAATGAGCTAAGCTTTCTTAGGCAGGAAGATCTAAAATCTCAAAGAATTTAACCAAGAAGCTTGGTATGCAAGATTTCAAATAAGGAACTCACTCAAGGAATAGTGTAAAAATGTAGGAATAAGATAAGAGAGTCTTTTGTATAAGATAAGAAAGTCTTTTTGTAAAAGAGTAAGAGAGATTTTTCAGAGATCAGAAAAGTGAGTAACAAATTCTCTAAGAGTCCCTTTTATACTTAAAAGGAATATGACAGTTGAAGAGTAGATAAAGGCTAACAGAGATTCATTTGAATGAAAGAATAAAATCATTCGAAGGAATTTGTCATTAAAACATCTTTGAAGAATTCGGTCAAATGAAAACCTTTTGCTTCGAATGAAACACATATTTGAAAAGAGACAAGTTGTGACTCAACGATTCAGACAAATGAAAACCTTTTGCTTTGAATGAAAACAATTTTGAGTCTAGACAATTAGGATTGAAGGATTCGGTCGAATGGAAGATTTTTTGATTGAAAGAAAGACTTGTCGGTCGAATAAAAGACTTTTCAGTCGAATGAAAAACAAGTGTGAATGAGACAATTTATGACCAAAGAAGACTTTTTCCTTTGGATGAAAATCCTTTATCGATAAACACTTCTTGGTTTGTCCTTTTCTGATTTTCTAGAAGATCTTTAAGAAGGCTTAGCTTTAGAGTAATTACAAGGAAAGAGATATATAAACTAAGTCCACGCTCACAGTCTTTGACTAAACAATATTCCTTGCTATGATTGGTCCTGAAAGCATACTTAATAACATTGTTAGACTAATGTTAAAGCAGTAAATTTAGAATCATCAAAATAATGAATCTAGACTTTTAAAGTCAACATTTAGATGGTCCGCTATGCAATTTTATCCCATTGGGGGATTCTATTATTATGGGTCAAGTAGTTAAAGGTTGCTCAATCAATATTAAGGGTGGAGATTTAACCGCAAACCTAATTTTCCTAGATATGTTGGAATTTGATGTCATACTGGGGATGGATTGGTATGCAGAATTCAGGCCTCTGTAGATTGCTTTCTTAAGAGAATGACCTTTAACATCCCAGGTCAAGACCAATTGACCTTTCAGGGGTCTAGTATGACATCCTCTCCACACGTGGTTTCTACCTTGCAAGCTAACTGAATTCTTAAGAAGGGTTGTCGTGGGTACTTGGCTTACGTTATAAACACCCAACAAAAGGAGTAGAAGCTAGAAGACATTTCTGTGGTAAAGGAGTTTTTTGAGGTATTTCCAAAGGATTTGCCAGGGATGCCGCCCGATAGGGAAGTTGAATTTGGTATTGAGTTAATTTCTAGAACTGCCCCTATCTCTAAAGCACCATATTGTATGGCATCCATGGAGTTGAGGGAACTAAAGACGCAATTACAAAATCTTCTAGATAAAGAATTCATTCTCCCTAGTGCTTCACCCTTTTATGCACCAGTGTTGTTTATGAAGAAGAAGGTTGTCACGATGAGGTTGTGCATCGACTACCAAGAGCTGACAGTAAGAAACCGTTACCCTTTGTCTCGTATAGACGATTTGTTTTATCAGTTACAGGGGATAAAATGGTTCTCAAAGGTTGACCTTCGTTTGGAGTATCACTAATTAAAGATTAAATCAGAAGATGTGCCAAAAATGACCTTTCACACTAGGCACTACGAGTTTTTGGTCATGCCTTTTGGGTTGGACTAATGCTACGGCAGCATTTATGGATTCAATGAATAAAGTATTCAAATTTGTCTTGGACCAATTTGTAGTGGTGTTCATTGATGACATATTCTAAGACAAGGAAAAAGCATGAACAACTCTTAAAGACGGTGTTACAAATTTTATAAGGATAAGAAATTCTATGTTAAGCTTAAGAAGACTTTTCAGTCGAATAAAAGACTTTTTGGTCTAATAAAAGACTTTTCGGTTGAATGAAAAACAAGTTTGAAGGAGACAATTTACGACCGAAGAATTCAGTCGAAAGAAGACTTTTTCCTTTGAATGAAAATCCTTTCTCGATAAACACTTCTTGGTTTGTCCTTTTCTGGTTTTCTGTAAGATCTTTAAGAAGGCTTAACTTTAAATTAATTACAAGGAAAGAGATATATAAACTAAGTCCATGTTCACAGTATTTGACCAAAGAATATTCCACGCTATGATTGGTCTTGAAATCATACTTAATAACATTGTTAGACTAATGTTAGAGCAGTAAATTTAGAATCATCAAAATAATGAATCTATACTTTTAAAGTCAACAATCTCCCCCTTTTTTATGATGACAAAACATTAATCTAACATAGCATAATATACTACCCTGGATCAAATAACCATCAACATAGAACAAAAAATTCGTTGTTTTTTTGAACAATGAACTGTTTAATATTTCTAAAAAAAATACTATAGCAATCAGTTCAATAATTTAAGTAATAATAATATTTTCTCCCCCTTTGTCAAATCAAAAAGAGGGGAAAGGAACAAATACCAAAAAAAATCTAACGGCGACCGCATCTACCATGGTTATAGGAAGAAGGATTTGGAGCCGAGGGAAGATCAGAAGTAGGGATTTCAATAACTTCTACCACACGAGGCGACCGCGACATTGGAGGGTTGTAAGGAATGTTAGGATCGAAAAATCACTGCTTGCCTTTAGTTTTGCCATGGTGGGATGGAAAGATGTCAGGACGAGTGACATAAAAACCATGTGATTGGTCAAACATCTGATGTGCCAAGAACTGGTTCTGCTCAGTCAGGATGCACAAGGATAAATAAGCTTGGCGTTGATTGGCTTGAAAAGCGGCGTCATGTTGACGTTGCGGATCTTATTGCATGCGAGTCAAACGATCCAAAATTAGAGTGTGGCTAAGGGGAAGGGAGGAGATGTTGGAAACATGATCAGTTATAAGAGTGTGGAAGTCAATTTGATTTGAGAGAAGTTGGTTTAAAAAAATCTGGAGATTTGAGAAGCGGTGAAGAAGAGCGTTTTGGTTGGCTGTGACAGTGGCGGCTACAGTAATTTGGGACTCGAGTAATAATTGAGCGGTGTTAAATAGGCGAGAGAGCTGGTCTGAGAGAGGTGAGGTGTCAGAAGTAAGAAAATCATCAAAATTATTCTTGGTAAAATCAGCTAGTGGACTGAAAATAGGGTCAAAGGGTGGAAGCGGTATAGAAGAACTAAGGTCAAAGGATGGTGTAGAAGAGTTAGGTCAGAGGGGTAAGGTGGTGCAGAAGAGGAAGCAAGAGCATGAGTTGACTCTGGTGGTACTGCCTGCTCAAGAGATAGGGCATGGGTAGTGGAGTCAATTCTAACTGTGAAAACCAGCGCGATGAAGAGAGCTGATGTTAAGGATGTGTTTTGAGAGGAACATGGACGCATTCCAAGATAGATGTGGAGAGGGAAACTTTGAAGTGACCAAAAACTTTAGAAAGAAGGAGGTCATAAGGAAGATGAACAGTATTTTTTGCTTTGCGGGAAGCCAAGCATGATAATACCCGAAAGATTTAATGAAGAATCACGAATAAAGTGGGTAAGAAGAATAATGTCAAGGTATGTAAATGAAGCATAAGAGCCTGAACGGCCCGCAAGGTTGTTGTAGGAGAGAATTAGATGTAGGACACGGTGTAAAGGGGAAAGGTCGGCAAGGACAGGCTTTTGTGCTCTAGTGAGAGATGGATCATTGAACAATGTTTGACTTTGTCGAAGAGGAGTGAAGAGTCCGCCTGTGGACCAAGAATTTCCTGGAAAGACGATGATAGAGGATTGATTTGAGAAATCAAGAATTTGTGCTAAGGTGGTGACAGTGAGATGAATGGTTACACCATTGATGTAAGACTTGAGAGTGGCGGTAGTGGTGGAGTTATACATGTTGCCATAAAACATGTGTATCAAATGGGGGCAGTATTCAGAAGGAGTAGTAAGAAGGGATTTACAACCCATGCTATCAAAGAAGGGTGTGACACCAAGCTGTGCCATGAAACCAAGATCGCAAGGTCGGCCTAGGATGATCTCACGACTTGCAAAGCTAGTGTAAAAGTTAATTTGGTCTTCAGCGGTTTCAAAGAAATGGGGTAAATCAAGAAGTACTTTGGGTGATATCTAGGGACAGATGCGTGGAGCAACAAAAGAGGAGGAAGGAGCATTTGTACCTGGAGTGTTAGAGATAGCGGTTCAAGGAGATGAATTGGCAGGACCAGTAGAATGAGTGGGTGTAGCAAAAGTAGAAGTACGTGTACCGCGACGAGAGGGGGTAGGTAGAACCTTAGGTTTACTGTCAGTGTCTTCTTGTAATCGAAGGCGACGAGGGGAGCGAGGATGGTGCGTGGATGGTGCGTCGATAACAGAAAAAAAGGCAAGGAACAAGAAAAGTGTGTAAGAGTTAAACGAGATAGAAAGTGACGTGAGCACTGTAAAAAGTAAACACTGAAAACAAAGGGTACAAATAGACAAGGGATTTCATGCGAATGAAAGCTAGGATTCATTCGAATGAAAAGTATAGAGAGAATAAGGCTGTAAAACGGTTTCAGTTTCATTCGACTGGAACTTTTCATTCGAATGGAAACTTTTAGTTCGATTGAAAAGTTTTCATTAGAAGGGAAGTTTATTTCCTTCGACTGAAATTCGACTAAAAACTTCCCAGTCGGCCGAATAGTTTTCATTATAAGGAAATGTCATTTCCTTTGACTGAAAAGATCAGATGAGAGCGAAAAGTTTTAAAACGACACCTAGCTAATATCGCATGTTCCTAAGCAATGGCGAAGGGAACAAAAACTTGATTCAGCCAAGGGTTTTGTAACGATATCTACAAGTTGATCTTTCGAACCTACTTTCTTGAGTTCTATCAATCCTTTCTGAACGTTGTATCTAAGAAAGTGGTGCCCGATATCGATATGCTTTATGCCAGAGTGTTGAACAAGATTTTTACTAATATCAATAGCACTACTACTATCGCACATAATAGGAATATTATCTAAGGAAACACCAAAATCCCGTAAGGTTTAACGCATCCAAAGAAATTGGGCACAACAACTACCAGCTGTAACTTATTCAGCCTCGTCTGTGGAAAGCGCTACAGATGTCTATTTCTTACTATGCCATGATATAAGCGATTCACCAAGGAATTGGCAGGTGTCGTTGGTGCTTTTACGATTAATTAGACATCTAGCATAATTGGAATCTAAAAAATCCAACAAAATTAAAGGAAGAATTTTGCGGATACCAGAGTCTTAAATTTACCATCCCAGAAAGGTATTTAAAAATGCGTTTAACTGTGGTAAGATGGGATTCTTTGGGACAAGCTTGAAAACGGGCACAAATTTATACGCTAAACATTATATCAGGCATAGAAGCTTTAAGATAGAGCAAGCTACCAATCATGCCATGATAAAATTTGTGATCAACATCTTTACCATTTCATTTTTAACAAGATTTACATTGGGAGAGATAGGATTACCTCTAGGTTTGGCATTATCCATACCAAACCTTTTTAAAGCTCACGCGTGTACTTTGACTAATTTATGAAAATTTCTTCTTTTGATTGCTTGATTTGAAGACCAAGGAAGAATGTGAGTTCTTCCATCATACTAATATTCTCAGCAAACTCTTGGCACAGATGATCGTTAGTTGTTTCGAAAATGATATCATTAACATAGATTTGGACAATAAGAATATGTGAATTTCTAGATTTAGTGAAAAGAGTAGTACCGACTTCGCCACGAGAGAATCCATGATCAATGAGAAAACTGCTAAGACGATCGTACCAAGCTCGAGGAGTTTGTTTATGACCATACAAGCCTCTTTTAATTTAAAAACATGATTGAGGTATTTTTTTAAAAAAAAAAATTGGGTGGTTGTTTAACAAAAACTTCTTCCTGAATCACCCCATTCAAGAAGGCACTTTTCACGTCCGTCTAATAAAGTTTGAAATTCATATGACATGAAAATGCCAAAAGCATTCGGATAACTTCAAGTTGAGCTACAGGGGTAAAGGTTTCGTCAAAATTGACCCCTTCAACTTGATTATATGCTTGAGCTGCTAGTCTAGCCTTGTTTCGAATAAGATGGACATCTTCATCAAGTTTGTTTCAAAAAACCCACTTGATGCCAATAACCTTTTGTTGAACCGGAGGCGGGACTAGAGACCAAACATCGCTTCTTTCAAATTGATTCTATTTTTCTTGCATGGCAAGGATCCACCCATCATATTTGAGAGCCTCATGAATATTTTTAGGCTTAATTTGAGAAAGAAAAGCAAAATTAGCGCAGAAACGATTTACAAAGATCGGGTAGTTACCCCGCTTTCAACATTACCTATTACTTGCACTTTTGGGTGGTTGGAGGAATATGTCCAGCTCTTGGGAAGAGGTTGAGATTCGGTATTTCCTTTCTCGGATGAAATTGAGTTGCCCCCTTCATTTGATGAAATATCTAACTTATTGAAGCTGAGCGGAAGATTCTCGCTATCATCATCTGCATGCTTACTTTGATTTTCAATATTAGACTCTTCAAAACCAACATGCATTGATTTTTCAATAGAAAGAGTCCTACGATTATACACTCTATATGCTTTACTCTTCATGGAATAACCAAGAAAGATACCTTCGTTAGATTTTGCATCAAACTTGCTCAAGTTCTCACGATTGTTCAAATTAAAATACTTGCAACCGAAGACGTTGAAGTAAACAATTTTTGGTTTTCGATTTGAGAAAAGTTCGTACAGATTTTTATCAAGAACTGGTTTAATGAGAACCCTGTTCAATATGTAACAAGAAGTGCTGGCGGCTTCAGCCCAAAAATATTTTGGCAAAGCGTTTTCGTGAAGCATTGTTCTAGCCATCTCTTGAATAGTACGATTCTTTCTCTCTACTACCCCATTTTGTTGGAGAGTCTGAGAAGCAGAAAATTCATGAGCAATGCCATTTTGATCACAAAAGGGTATAAAATCTTTTTCGAACTCGCCGTCATGATCACTTCGGATTTTCATAAGTTCCAACTCCTTCTCATTTTCGAGAAGCTTTACAAGGCTAAAGAATTTTTTAAAAGCTTCATCTTTATGAGTTAGAAATAGAACCCAAGCATATCTAGAAAAATCGTCAACAATGACGAAGGCATAAAATTTTTCACCAAGGCTAGCATGACTTGTAGGGCCAAAAAGATCAAAATGAAGGAGTTGTAGAGGATAGGAGGTAGAAACAACATTTTTGGCATGAAAAGAGATTTTCAATTGATTGCCGTATTGACAGGCATCACAAACCTTATCCTTGACAGAGTTCAACTTTGGTAAGCCTCTGATAAGTTCTTTCGAGAGTAATTCTTGATTAAGTCCATATGCACATGACCTAGTCTAAGATGCCACAATCAAGTATCATTTTGTTGAAACGAAAGGCAAACTTCTCGAGAAGAATCAAACCCTTCAAAAGAAAGAGTATAGATGTTACCATCTCGCTTACCAACTTAAGTACCTCCATTTGAGGCATGACGGATCAGGCAGTGATCACTTTCAAAACATACTTTGTGTCCACTATCGATTAGTTGACTAATACTAATCAAATTAAACTTCAAACCATCAACAAAAGACACATTATCAATGGAGATTGAACCGTTACAAATTTTACCTTTACCAATGATTTTTCCATTTAACTTGTCTCCGAAGGTAAAAAGGCCACTGTCCTTTGGAATGATAAAAAGAACAATGAACGATCACATGTCATGTCATGTGCCTTAAGCATCCACTGTCGATCCACCTTTGCTTTCATGCATACTTACAATAGATTCTGGTTTTGATCATTTAGGTACCCACTAGAGATGTCAAAAAGGCCGGGCCACCCGCGGGCCGGCCCGACCCGGCCATAAATTGGCTTGGGCTGGCCTAGCCCTAAGGATGAACATTGCCGACCCTAACCCATAGGGCCTTGGACCAAGGCTAGGGCCAAGCCTGATTCTTCCAAATTTTATCTGGCCCAAAATCGGTCCGTTTTTAAGGGCTGGCCTGGACCCGGCACGGTTCTAGCCCGCTCCACGGCCCTGTTTTGGCCACAATCTAGCCCAGCCCTCTGGCCTTAATCTAGCCCTAAATGTGGCCCTGCCCTCCTTACTTTAAATTTTCAGATTCCACCCCCTCCCTCCTTCCCCCCAATGGCCATATTCCCATTTTTTTGCAAAATTCCACTTTTACCCCCAGCTATATAACGGCTAGTTTGGGGGGTATTTTGTCCAACAAATTTCTAAATCTTTTATGTTTTTTTACACTTCTACCCTCCCCAACAACTATAAACGGCTAGTTTTAAAGGGCATTTTAGTCTTTTGTAGACTTTGAAAAATGTATAAATTTACACCATTTCTTTCATATTTTTCACAGCAATCTTCTTACTCTCTGTTCCCAACCTATTCTGGTCATACCCAAGGGGACGCTAGGGGTCCCATTTCCGTAAACACGTCTACATTGTCAACAGTCAATTCTTCAATGCTTCGAACCGGTCAAAGTGTGCGCGCCCAAGTCACGTGCTTGCTTCACACACCTCACGAGCGACTTAGTCACCAATTATTTTACGTTAACGAGACTCACGGTAGCACGATCATCGTGCCAAGACCACCCAAGCACCTTTTCATCAAAAACTTTGACTGACGGCAAAACCGGACCAACGGGGTCAAGGGGCAAAGGCTTTGGCCGACCCCATGGGGTCTACCTCGGCCTCACCCAAGGCCATGGGGTCGGCCTCGGCCTCACCCAAGGCTATGGGGTCAGCCTCGGCCTCCCATGGGGGGTTGGCCTTTGCCTCCCCCCCGGTTCTTCACTTTTCTCGCAAAGTCCCTTGCCCACTTTTTTCACTTCGTACACTTCATATGTGAGTTTGGCACCTTGTTTGTCACATGGGTACGACTCACCACAACACGCTCGTCGTAATGCAACTTCCAGAGTCGTCATTGCCCATTAAAACACCTACCGTCGGCACGCCCGAAGTTCACTAAAAGGGGGAGTGGCCTTGGCCACCCTTCATGGGAGTTAGCCATTGGCCTTGGCCACCTTCTAGGGTCGGCCTCGGACTGCCCAATGGGGTTGGCCTTGGCCTTCCCCCAATTGTTGGCCTATGGCCTCTCCTTTCCCGCGCACTTGTTTTCTCTAGTCCTTGCACCTCGACGATATTTACGAGCATTCGTATATCAACCTCGCAACGTCCGTCATGCCTCAACCTCACAACGTCCGTCGTCCATCAACCTCACGACGTCCGTCGAGAATCAACCTCCTAACGTTCGTCGTGCATCAACCTCACCACGTCCATCGTGCCTCAACCTCGCGACGTCTGTCGTGCAAACCTTGCAACGTCCGTTGTGCATCAACCTTGCGACATCCTCGTGCCTCAACCTCGCGACGTCCTCGTGCCTCATCCTCACGACGTCCGTCCTGCAAAAACCTCGCGACATCCGTCATGCCTCAACCTCGTGACGTCCGTCGTGTATCAACCTCTCGACGTCCGTCGTGCATCAACCTCATGACGTCGGTCATCCATCAACCTCGCAACGTCTGTCGTACCTCAACCTCACGACGTCCGTCGTGCCTCCACCTCCAGACGTCCGTCGTGCCTCCACCTCGCGACGTCCGTCGTGCCTCAACCTCACGACGTCCATCGTGCCTCAACCTCGCGACGTCCGTCGTGCCTCAACCTCGCAACCTCTGTCGTGCCTCAACCTCACAACGTCCATCTTCCATCAACCTCACGACGTCCATCGTGCATCAACCTCGTGACGTCTGTCGTCCGTGACTACATACCGCTCCTGCGATTCCTATCACCCAAAGTCGCGCACTACCACCGAATGACCCATCACCGACTACCGCATACCATCACTCCCGACTTTGTCATTACTACATGTTGCATTCATCATCTTGTTATGACAGGTGCACTCAGCTCAAATCCATCTTCGGGACACCCGACGCGTGCCCAAGTGCCATCTCTGCGACGTTCGTCGTCGCGCCCGTGTGCCAACGTCATGATACGTGCCCCTGGCACCAAGTATTGCTCCACGACATTCATCGCCACCCCCATGCGCCATTCTCATGACATGTGCCCGCGGCACCAAGTATATCCCCGCGATGTTCGTCGCCTGCACCCTTGCGCCATTCTCATGATGGGTGCCCGCGGCACCAAGTATATCCCCGCGACGTTTGTCGCCTGCGCCGTTGCGCCATTCTCATGATGCATGCCCCCGGCACCAAGTATTTCTACGCGACGTTCGTCGCCCCACCCATGCGCCATTCTCATGACATGTGCTCGGCACCAAGTATTGTCTCCGCAACGTTCGTCGCCGAGCCCATGCGCCACTTCCATGACATGTGCCCACGGCAATAGGTATTGTCTCTGCAACGTTCGTCGCCACGCCCGTACGCCACTTCCATAACATGTGCCCCGGCACCAAGTATGTCCCCGCGACGTTCGTCACCAGCGCCCTTGCTCCATTCTCATGATGCGTGCCCCCGGCACCAAGTATTGGCCCGCGACGTTCGTCACCGCCACCATGCACCACTTCCATGACATGTGCCCACGGCACCAGGTATTGCTCGCGACGGTAGTTGCCACGCCCATGAGCCATAATCATGTTGCATGCTTCCGGGGGGCTCCTTTTGTAGTGCTCTGGCACGAGGACCCCTCGTAGCTGGTTGAACTGACAACCTTATAGTCATCGCCACCACGGGATGGGCTCACAACCTTAAAGCCATAGCTGGCTCAATCAACTGCGGGATGGGATCACAACCTTAAAGCCATCGCCGGCACAATCAACTGCGAGATGGGCTCACAACCTTAGAGCCATTGCCGGCAAAATCAACTGCGGGATGGGCTCACAACCTTAAAGCCATCGCCGGCACAATCAACTACGGGATGGGCTCACAACCTTAAAGCCATCGCCGGCAAAATCAACTGCGGGATGGGCTCACAACCTTAAAGCCATCGCCGGCACAATCAACTGTGGGATGGGATCACAACCTTAAAGCCATCGCTGGCACAATCAGCAGCGGGATGGGCTCACAACCTTAAAGTCATCACCTCACAATCATGGGGGGCTCTGGCCCTCGCAGTGGGATAGGCGACTCCTTCGGGACACTACATGGTATCTTCGTGACTGGCCTACGTGCTCCGGCACTGAGGGCTCGCATTGGCACCCTTATGGACTATGACCCCCGAGTCACTCCGAGACGGGAGCAGGTCTTCGGAGGGCATCGCACCTAGTCTGCCTGGCAGTTGGGCATCGGGTCTTCTCCACCATTGCCAGGCCTATGGGACTTTACAAGGGCTTGGATTGGAGGCTAGATCAAGGGGGTTCTCTAGCCACACAAACGCTGTAGGAGCGAGTCTTTCCAGACAGACAGAGCGACGCTGTGAGGGGCAGGCGGGGTGAATATGTGATTCGATAGTCCGTGGAGCACCGGTAACTGTGGACCCCTCGGTGACGTGTTACTCCCGGGTAGTACACGTGTCGCGTGATGACATCATCATTTCAACCTTTATAAATAGAGGTCTTGAGAATTCATTTGGAAGACTTCAGATTTTTAGATTCTCAGAACTCTCACATTTTCACTTTCTCACTCTAGAATCCTAGAGAGAAACATACAGGACCCTGACTCTGGACCTAAGCATCGGACGGTAACTGTCGTCGTGTATTCATCATGCGCTATCGCCCTCGCAGCACTGCCACCCTCAAGCTGCTCCGCCCTTGTCGTGTCTCACATCAGCGCACTTGGCATCTGACTCGGACTGCATTCCTTGTGGCACCTCCACGTCGACCGCGAACCCACTTTCCTTAGCATCATTTTGGCGACTCTACTGTGGAGGTGAGCATCGCAGTGCAGTTCATCCCGTGCCTGACACATCCAAGCAACCATGCCTCAGGAACGTAGAGCTACCAGGACTACCAATCACAATCCCAACCCAGCCATCCATGAAGTTGCAATTTCCAGACTTAGAAAATTTTCAAGCTACATTGCTCTTGCACAAGTCTACTGACACCATTCTTGATACCATCACCCACTCTCTTGGGGGCTTTACCGCTTCCCAACCCCTTCGGCCTCACATTGTAACGACTTGGTACATGGTGCGTGAGGTCGCTCGAGCCACATGACACCCCCAGGTCTCGCGACCACCTCTACCAGGTATGCATGCAACACGCCTCACTAACCCTCCCCTACCTCCGTCACTCAGACGGTCATCGATGCCAGCCCATCACCCTGAGTCCCCCATCCCACTCATCTCAACCTCTTGTGCTTGCGGTCGCATAACCACCCCTTTATCACAAAAAAAATTCTTGACACTTAGAAAAATTTTCATTTTTTTCGCAACCGGTCATCAATGATCACACTCAGTGGTCTCCCTCGCCATCCTTGACTCAGCCCAACACTTAGAAAAATTTTCATTTTTTTCGCAACCGATCCATGATCACCCTCAGCGGTCTCCCTTGGTACTCTTGTTCAAGCTCAACACTTATAAAAAAAAATTCACCCCCTCTCCATCGGCTCTATCCAACACACTTGAAAAAAAAATTCTCAACACTTAGAAAATTTTCTCACCCCCTTTGCCCTCATCCGTATCACTCTGCTTGCACGCGGTCGGGTCACCACCCTCTCACCCTCGTTCTACACTTAGAAAATTTTTTAAAATTTTCATCTCCCCCACATACTCCCAACATTCATGCTATCATCACTCTCCCTCTAACATTTTTCTCTCCCCAATCGCCACTCTTGTCTGAGCCCCACTCTCCACCTTTTGACACTTAGAAAAATTTTCAACAAAATTTTTCATCTTTCCCTTTCCTCCTTAGAAGTCCAAAAAAATTTTTGGGGTACCCCCCCACCCCAGCGCCTGGGCAGCTCCCAGGGTCGGGCAACCCCTCTTCCCCTCATGTGGGTCTTCCCCACTTTCCTCTCAATTTGAATGCTCTCTCTCTCTCTCCATTTTCCCTACTTTTTCCCTTTTTCTCTCTCCAATCACTTCCAACTTTTACTTTTTCTCTTTCTTCATTCACATCACCCAAAAACACACTCCTCTCTCTCTCAACCTCACGTGGGTCTCCTCCTTTCCATCTCTTCCTTCTTCTTTCTTCCTTCTTCCTCACTCATTACTCACATTAAATTCCCCTACTTACAACCTTCTTTCTTTCTCTTCTTCACTCTCACACACCACTATCTCTTTCACATTTCTCTCCCCCATCATTTCCAATCATCCCCCCTTCCCACACCCCTCAGCCTCAGCCTCAGCCTCCCCACCCTTCCCCTAGGTCGACCCCCTCTCCCCTACGTCGCCCGGACGTCACTCCGCCGTTCCCGTGCGCCGTGCCACTGATACAGTCGCGCCCCCAGGCTTAGTGTCACTTCACAGTGCCCTTGGCACCTTACTCACTCTGTCGTGCCTGTCTACTTTTTCATACTTAGAATTCTTTTGCAACATTGACAGCCTTGCATTGCCCACGATCCTTGTCGCCCTCGTCCGAACGCCATCTCCGTGACCCCCGCTGTCCGTCGTCATCTTCGCAACCGCCGTCGCCTTTATGTCATCTCCACCGACACCATGACTACGCTTCTGCGCCCTATCGTCGTGCCCTTATGTCAACGTCCCAAGCATTCCAAGGTCTCAATAGGTGGTGCACAAGGTGGCTCGAGCTACCTACTCTTCACCTTCGTCATTCAGAGACGACGTCTGCTACTCTCCAGCCAAAGAACATCAAAACTTCTTCCAAGTGTTTATGGGTGCGATGCCCACTCTGGTTGCCCCTCCACGCACACCACACGCAGGGGCTTATGTTCCCAACCTATTCTGGTCATACTCAAGGGACCGCTAGGGGTCCCATTTCACGCGAACACATCGATATTGTCAACAGTCAATTCTTTAACGCTTCAAATCGGTCAAAGTGTGCACGCCCAAGTCACGTGCTTGCTTCACACGCCTCACGCGCGACTTTGTCACCAATTATTTTACGTTAACGTGACTATGGTAGCACGATCGTCGCGTCGCTACCACCCAAGCACCTTTTCATCAAAAACTTCGACCGACGGCGCAACCAGAGCAACGGGGTCAAGGGGCAAAGGCCTTGGCCAACCCCTTGGGGTCGGCCTCAACCTCACCCAAGGCCATGGTGTAGGCCTCGGCCTCACCCAAGGCTATGGGGTCGGCCTCAGCCTCCAATAGGGGGTTGGCCTTGGCCTTTCCCCCCCCCACCTTGTTCGTCACATGGATATGACTCACCGCAACACGCTCATTGTAATGCAACTTCTGAATTCATCATTGCCCATCAAAACACCTACCGTCGGCACCCTCGAAGGTCATCAAAAAGGGGGGAGTGACCTTGGCCTCCCATCATGGGAGTTGGCCATTAGCCTTGGCCACCCCCTAAGGGGGTCGGCCTCGGCCTCCCCAAGGGGGTTGCTTTGGCCTTCCCTCAATTGTTGGCCCATGGCCTCTCCTTTCGTGCGCACTTGTTTTCTCGAGTCCTTGCACCTCCGCGATATTTACAAACATTCGTACATCAACCTCGCGAAGTCCGTCGTGCCTCAACCTCGCAACGTCGATCGTCCATCAACCTCACGACGTCTGTCGAGCATCAACCTTGCGACGTCCGTCGTGCCTCAACCTCGCGACGTCCGTCGTGCATCAACCTCGCGACGTCCATCGTGCATCAACCTCGCGACGTCTGTTGTCCACCAAACTCACGATGTCCGTCGTGCATCAACCTCGCGACGTCCATCGTGCCTCAACCTCGCAACGCCCGTCGTGCCTTAACCTCGCGACACCCGTCGTGCATCAACCTTGCGACGTCCATCGTGCCTCAACCTCGCGACGTCCGTCGTGCCTCAACCTCGTGATGTCCATCGTCTGTGACCACATACCATTCCCGCGATGCCCATCACCCAAAGTCACGCACTACCACCGAATGACCCGTTGTCGACGACTGCATACTATCACTCCCAACTTTGGCATTATAACATGTTGCATTCATCATCATGTTATGACAGGTACACTCAGCTCAAATCCCATCTTCACGACACCCGACGCATGCCCGTGCGCCCTCTCCACGACGTTTGTCGCCGTGCCCATGCGCCATCATCATGATACATGCCCCCGACATCAAGTATTGCTTCGCGATGTTCGTCGCCGCGCCTATGCGCCATTCTCATGACATGTGCCCGTGGCACGAACTATATCCCCATGACGTTTGTCGCCTATGCCCTTGCGCCATTCTCATGATGCGTGCCCCCGGCACCAAGTATTGCTCCGCGACGTTCATCGCTGCGCCCATGCACCATTCTCATGACATGTGCCTGACACCAAGTATTGTGTCCGCAACGTTCATCGTCGCGCCCATGCGCCACTTCCATGACATGTGCCCACGGTACTAGGTATTGTCTCTGCAACGTTCGTCACCGCGCCCAAGCGCCACTTCCATAACATGTGCCCCGGCACCAAGTATATCTCCGTGACATTCGTCGCCGCGCCCGTACGCCACTTCCATAACATGTGCCCCGGCACCAAGTATATTCCCGCAACGTTCGTCACCTGCTCCCTTGCACCATTCTCATGATGCGTGCCCCCGGCACCAAGTATTGGCCCACGACGTTCGTCGCCGAGCCCATGCACCATTCTCATGACATGTGCCCCGGCACCAAGTATTGTTTCCTCGATGTTCGTCGTCGTGCCCATGCACCACTTCCATGACATGTGCCCACGGTACCAGGTATTGTCTCGCGATGGTAGTCACCGTGCCCATGCACCACAATCATGTTACATGCTTTCGGGGGGCTCAATTTGTAGTGCTCTGGCACGAGGACCCCTCGTAGCGGGATGAACTCACAACCTTAAAGCCATCGTCGCCACAATCAACTGCGGGATGGGCTCACAACCTTAAAGCCATCGCCGGTACAATCAACTTTGGGATGGGCTCATAACCTTAAAGCCATCACCGACACAATCAACTGTGAGATGAGCTCACAACCTTATAGCCATCATCAGCACAATCAACAGTGGGATGAGCTCACAACCTTATAGCCATCGCTGACACAATCAACAGCGGGATGGGCTCACAAACTTAAAGCCATCGTCGCCATAATCAACAGCGGGATGGGCTCACAACCTTAACGCCATTGCCGTCATAATTATGGGGGGCTCCGGACCTCGCAGCGGGATAGACGAATCCTTCGAGACACTACAGGGTGTCTTCGTGACTGGCCTACGTGCTCCGGCACTGGGGGCTCGCGTCGGCACCCCTATGGACTATGAGCCCCCCGGGTCACTCTGAGACGGGAGCACGTCTTCGGAGGGCATCACGCCTAGTCTGCCTGGCAGTTGGGCGTCGGGTCTTCCCCACCATTGCCAGGCCTGTGGGACTTTGTAAGGGCTTGGATTGGAGGCTAGATCAAGGGGGTTCTCTGGTCACACAGACGCTGTGGGAGCCAGTCTTTCCAGACAGATAGAGCGATGCTGTGAAGGGCAGACGGGGTGAATATGCGATTCGACAGTCCGTGGAGCACTGGCAGCTGTGGACCCCTCGGTGACGTGTTATTCCCGGGGAGTGCCACGTGTCGCGTGATGACATCATCATCTCAACCTCTATAAATAGAGGTGTTAAGAATTCATTTGGAGGACTTCAGATTTTCGAATTCTCAAAACTCTCACATTTTCACTTTCTCACTCTAGAATCCTAGAGAGAGAAATATACAGGACCCTGACTCTGGACCTAAGCATCAAACAGTGACTGTCGTCGTGTATTCATCATGCGTTATCGCCCTCGCAGCACTGCCACCCTCAAGCTCTATCGGGAAGCCCTTGGTCTCTACCCTTGCTCCGCCCTTGTTGTGTCTCACATCAACGCTCTTGGCATCTGACTCGGACTACATTTCTTGTGGCACATCCACGTCGACTGCGAACCCATTTTCCTTGGCATCACTCTCTCTTATCTAAAATTCTACATATCTTCAAGCTTTTTCTACCATTGTTATTTCTTATAATAACCAACCCTCTCCAATTTTCAATTACAAGTATTAGTTAATTATTTACTAGTCTTATTCATTTGCATTTAGTTACTCTTACTACATTCTACAAGCTTTGCCACCATTGTTAATTGTTATTAAGTACTAACTCTCTCCAATTTTTAATTATATTTAATATTTAATTATTCACTGCTCTTACAGCTTTGCATTTAGTTACTCTTACTAGTTTTATTTTTCAATCTAGTAAAAAACATTAGGGTCAAATATGTCTCGATTTTTAAAAAAACATAGCAAACGTGGATCATCATCACAAGCACCACCACCACCACAAGCACTACGACCATCACCACCACAAGCACCAATCCAAGCACCACCACAACCATTCGATTTTGTAATTTCGGCATGAATGAATATAGGCTGTATGATAGATATCCAAGCAAATTTGGAGTTTAACCAAAACATTCCAGATCTTACATATACGCCCTCATAAGATACCCTGCATTATAATCAAGGACGCAGCTCGATTAGCAAAATTACTATTCCGGGACAGAATTTTAACCCGATGAGCGGTCATCATGGAGAAGGACCGAGAAATCCTTCTGGCAGTCCACCAGAAGTCCAGAAGGCAAAAACAAAACGAGTGTTGGAATCATTTTGATGATATTATGGTGGATAACGTCTGAAGAGCTCGATATAAGTACTATGCTAAATTATTTTCATGTGATAGTGGTAATGGACATCTTAATAAGCATTACCCTCTGTGCAGCTAAACAAGGTCACGTCAAACCTAGCCAAACGCAGTTATCTTTTGACAGTAAGTTATTTGCTTATAATTAGCGAGAGCAAAGAGATGGTCTTGCTGAATTTATTATTCATGATGAACAAACCTTTAGTTTTGTCGATAATGCTGAGCACCCTAGATTTATGAATACTTACATGTAACCTTTGTACAAAAAGTTCATAGAAACACAACTAGATCTGAAGCACTTAGACAGTATAATGCTGCTAAAGTACACTTGATTGATTATTTTGATGGTAGAGTTAGTCTTACTTCTGATGTTTGGCAATCTCCTTTTACTTTTGTTAGTTATGCTTGCGTGACGGCCCATCGGATTGATTATGATTGAACTATGAATAAGAGAATCATCACTTTTGAACTCTTTCCTTATCATGATGCAATTGACGTTAATACTATTATAACTAATGCATGTACCACGTTTGAAATAAAGAATAAGATTAAGAGTATCAGTTTTGATAATGCAACTAACTATAAAGCTATTGTTGTAACCTTAGAGGAAAGTCTTCAACCTGTACTTGATGGTGAATTATTTCATGTTCACTGTGTTTATCACATATTTAATTTAATTGTTCAAGATGGTTTAGCTACTGCAGGAGATATTCTTCTCAAAATGAGGGGTATGGCAGCGTTTATTAACAGTTCGGGTCCGAGAACACAACAATTTAAAGCGTTGTGTTCAAAATAATTTGCCTCGTAGGAGACCACTTACAGATGTCGTCCATAGGTGGAACTCCATCTATAATATGCTTTTACATGTTTTGGAATACAAAAAAGTGTATTCGCATTTCCTACTAACTACGTTCCTAGAAGGCTTGCCAACTCCTACGGAATGGCAGATGGCTAAACACTTATCCAAATTTTTGGAGGTATATTACACGTCTTCCAATATATTATCTGGTACACACTATCCCACTTCTTCTATCGCTGTAGTAGAAATTCTCAAAATGGCTACAATGTTAACAAAATAGAGATATGTATGACCCTTTCAGAAAATAGTAAAAGAGATAGACAAAAAGTTTAATAAAAATAGGAAGAAACTGCATATTATTTTTGTTGTAGCCACTTGTTTGGATCCTAGGTTAAAGTTGCACGGTGTGAATGTCTTGATACAAGAGATAGCAAGATTAATGTTCTACACAGAAGCAGACACAACCAAACTTACAACGAAACAAGACATTTGAAAATCTGTATAACCTATATCATAATTCCGCTGACGTGCGCAGACAAGCTTCATCATTGAGTGGTGAAATGTATTATGCGTCATATCTTAAGGGCCTTGAACATCTAGTAGCAAGACAACTACTAGAGGAAGGTACTTCTGGTTCGGCATGTTCGTCTACTTTTTTCTCTTTTAATGAGATTGGTTTGTATTCCAATACTAACATTATTCTGCTTTATCAATGCAAGAACAAGTTAATTTTAATTTGTTAACTTTTTGAAAACAAAATCAAAATATTTATAAAACTTTATCCCAAATTGTCTGGGATGTACTGCCGGTGCAAGCCTCCACAGTTGCTTTAGAGTTGGCATTTTCACCGAGCGGGAGGGTGTTGGATGACAGAAGGATCCGTCTTAATCTCGAGTCACTCGAGCTATGTGTATGTTAGAAGGATTATCTTGATGCGAAATACCGCGAGCAAGATAAACCGATTGATGATTGGAGGAACAACGATTCAGACGTCGAAACACTCCGGGATGATTAAGTAATTTCCTTTTATTATCCTTTTCTCAAGTTTTTAGTATAAATTTTTTCACAAAATATAGTTTACATTTTTGCCATGAATTATTTTTAAACAAATTAAATGTATTTAAAGTAAACAATGTAGATGAGAATGTGACTATTTACAAGCAAGTATATATTAAAAAAAATTAAGTAACTTCACCTGCTTGTTTACATGCAGCAGGTCCCAAGCCGGAATAAATGGAGGAGGGCCTATGAACAAATTTATCTTCAATTGAATTCCCTTGTAAAACGAATAAGAAGAATTTTTGAAAAAAAATATATATTTGTTGGGCCCAAGCCCGGCCCTAAATATTGATCCTAGGGCCAGGCTTGGACTAGGCCTAGATATCCCTCTCCTATGGCCTGGCCCGGTTCCCCACCCCCCAGCTCGGTCCCTGCCCATTTTCTCGGTTTGCCTGATGGGCCCAGGCTGGGCCGGCAAAGCCCAGCCCATTGTGACACCTCTAGTACCCACACTTTTTTGGGTCCTAAAAGATTAGATAAACAAGATTTCAGCACCCAAACTTGCTTTTTTCTACCATAGATAGAAATAGATTGTTGATCTCTACTATCTCTATGCGGACAATTTTTTATCAAGTGTCCATTCTTACTACAAGTTGTACAAAGTGTGAATGGTGAGTAGGAGGCTAGATTCTTGCCAAACAAATTTTTATAATCATTTTGCTTCTTAAAAGTGTCATAACCAATCCCACTTTTTTCAAAAACACATCTTTGTCTTCCCAAAATTATATTCAGGTTCTCTCTTCCTTGTGTAAATTTTGAAAGCGCAAAGTTCAAATCTTCAATCTCTTTTTCTAATTTTCCCTTTTGAGTATAAACTTTTTCCCATTGAGATTTTAAAAGGTCATTTTCAACAGGGTTTTTACACATTTGAGATACTGGATTTCGAAGGATAAATCAAAATTTTCCTTTTTAGAAGCAATCAAATCACTTTGCAAAGAGGTGTTTTCGTTGATATAAAAATTGATCTTTTCATCTAGCTCTTCCTTTTCACTAACCAACTCTTCAGCAGTGTTGATCAAAGAAAGGGCCTTTCTGTTTAGAGCAACATTTTTAAGTTTTAATTTTTCATGACTATCTCTTAATTCAAGGAAAGTTAATTCTAGTTTCAAGATTGGTAGATGGGATTAACTGATCAGATTGACCATCCTTGGCCACAAAACACAGTTGAGCTATAACATCATTTTCGCTCTTCTCTTCTTCACTTTCCTCGGAGTCATCCCAAGTAAGTAGAGCTTTTCTGGGTTTGAACTTCTTTTCTTTGGTATATCTACTACTGGTACTTGTTCTTGAGCTGCGGACAATATTTCTTGATGTGTCCAGTTTTGCCGCATTCATAACGAGCATCAGGATTTTCTCTTGAACTCAAATCACTGTTGTTTCTTTGCAGTGATTGGGTTGATTGATTCTTTTTCATCTTCCCATCTCTCTGATTTGCTAGGAACTTCTTGAACTTTCGAGTGATGAAAGCCATGTTTTGGTTAGAGTCATCACTGCTCTCAGGTTCATGCGAAGCTTCAGCTTTGAGAGTCAAAATTTTCTTCTTTGAGATAGTCTCTTCCTCATCATGAATTTTCATTGGATTTCATGAGTCATCAGAGATCCCACCAGCTCTTCCAACTTGAGCACATTCAAGTCTTTAGCTTCTTGAATGGCTGTAAGTTTAGCTTCCCACCTCTTGAGAAGAGATCTGAGAACTCTTTTCGGGATATACTTTTCCCAAAAGCCTGAGTCCATTTGTAATGAGATTAAATATGGAGTACATCTCATTAATGGACTAATTTTCCTTTATCTTGAAGGCTTCATACTGTTGGACCAGCATATTTATCTTAGTTTCCTTCACTTGGTTTGTACCTTCATAGGTAACCTCCAACAGTGTCCACATTTCTTGCGCTATCTCACATGTCGATACTCGATTATATTCATTGACGTCATGACCGCAACTGATGATGTTTTACTCTATCATTCATAAAGAAAAAATATGCCTCCTGAGTATCCATTTCAAGAATTCCCTTGGGAAACTTGGTTCCTTTTGGGCCATCCTTCACAGGAATGATTTGACCATTTTCTACGACATACCACACATAGGTTTCATGTATCAAGAAACTTCTCATTCGATTTTTTCAATACTTGTAGTTGTCATTCTTCAGCAATGGTGGTCGAGTGGTTGTTGAACCTTCTTCTATAATTTGATCTTTAGCTCTAGACAATTAAGTCAAAAAAGAAATCAGAGCACATAGCTCTGATACCACTTATAGGTCCCTAAAGACACTAAAGGGGGTGAATAGGCGTTTATAGCTCTAATAAAATATTTTAAAAAATTAAGCTAACAAGATAACAGTAATCACAAATTAACAAAAAGATTTATACTGGTTCGGCCCCACCTGCCTATGTCCAGTCCTCGAGCACTCTACACAAGGGAGACCTACTCGAGCCTTTCACTAATCAGCTAGCCTTCGGGTGCTAATTCAAACCAGAGTGCAGATCTGAAACCTCTTCAAGGTTTCTAACGATTACAAATGAAGAATACAGTTTAAATATGATCCACACTCCTTAATGAGTAGATATTACAACAAAAAAACGAGCTAAGCTTTCTTATGTGGGAAGATCTAAAACCTCAAAGAACTTAACTAAGAAGCTTGATATTCATGATCTCAAGTAAGGAACTCACTCAAGGAATATTATAGAAATGTATGAATAAGATGAGAGAGTTTTTTTTAGAAGAGTAAGAGAGATTTTTCAGAGATCAGAAAAGTGAGTAATAAATTCTCTAAGAGTCCCTTTTATACTTAGAAGGAATATGACAGTTGAAAAGTAAATAAAGGGATAACGGAGATTCATTCGAATGAATGAATAAAATCATTCGAAGGAATTTGTTGTTAAAACATCTTTGAAAAATTTGGTCGAATGAATCTATTCAAATCAATTTGAAGAGCAGAGATACCTTCGTTGCCACTAAAAGTTTCAATCAAATGAAAACCTTTTGCTTTCAATGAAACACAGATTTAAAAACAGACAAGCTATGACTGAAGGATTCAGACGAATGAAAACTTTTTGCTTCGAATGAAAACAATTTTGAGTCCACACAATTAGGACTGAAAGATTCAGTTGAATAGAAGATTTTTTGATCAAAAGAAAGACTTGTTGGTCTAATAAAAGACTTTTCGGTCGAATGAAAAACAAGTGTGAAAGAGACAATTTACGACCAAAGAATTTAGTCGAAAGAAGACTTTTTCCTTCGAATGAAAATCCTTTCTAGATAAACACTTCTTGGTTTGTTCTTTTCTGGTTTTTAGGAAGATCTTTAAGAAGGCTTAGCTTTAGATTAATTACAAGGAAAGAGATACATAAACTAAGTCCAAGTCCACATTATTTGACCAAAGAATATTCCACGCTATGATTGGTCCTGAAATCGTACTTAATAATATTGTTAGACTAATGTTAGTGCAGTAAATTTAAAATCATCAAAATAATGAATATAGACTTTTAAAGTCAACATTTAGATGGTCCGCTATGCAATTCTACCCCACGGGGGGATTCTATTATTGTGAGTCGAGTAGTTAAAGGTTGCTCAGTCAATATTAAGGGTGGAGATTTAACCGCAAACCTAATTTGCCTAGATATGTTGGAATTTGATGTCATACTGGAGATGGATTGGTTGGCTGAATTTTAGGCTTCTGTAGATTGATTTCATAAAAAGAGTGACCTTTAACATCCTTGGTCAAGACCAATTGACCCTTCAGGGGTCTAGTCCTCTCCACATGTGGTTTCTGCCTTGCAAGCTAACCGATTTCTTAAGAAGGGTTGTCGTGGGTACTTGGCTTATGTTATAAACACCCAACAAAAGGAGTAGAAGCTAGAAGACATTTTGTGGTAAAAGGAGTTTTTGAGGTATTTCCGAAGGATTTCCCAGGGATGCCGCCAGGTAGGGAAGTTGAATTTGGTATTGAGTTAATTTTTAGAACTGCCCCTATCTCTAAAGCGCCATTTTGTATGGCATCCATGGAGTTGAGGGAACTAAAGACACAATTACAAGATCTTCTAGATAAAGGGTTCATTCTCCCTAGTGCTACACCCTTTTGTGCACCAGCGTTGTTTGTGAAGAAGAAGGATGTCACGATGAGGTTGTGCATCAACTACCAAGAGCTAACAATAAGAAATCGTTACCCTTTGTCTCGTATATACGATTTGTTTCATCGTTCTCAAAGGTTGACATTAGTTTGGAGTATCACCAATTAAAGATTAAAACAGAAGATGTGCCAAAAAATGGCATTTTGCATTAGATACAGGCACTACGAGTTTTTGGTCATGCCTTTTGGGTTAGACTAACGCTACAGCAACATTTATGGATTCAATGAATAAATATTTAAATTTGTCTTGGACCAATTTGTAGTGGTATTCATTGATGACATGTTAATATATTCTAAGACAAGGGAAAAGCATGAAAAACACTTAAAGATGGTGTTACAAAATTTATAAGGATAAGAAATTGTATGCTAAGCTTAAGAAGTGAGAGTTTTGGTTGGATAGGGTCCCATTCTTGGGACATGTGGTGTCAAAAGAGGGAATATTGGTTGACTCCAAGAAGATAGATATTGTCATCAATTGTGACAGACCTACCATGGTGATAGATGTTTGAAGTTTCTTAGGGCTAGCCGGGTATTACAAGAGATTTGTAGAAGGGTTCTCACGAATATCAACACCTTTGACTCGCTTGATCCAAAAAAAAGGTAAAGTTTGATTGGAATGAAGATTGTGAGAATGGTTTCCAAGAATTGAATAGGAGGGACCTGTACTTGCTCTTCCAAGTTGATCTGGTGGCTTCACAATTTTTAGCGATGCCTCACCTAAAGGTCCAGGGTGCATATTTATGCACAATGAAAAAGTTATTGTCTATGCCTTTAGATAGTTAAAACTGTATAAGAAGAATTACCCAACCCATAACCTAGAACTTATGGCAATTATTTTTGCCTAAAAATTTAGAGACATTACCTCTACGAAGAACCCTATGAGATATTCACTGCCCATAAGAGCTTGAAATGTATTTTCACCCAAAATGAGTTAAATCTGAGACAGAGGCGATGGTTAGAACTACTGAAGGACTATAACCTCAAAATCCAGTACCACCCACGTAAGGTGAACGTAGTTGCCAATGTGCTTAGCATGAAGTCTTAATCTTGTCTGCTCTAATTACAAAGCAAAGGCCTTCATTAAAAGACGGGAGGAAACTAAACATCGACACGTCAAGATTTGGTGCTCAAACAATGACAATTCGCTTTGTAACCTAGTGGTGCGACCTACTTTTATTGATAAGACTAAGGTAGCCTAGGAAGTCGATGACCACCACATAAGATAAAGGATGAGGTAAAGAATGGAAGTAAACTTGTTTACACATTGCAAGGTGGGGTACTTCGATTTTGGTAATAGAATTTATGTGCCAAGTGACCTTAACCTAAAAAGGGAAATTTTGGAGGAAGCCCACAGGTCACGTTACTCAATCCACCCTAGGAGCACAAACATGTATAGGGACCTTTATGAGACTTTTTTGGTGGGGTAACATGAAGAGAGAGATTGCAGGGTTTGTATCCAGATGCCTAGAGTGTTAGCAAATGAAAGCAGAACATCAAAGACTTGTAGGTTCACTACAACGCTTGCCGATACCAGAATGAAAGTGGGCCTACATAACCATGGATTTTGTTACAAGACTATCCAAGAGTCGTTCTGGGCATGATGCCATTTAGGTGATTGTGGATCGACTGTCGAAGTGTGCACGTTACTTGTCCATCTGAATGACCTACTCAATGGACAAGTTGTCGACCACATATGTAGAGGAGTTAGTATGCCTTCAATGTATACCAGTCTCCATTGTTTCTGCTAGGGACCCTCATTTTGTGTCTAAGTTTTGAGGAAGCTTGCAACATGCATCTGGTACTTGACTATAGTTTAGCACGGTGCATCCTCAAACAGACGGTCAGTTGGAGAGGACTATTCATACATTGGAAGACTTGTTAGGGGTTTGTGTTCTAGATTTTAAGGTAACTGTGATGATCATCTACCACTGATAGAACTAACTTATAACAATACTTACCAAAGTAGCATTGGGATGGTCCCTTTTGAAGATTTGTATGGGAAAAAGTGCAAATCTCCACTCTGCTGGGACGAGGTAGGAGAAAGAAGGATAAAAATTAGTGCAACTGATGTCTAAGAAGGTCAAATTCATCAAAGAGAGATTACAGGGTGCTAAAAGTAGACAAAAGAGTTATGCTAATGTACGTAGGCGGGAGTTAGAATTTTAAGTGGGTAATCTTGTATTGTTAAGGATGTCACCACTTAAAGGAGTACTACAGTTTGGGAATAAGGGGAAGTTGAGCCCTAAGTATGTGGGACCCTTTAAAATACTAGACAGAATTGGTTCTTTCGGTTACCGGGTTGCCTTAGCTCCCTGAGTTAGCAAGTGTCCGTAATGTGTTCCACGTGTTCATATTGAGGAAGTACGTTTTAGACCCACGCATGTATTGCAACTAGAGCCCTTACAAGTTAGAGAATATTTTACTTACAACTAGCATTCAGTTCAAATTCTAGATTATAAGGAGCAAACACTCAGAACGAAGAAAATTCATTTAGTTAAAAGTTTTTTGGAGGAACCATGCGGTTGAGGAGGGCACTTGGGAGCATGAGGATGAAGTCAGAAGGAAATATCCCCGTGGGGAGAACGTAATACCCCAAAATTTTTATCAAAAATTCATATTTAACTTTAATCTGAATTGTTTGGCGTCTTTTCATAATATTAAAATATTGTGAGTGAGTTTAAGGGAACTTACTAAAGTGTGGGGTTTTTTTAATAAATTTTTTGATTAGGGTAACATGTTTAAGGAAACTTTGGGGGGGAGGGGCTGCTGTGCCCAGAATTTCTCTACCCTTTTTTATGTGAAATCTAGAGAGAGAGGAGAGGGGGGAGAGAGAAAGGAACAAGTAGGGCAAATTTCCTATGTAAGATTTTTATTCTTTTCTCTCTAATTTCATTTATTTGGGTGTATAAGGTATTGTTTTGTATGTGTTTCAGAGGGGTGTTGATGTGTGAGTGTTGTGGGTTTGTGTATGTGAGGATGTGAAGAAGAGGGGGGGCTACCGATGGCAACATGCGTGGGGGTTTGCTGTACGGCATGTGTGCCTGAGAGGGTGTATGGTGGGCTATTGTCGTGAGGGTGCTTAGGGTGAAAAGAGGCTGGGCCATGAAGGTTTTGGTATGTGGCAGCCATGCTGTCGTGAGGAGGGCAAGCATGCGTCGGAGAGGAAAATAAAGGTTGTCTTAGGGCAGTGTGTGGGTCAGTGTTCATGAGATTGTGTATGCGTGTTTGCTGATGTTTTGTGTGTGTAGATATGTAAATGGAAGGGGAGAAGATGCTGTGAAACAATGTGTGCCGTAAGGTGTGTTGTGCGAGTGTCGCATGGGTGTGAGGGAGTAAGGCTTCCATAGGCTTTGTGCATGTGGGTGCTTTGTGTGTGCGAATATGTGTAGGGGGCAGAGGCTGTCGTGATGGCTATGTTTATTTATGTGTTTATGTAGTGTGCATATGTGTGTGTTTTAGGTGAGAAGTTGTTGTGTAAGGATGTGTTGTGTAACCGTGCATGTCCAGTGGTGTGTATATATGTGTGGTCGTGGGTGTATAGGTGTACATGTTCACATGCACGAGCGCGTGTGTGTGATTGTGATGTATGGATGTATTAGTGTGTGAATTAGGGAGTAGTGTGTGTGTGTGTGTGTGTGTGTGTGTGTGTGTGTATAGGTATGTGGGTAAAGGGAGTAGGTGATAGGTGGAAGTTGGATTTGCTGTAAGTGAGTGTTGATGTTCGAGTTGGTAAAGGGGGCTGCCGAGGGGAAGAGATCATGGGTAAAAAGTAGACTAAATTAGGGATAAGGGCTTGATTACAAAGTGTCGCCAAAAATCACTTACTTCCCAGCAGTCCATTGCCCAATTTTTTAAAGCTATTTCTGAGCTTATTTTGGTGACGTACAAAACAAAACAAAACGACCCCCCCCCCCCCCCAACCCCCCATTTTACGAAATTGACTTCATGGAATTTTTTGGAATTTTCTGGAATTTTTCTAGCTGCACGAGGGGCATTAAATGATTTTGTTTAGAAAAAAAGTTTTTGATTTATTTAATTAGTAAATTAGCTTATTTTTAGCTAAAAAATTTACAGTAGCCTTATTTTATTGGGAGACTGAAATGTCTAAAATTTCTTGATATGTCGATTCTGATTACCATGTCTATGAAATATGGCCGGTTAGCGCTATTTTAAAGTAGAGGATAAGGGTTTTGAGTAAAAAATCTCCCGAATGACTTTTTAGTCCGAAAAACCCATCTAGTTGGTTAAAAAGATGTGATGAGTTATTTTTGGATGTGTATTGGTACATTAGCCGTCAAGGGGTGTTTTAATAATATTACATAGTCTGGGGTTGTTTTGGCAATCTTCCTTACTTGGGGCAAATTTAGTGGTCTTGCATAATTGAGCGTTAAGAATTGATATCTTTACGATTTGTCATTTTAGATTCCGATAGACAAAGGTTAGGAGCAGCACACAAACAACTGCAAGAATCGGTTAGCGAGTCAGGTAAGTACTTCTGCCATGTCCCCGCTTATACCCTATTGTTGCAATGCTAAGTACATTATATACATGATTCGTACAGTAAATATTTTAAAGCCATTTTGATATGCTACAACTTTCATTTTAATTATTTAAGGAGAAAATAAAATGAGTTTCCATGGAGTGTTTTATGACTAGTTGTTATGTACGATGTTTTGAAGGATGATATGAAATCTTGTTCATGGTTATTATGCCCCATATCTAATGGGAGAAAGTTAGACCTCGGGTCCTGGTCATCGGGACCGAATGTTAACGCACGGTACTGTTGCTAGTGGTCGCCCTGCGTCCACAATAGTAATTATGCCAAGGTGGGAGGGATTTCGGGTCAAAGTCAGTGGGATCATATGCTGACCGCAGCATACCGTGTAAAGAGTTTGGATTGAATAGTTACTTGATGGTTAACATGCTATTGTTTCTCTCTCTCTCAAAAGACTTTCTCTCAACCATTAATATGCCCCCATAAAGTATATGTGTTGTGTCTCTTAAGAAATTACTTACCCGTATTAAGTTGAAAAGCCATGGCATGTGATGAAAATCTAAAATTATTTTGGGATATGGCAAGTGTGCTTACTGAGCCCTAGCTCACTCTTTCAACATTTTTTGGGTGGTTACCTAGTTGGACCTCACGTTCATGAGAGTCACGAGGACGGGGTTGCAGGAGATGATTGTTAGAGGATTGGAGTCCGCTTAGAACATTTGATATTTTTGGGTGACATTGTAGTACTTAAATCTCCATAAAATTTCAGTTTTCCTGTTAGTTGAATAATGAGGATTGTATGGAGACATATTGAGGAATCTATGAGTATGATTCTTGGTAACCTTGTTAATGATTTATACTTACTGTTTGGTTATAGATTTTGCATACATGTTGTAGTAAGGCCTGACAGAGCCTTGGATGGAAGTCTAACCGGCATGTGGCCGATCACACACTGAACTCATTGCCCCTCACCCCCTTCGTGGGTTCGGGTCATGACAACAATTAACTTTTGCAAGTACGCATTAGTTGAAACAAGTTCTTCTTGAATACTATTTTATCTTTACTAAATGTTTCCCACTAATTTATGATGTCTCGTCCCAAATGTAGTTCTAGTGTAAGAAGTTCACCATTTTCTGTCGAACTGCTAGGCTGTAAAAAAGCTTAAAACTCAACTAGTTCATGGGTACTGGGGCTGGAGCTCAGGCTTGGCTATTTTTAACGATTTTAGACTTACTTTTATACATTAAGATAAACGAGGAATCGCTATTGGCTCATTTAAGCTTAGGCTCATGTTCGAGGTTAAGCTCTTGTTTATGATTAAGATATATTGATTAACATTTCTCAACTTTGCTAGATTCAAGCTTAAATTTGATGCCACTTACATCTTGCCTGTGTTTTAAGCCAAACATAATTTACATTTGAGATTAAACTTGAGAAAACAACATATTATGCTATAGGAGTATATATGTCCGTGAGCTTGTTCATCAGTAGTCGAAAGATTTTTAAGTCACGAAAAACCGCATGATCTTTTACCTCTACTTACCAAACGGCATTGACTTTGAGATCAAACTTGGGTGTGCATTGAATGGATGAAGAAAAAACTATCACTTACATGAGCTGTTATAGAGATATGAGCCGTGGCCTATCAATTTCAAGGGCTTTCAAGTTTAAGAATTTTTATTTGGAGCATTTGACCTGGCCCATGTTGAAACGTGTAGTAACAGTAACAACAATCCAACTTCAACTTCAAACGTAACCAATGCAATGTGAACCTACACATCTAATGTAAACCCAATTCTCAAGATCTGCCCATGAACAGCTTGTCCAAGTCCTAACCATAGTAGCTTAGCGTTAAAATCTGACATCTTCACCTCCACCTACAACGACCGAGACTATTCAACTGAAAATCAACCATTTTATGTATACTCAAAATTTGGTCCAAAACCATGAACAATCGAACTCAATTTCCCAAAAAAATCACACAATTGAGGCACCGAGAAAAATAAAGGGAAAACATAAACAGAGAGTAGAGAAGGAAGATGGAGGGGCGGGAAAATTAAAGAGAAAAAAGGTGGTACCTTCGATAGCTGTGGAGGTGTCGGGACGTCGTTTCTCGGTGATGGACTGTTCGCTTGTTGATTGGGAGATGGCAGGTAGCGGCATCTCCGTCATCTTTGCACTTTGTCTTCGCATGAACGCAACTTCCCTATTGGTATGGGGAGCTTGAGGGATGGTGGAGAGAGAGAGTTGATCCTTTATTCATTGCAAATAAAATAAAAAGGAGTGGAACTGAAGACATAAACACGCGTGCGCTTGAGCGCGCGCGCACACACACACACACAGAGAAAGAACTCATGTAAATAATGTGACCATACTCAAAGTCGTGCACAGAGGCCTGAGAGAAAATTGTGTAAATAGTGCATATGGAATGGATTTTCTCTAACAGTGGATTGAACAGTGTCGGGGTCAGAGCGTGTTTTCAGTTTTTGGTTTCAATATTTGTATCCGAAACAAATATTGGAAATGTTTAAAGTATACGAAAAAAGTTATCCTTTTTGTTATCATTGTAAAAATAAAAATAATAAATAATAAACATGCAGCCCTAAACTTTTTTTTGAACCTCTTTTAACAGGATTAATTAATTAATATTAGAGTAAAATGCACCAATGACTACTGAACTATGACCCCTTTTTCACTAAAGTTACTCAACTTTTTTTTAGTGCCATTTTGGTCACTGGACTTTCAAATGTGTCTAAGGCCGGCGTTAGGAAGAGTCCCGTTAAGTGGTCATGTGTGAGGCACATGACCCTTAACTCAGGGCAAAATCGTCTCAACAACCTAACTCTTTGTTATTTTTTTTACTTGATTTAACTTAATTGTAGTATCTTTTTGTCACTAAAAGCATTAAAGTTAGCTTTAAACCTTTTAGCGACAAAAAAAGAATTTTAGTTTTGTTCTTTTTTATTTTCCCTGCCACCATCGCCACCATTTGGAGCTCAATCGCCCGCAACACCACCACCTGCCTCCACACTACAACACCACCAGCCCCTCAATCACCACAAATACACTACCACCAGCCACCATCATCACCCAATCAAAATCACCCAAGCCCCGCCGCAAACTCCACCCAAAATGTGCCACCACTATACACCACCACCACCACCATCGCCCAATCAAAACCACCCAAGCCCGCGACGATGACGACCAGATCTTGGAGCTCTGCCAAGCACACGACAATGACCCATCCCCCAAGCCCGCGACCATGCCTGCGCTGACCTCCAAAACGCCCAGATCTGTTGTGATGAAAATGAAGAAGAAGGAAGACCATATCTGGTGTGATGAAAATGAAAAAGGAAGACCAGATATGTTGTGAGAGAGAGAGAGAGAGAGAGAGAGATTGAACTAAAGTGACGGTTTTGCCCCTATTGTGATGCCCCATGAGCGTAACAAGTGACCACTTAACGAAAAAAATTTAACTGTGGCTAACGGAATGGTCAAATTGGACATATTTCAGAGTCCAATGGCCAAAATAGCATAAAAAAAGTTGTAATACCCTAGAAATCCAGAGCTCCATCGCCTCAAACTCCCGGGTCGTTAACCTACCGGATCATATCAAATATGTCAAATTTGTTCACTAACACATACTTCAAAACATTTAATCCGATACCATCTCAAAATTCTTCAAACACAAGCTTACAAGCTACTCAAACTTAAACTGTTAAAATCTAAGTTCTTTACAACTCGAGTCCTCGTGAAACATGGTGACAGTACTGACCCACACAGGGGTCTCATTACACTGTAATGACGGGCTTACCGGAACCTCACACAGACTCTAGCCCATTGTCGAACTTACTACGGCTTATCATCACCTGCAGAAGGGAGCCAAACGAAGGGTGAGCTTTTGAGAGCTCAGTAATGTCATGCAAGGACTACAAAAGATTACAACATGATTCCCAAGAATTTAACCGACGATGATTTCCAAAATACTTTGAACCTCAAAACTCAATGATTTCCAAAATGATCAAAATTCCTCAGAAATAAATGCCAAAATAAATATTAACAATCAGAACAAGTTCCAAAACGATCAATAAAATATCCTTTTCAAAGTCATCATTTTCAAAATACAGTAAAGATTTCTCGAGGGATTCCAACTCAGATTTCAACCCCAGTAGAAATCATTTCCAAAATACCATAAGATTTCTCGAGGGGTTTCAACCCAAGTAGAAATCATTTCCATAATACAACAAAGATTTCCCAAGGAATTTTTAACCCAAGAAGAAATCATTTCCATAATATAACAAAGATTGCCCGAGGGATTTTAACCCAAGCAAAAGTAAAAAAAATCAACGTTGATCCTGGGCGATTGCAATGCCATTCCGGCAAGCTAACATAGTGTACACATGCATGATGTACCATCATATAATTATTAGCCCTCAGTAACAATCAAGGAACTAGCCTGCCTTTCATGCAGGATTCAGACTAGCCTTATAGCGCCTCCCCACAAAATAGGTACTCAGGTCAACATATAAAAATCAACAATATCAATGAGCCTTAACATAAGCTCAAATCACAAAAATCAATTCGGGTTCCAATAAACCATAAACATACTGATGTAAGCAATCATTCGAAATTCCAGAAGAAAATCACAAATAAACAACAGAACGATTGTGAATAGTTATTGAGTTTAGACATAACACTTTGGAAGAATGAATACAAACGATAATCAAATTTGCAATAACTGGCGAGCATCACAAGGTTTCCAAATAAATCGATTCAGGTACAATATTAGGATTTTCTGGGCAATAACATGCTGATATCAAAACATAATTCAGAGTTCGATATTAGTCGTAAAGAAATCAAATGAGTAATTACGAGTACGCGTTATCAAAATAAGGGTTCGGACGAAAGTCATTACCAAGGATTCAGATAGAACCCCTTATTTAGATCTGCATCTAAATTATTCTAACCGCAAAAGTCTTTGGCGGTTAGAATAATTTGAATAATTAAATCGTCAGAACATAGTCTGCAGTACCATATCGTGGACCCTGAAAATTTTCAAAAACTTTCAGAAGGTACGTCTCATAAAAATAATAGGGGTTACCGTTTTGGACTTTGCCTAATTCCTATTTTATCTATTTACAAAAATTCATAAAATACTGCTTAAATAAGTTTCTAGCATTAGCGACAAAAACTGTTACTATTCAAATCAAACACACACCTGTCACACACCTGTCTTCTACCTTGGCCAAGCACACACCCAACTCACTGATACACTCCTTTCACCTACGGACACTCTTCCAAATACTCCCAAAACCCTACACAAATAAATTTACACCAAATACTTACACTAAAATATAATTAACCACACCATTATACACCCCTGTCACTCATCCAAAACACATATGAACACACACACACACACGAGCACACTTAGAACCTCCACTGTGAACCACACGAATTCACCTACACCCTAAGCATCCACTCAAGTCACCGTCTTCACTCCCCTGCCCCGTAAGTAGACCTGGCAAACGGGCCGACCCGTGCGGGTACGGGTAATACCCGAGCGGGTCCAGGTAAAACCGGGTCGGGTAATTTATACCCAGGTTTTCCCGGGTACGAATATCTGGGATCCGTACCCTACCCTGGTGGGTAGGGTATTACCCGCGGGTTTTGGCATTTTTTTTTAATTCAAAACAGATTTTAACTCACATTCAAAAACAGTATTTGCTGGTTACCTTGCTTATTTTATGAACACATTTCCTGTCTTTGATTGTTAATTTGTTATTGTAAAAACAATTTTCACTTTGGTTATTTTATGTTATGACACATAAAACATTAAAACTCATAATATCCTACATTCCTACTTAGTTACTTACTACTAATTACTTACTAGTTACTAGCATACTAATTGTTAAATACCATATGAACAAATTCAAGCATCTAACCCCATTCCCAAATCCCCGCCCATAATCCAAAAACTTTAAACAACAATTACATCATCATATCACAATATCACATGCATAAATTCATTGAAATTAAAGTCTTCAATTCCATCGTCGTCAACTAAAACTTCAAGTCTTCAAATCTCTGTTAAGCTTCTTGCATCCAAGTCAAACGAACCATCCATGTTTGCATTGATAAGCAAAGATACCTCAAGGTCACTATCGTCCGGCTCATCACCTAAATTTAAGCAAATATGATTAGACTAAATCCCAAAACATAAATATAAACTTCATATTCAAATGCTTTAAAAATAATTACTTACTTTATATTGCATATTCATACAACCAATTACGTCCGAAACCAAAGATTGGGCATTATCCGGAGTAAGTGAACTCCGAACTTTTGAAAGAACTTTTGCTCCAATACTAAAAGCTGATTCAGATGCAACAGTGGTAATTGAAATGCTCATAATGTCACGTGCCGTATTAGAAAGAACGGTATACCTAGACCGATTGTCTTTCCAATACTCCAACACATCCAAATATGCATATTCCACGCGATCATATGCCGGCTCCTCCAAATAAAGATCCAAATTCGACTTCTTCTTGGCCTCAAGTCGTTGCCTTTTAAAGTACTCCTACATTTTTTGAATGAGAAATGTATTAAACAAAAAATATAAACACGTAAACAAGGAACGTAAACATAAAAAGGGAAATAACTTACTTCAGCTTCATCTTCTTCCACCAAGCAAATGATACTTGTACCAACTGAAGCTTTATCTTTTGGAACAATAGAATTTTGAACCACATATTCTTCATAGAGCTTCTTGATCTTCTTTTTGAGTTCTTTTGCCTTATCTTCCCCTTTACCCGCTTCCCTTCTACCCTCTTCAATCTTTTCATAGCAATATTCAACATATCCCAACTTGTAGCGAGGATCAAGCACTGTTGCTATAGCTAGGATAGTACTATAAGATTCTCAATACTTTAAAAACTTAGGGTACATTTCCATCGCCATTTTTCTCAAAACTAGATCCTCACTTTCCATCTCTTCCATTATACGCAACTGAATTCTCCACACTGAATTAAAATACAGATTTGAAGTTACGTACTCAGTCCCAGACAGAAGATTGGTCATCACAGCAAATGGGGTCAAAAACTTTGCAATTTTAGCCCCCCTATCCCATTTTTCATTGGTAGGACAATACTTGTAGCTAGGTTCAATGAGGGAATAATTCACAAATGCTGATCGAAATTGAAGCCCACACTCTAGCATAAAGAAAGTAGAGTTTCAACGAGTAGGAACATCCATGCGCAAACCCATCGAAGTAGTCACACCAATTTGCTCACAACACTGGGCAAACTTTATCTTCCTACCCTCGGATCCTTTCACATACTTAATGCTCTCCCTAATCTTGTAAATAGCCTCATTACCAACTTTCAACCCGTCTTGCACAATGAGGTTCAAGATATGAGCCGAACATCGTATATGAAAATAATCTCCATTACTCACCAAGACTTTGTTGACTAGCAATCTATTCTTCAAGTGTTCTTGCATGTTATCACAACTAGTGGCATTATCTAAAGTGATCGAAAAGACTTTTTTCTCAATTCCCCAATCCTTAAAAAATTCATATGCTTTGTCACACAAGGATTTACCATTATGTGGCGGAGCAAAATGAGAAAAATTAAGAATCCTACTATGCAATTTCCAATTTTTATCAACAAAGTATGCAGTCAAGCAAAGATATCCCTCATATCTAATAGAAGTCCACACATCCGCCGTAAGACAGCTTCCTTCTAATTCTTCCCAAAGCAAGCTTAAGCATGACTTTCTGACTCAACGAGATTTTCAAACAATCGGCTTTTGCATTATTACGAGTATAATGCTTGACATCCGGATTCAAATAAGTGTGAACATCCCTAAGACCCTCATATTCAGCAGCCAAGAAAGGTAAGTTATTCTTCATCATTGTAATATCCATTTTTTCACGATAAACATCTTGAGAAAACTTTCTAGACCTCAATTTCACAGAATGATCTAAATGCATCTGTTTTACGTCCATAAATTCTTTCTTGTACACACTACAAACCTTAAGATGTTTATGCATATTTGAAGTCCCTTGTGTACCCTTACATGGCTTCCCATCAAGAGTTGTCCCCATGGCAAAACTAGAGACTTTACACCACCTACACACAACCCTATGTTTATTATTCTCCCCCACAATATCAAATTTAGTCCAAATTTCACCTCTAGTAGACTTTTCATCAACACTAATGTCAATATCATTGGCAACTTCATCAAGGTTGGTAAAAACTTGAGGACATTCATCTTCAACATCAACAACCTCAACATTCTCAATGGGCGGATTCTTGTTTACAGATTCCATAGATTCTACAATAGTCCGAAACAAAGAATAATAAAAAAAGCTAGAAAGTCAACAAATCCAACAAGACCAACACAAGTTACACAACACATAATTTCAAATTTTCACTTCAGTAGTCCACTAGTCCAACAGCAAATTCAGCAATATATATAACATCCAAATGCAAGAAAATACCATCCAATAATATATATAACATCCAAATCCAACAGCTCAACTTTGTTTATCATTAAAGATGGAAGTGCATAGCTATCAATTACTTGGACAAACTAACAAAGAGATATGCTAATACTGGAAGCTAAAAGATTGGATCTTTAGATGAATTACTTGATTAGGGTGCACACGTGTATCTACAGCACAACCACCTGACATTGTCTTTCCTTAGGGAAGCCAGAGGTCACATACCAACTCCTTTATGGCAGCCATACCTTACCAACAAGCTGGACAATGCTGGGGAACACATTATATACAATCATACAACATTTGTTTGCATGACCATATATACAGACTACAGTCATACAACAATTCACCTCTACCAATTCACTGAATTCAATATTCAATTATTCATAATCATATATAGTATATACAGTCAATCAATCATACAGTCATACAGTCATACAGAGATCACAGATGTATGAAATTGAAATGAAGGAGGATAGAGCAGGAACATATATACAGTCATACAACTTAGGAGGAGGATAGAACAATAACAGTTTGAGAGATCGATTAACCAACCTTCCAGGTGGAGTTCCGTGGCATACGGCGTGAATAGCGGTGGTGGACTGATGGAGGCTGACGTCGGTGGTCGATGGCGTGCTGCTACGGCTTGAACAGCGACTGTCGACGCTGCTACGACAGTGGTCGGTCGACGGTCGGTCTGGATCTACCGATATGGCGTCGCGCCGTCTCGACGAATTCACGATCTGTCGCTGGCAGATCTGAGATGAGCAATGAGCCGATGACGGAGGGCTCTATCGCCGGAAGGCTCCGTCGCCGACAGATGGATTGTTGCCGTGTTGGCTTGCGACAGCGTGAGAGAAGTGAGAAGTGGGTCTATTGTCTATGTGAGAGTGAGAAACGAAACGAATTTACTCAATTTAGGGCACATTCCAATTTTCCCTTTTATACTTCAAAAAATCCGGGTAATTTCGGGTTACCCGAAATCCGAACCGAACCTACCCGAAAATTACGGGTCGGTTTGGGTCCGGGTCCAATTTCGGGGGGTAGTAAAAATGGCTACCCGTACCTGGCATTTTGGACCGGGTACGGGTCGGGTAACGGGTACGGTTACCTTTTTGCCAGGTCTACCCGTAAGCAATACACATACACAAAACATAATAGACAAGGACTCACAAACACCGAATCACACAACCGTAACACATGAACAACCCCTTCCCGTAATCAACCCACCAAATTTACCTCAAACACATACTAAATACACACAGCAAAACAGTCTACAGGTCGAAGTTTACCCTTTTTGGAATTCCTCCAATTTCTTCCTTCTCTCCTTTTTTTTCTTTTTCTTTTCCCCTCCCCTCTTTCCCCAGTCTGCTCTCCCTCTTGCCCTGTTTTTTGTTTTTCTTCTTGTTCTTCACTGTTTTCTTGTTATCCTGCTTTTTGGCTTTCTCATCTCTTTTTTCTTTCTTTCTTTTCTTTTCACACGAGATTTATTTATCTTCAATCCGATATTTTACTATTTAATTAGCTTAGTCATTGCAAGCTAGTAGGTGGTGGCAAGACTAAAAAACATGGTTTTAAAATTATTTTCATAAAATTGTAAAATAGTCTCTCAAGTTTCCAAAATTACGAACTAACCCCAAACTTTTGTATAACTACATCAAAGCCTCAAATTTGGTCTAATCTTGATTAATTAAATTAAATGTCACTAAAACATGTCCGACCACCCATTTGATTATTTTTTCATCACTAGAAACAGTAATTTACAATTAGCCCCTAAAGTTTTTCGAAATTACGAAAATGCCTCCAAAATTTCAAAAATTACATTTTTGCCCCAAAAAATTTTAAGCGTCGATACTCTACTAATACTCGAGCATTGTTCAAAATTATCACACCCGTTTATTTTTTGAGTCATGAATGATTATTTTAAATAGCTCCTGAAATTCGGGATATTAAAAAAATTGAGCGACTTTAATAAAAAAAGGGTCACAATTCGGTGACCATCGATACATTTTGCTCTTAATTAATATTATGTCCAACTTCGTGTCCTAGGCGCGAAGTGAGCAATTGAGTCTAAACAATGGGACATTAGTCATCCGAACTGGAGCTCTTGGGGCCAGTTGAGACTACAGATACAAACCGTAGGGGGGTTTATTGTGATTTAGCCCTAACCAAACAGAAACAGCATAATCAATTCTCCCTTTCGAACTCATCTCCGGCGCCCCATTCTGTGACCACCACATAATCTCTCTCTTCGACCTATCCCGCCACCCATCGCTGCCCCAGCGGGGTAACCGCATCCGCCACTCGTCAAGACCGTAGCCCTACAACCTCACTCTACATGGCCCTAAGTCCAGTCACAACAACAGAAAAAGAGAAAGCATAGAGAGCAATTGCCGGAACATTTCGAATTGCTTGCGGTCGTCGGTTCTTGAACTAGAGCCTTAACGTCCTACTGGTATGTCTGCTCATCAATTCTCAATTGCGTTCGTATTTTCATATCTGATATTCTCCAAATGCTTCATGTGAAGAAAGAGTTACAAACATCCAAAATCCATGGGGTCAATTTCTACTTATATTTCGTATGTGCCAGCCCTTGACTAGGTCGTTGGATTTATTGACTTGCTGAGTTTAATTTCATAGCTTTCGTGTACTAGTTAAAACTATCCATTTGTACTTTTTCATTTATTTGATTATTAATGATAAATAACCGTGAGAAAGATGGTCACGTGTGTTATTTCAAGGCGGGGTTCTCCTTGATGGCAACACATTGGAGACCCCAGAAGGTTCTTTTCCTCGTGGTAACGTAATCTTTCAGTAGAAATGGTTTACGCAGCTGTTTCTTGAGGGTTTTTTGAAAGGGCATGAAGGTGCTGGGGGATCCTGGATAGCTGTCTTGCGTGATTTTACACCTTTGGATTGCAGATGACACGATTTTTTGTAGCGGTTCGGGGCTTTGTACCAAGTCTGAGATATTGGTGGTGGTTGATGTGCCCAATGTGGAAGGGTCTACAGGATCTGGAGTTGCAAGGTGGACTCCTTCCCTGCTGCATACCCATGGTTGCCTAGCTGTCATCACATAGACGCAAGACTGCACGGGACCAGATTGTAGCATCGGGTTCAGCACAGGTAGCAGCTTGGAAGTAGAATACTTGTCTAATGGGAAGAGGATTGAGGGAAAATTATTTGAGATGGTTTTTATGGATGCCTTTACATGTCCTAGTGAGAAAAGGTAGGAGTGTTGAATATGGTCAGAACTTGTGAAAAGGAACTTTGTTAGGAGAGGTTGATGAGAAGGATTTGTGGAATTGACTCCAGCTAGTTGAGACAAAGGCTTGGTTGATTTGAAGCTGAGATGAGAAATGTCATGTTTTGTGCAAAATCCGGGCTGCAGGCTAAGTTTATTTTTGGACTTGAGTGATTGAACGTTTTGAGAGTTGGAATAGTGGGGTGAAGGAAACATTCTCTTCCATTGCCCGCTTATCTTCTATATATATTGATCAGAGGCATATTTATTTCTGTTGCACAATGATATGGCGATTTTAATGCCAGTTTATTTACTTGGGTGAAAGGCAGTTCAAATGTGGTTCTTGTTTAACATTTTACGCTGAAACACCTGACATTCTATATGTGCGGGTGTGTTTTTGCTTCTATCACTGCTTATATAGACCAACTATAAGTATAAACCCAGGGGCAGCATAGCACCGATGTGGCAGCACCGTGGCGCTTCATGCCAGTTGATCGATGGCCACCCACGCGGATGAGCACTGTATGAGTACTTTGAAACCGTATTCAGAGTTATCCCCTGGTGGGGCTTTATTCGTATGTGATCTTAAGAGGGTTTTACGTTATTTTTTTGATCTTTCAAGCCTGTGTGGCAGTTAAAGTTGCTCTTGGAGGAAAGAAGGATAAGAGAAGACAATTTTTTCCTTCGGAAGAGAGCAATTTATTTTATTCTTGTTATCTAAGAACAATTACATGCATATGTTTGCATATATAGATATCAAGGTGTGTCACTTTCTGTGTCATATGAGTGGCCTCAGATGACTGAGTTGTGTCTGACCATCTGACTCCATATTAAGTTTGATATACTATTGATGCGAATACCTATTTTGGCTTATTATCTTTTTTTTATTACTTCTTCTTTCTATGTTGTTGTGATAAATGCTATTTGGTCGATTCCTGTACTTTTCCTGTTTTATGTTTCGGTGCTAATACGGTAGTTTGTGTTTTCTTACAAAATTCGTTGCAGGGGATCTTGAATGTAAGGCATCTTACACAGAAAGGATGAGTGGCGACGGTTTTGACGGAGAGACTCTTACTGATAAGTTGTCTAAACTTAATAGTTCTCAACAAAGTATAGAATGTATCCTTTTTTAGAAGAATAAGATGCCTTCTTATTGAGCTTTTGGTTTTTCGTTTAAATCTTAATAGTTGAGCTTCACAATAGCTAAAATAATGTAGAATACATTGTTTTTCAGTAAAAATCACATATGATTGTGCATGACATCCACGTATGCATGCACCATATATAGACCGGCAGTGTTGCCTAAGGAATCTGGCTTTCACTTGATCAGTTTACAAAAATCACTTGCTCCCCTCCCCCCTTCACTCTCGAACACTCACTCATGATCCATTGTCAACCTATCTATTCCTCCATACACGTGGCCCGCCTACTTTACCATAGGTCGACCTAGACCTGCCAAAAGCCAACCTGTACATGTGGAATTATCAAGTCCCTAGTCAATTGATATCAAGGCTTGTCAAAATATGGCTGTATTCATATCCGGCCCATGAAATGGGTGTTCAGGTTTGGATATGGTGAAGAGTAAGAATAGTATTAGACCAAGAAACTTTGTGCTATGCCTTTCGTTGTCATTTTCTTGTTTTGTAAAGATGAAATATATGACTTTTCAGGAAAAAAAGATGATAACATGATTATCCTTGTTTTGGATACTGTATGGAATTATTATGAAAATAGTATATGTTTCTGAATACCATTTTCATCCCATTTTCTATGCCAGAACGAGAGGGGTGAAAACAAGGGTTAATGGCAAAGCTACCCATTTTCAATTAAATTTTTGTAATACGAACTTTGACCCATAAAACCTGGTTTTGTCACAAAGTAGTCCCAAATGCAACGTGCAACGTCCTCCCAGAAATGGCCGTTAAGTGGTCATGTGCCCTTTATGTGACATATATTTAGGAGCAAAAGTGCATTCTATTAGATAAGCTAAAAAGCAGAGTAAAACTAGAACAAAGACCCAGACTCTCTCTCCCCCCTCCATCTCTCTATCTCTCTAGCCACCATCTGTATTGGCTTCACCAGCAACAACCCTCAATCAAAAAGGAAAAACAGAAAAACAAGAAGAGAAGTGCTTCCTGTTGAACCAACTACAGTAACCTCCTGCCTACATTAAAATTCTGTTGAACAAAATCTCTATTTTAATAGTGGGGAAAGAGTTTACAGGCCTTGAATTTTCATGGAAAAAAGGAATAACAAACTTCAATCTAGGGGTCAATGGCAAACCCCTCAAACTGATGCTGCTAAAAGCCCAAAAGCAACCACCACCGAAAGGCAAGGACATAGTTTTCTTTAACATCCCAATTCAGTTCCTCATCTCATTATGTGATCCTTACCTCTGTGAATGTGAAACCAAAATGCCCTTCCTGACCTTTGCAATGGAGCAGATGGAAGAGCTTGTAAACCGTGGTGGCCGCATAGCAACTTTCCAGGTTCCCTCTTCTCACTGTGCTTTCTGGCCCCCTCTTTTCCATGAACTTGGATGGCCGTTCGATTCAGTGGATCTTGGTCATTCTGGTTTTCAGGAAAGTGGTGGTTTAGGGGTGGGTCTTGTGCTGCTGATGAGAGGAATAGAGAGGAGAGGTCTTAAGGTAGAGGGAGATGGAGAAGAAATGGAATGTGGTTGACTGCTTCCTCTCTTTTCACTGTTCCTTCTGCCTCTCTCCTTTCCATGAACTTGAATGGCCGTCCGATTCAGTGGCATGTGATTATTGTGGTTTTCAGTGAGGTGGTGGTTTGCAGAGGGAGGAGAGGCCAAGGTAGATAGATATGGGGCAGAAATGGAAAATTTGTTTTTGCTGCTTCCATGTGGCTAATAGTTGGTTGCAAGTGTTTACTGTACGAAATTTCACAGTCGATGGTTTTTTTACCCTTAGTCTTTGTCACGTTCTGGGCACATGTACACTTCCTTCGAGGTTTTAGACGGAAGTTGCATCTTGGACTAGTTTGCAACCAAAACTCAAGTTACAGTGTTTTATGGGTCTAAGTTTGCTTGCAAAAACATTTATATTTTTTAAACATGAAGTACTTTCACAAAGGCGCCAAAGTGGGGCGCAACACCTGTACACACAAGGTATACCCTTTAAAAATCTAAGAAGCCATCTTATCTGTCTAAAACCTCAAAAAAGGCCTCATCTCCTCCTTAGACCAGCAGAAAAGAAGCAGCAAAAAGGAAGACTTCACCCTTTTCCATTGACAACTCCTTTACTTCAAAAACTCCTTTGTTCCTCTCCAGCCATACGCCCCAAAATAGTCAAGGGGATCAGTCCAAAAAACCATGCTTTCCACTCCATCAGGTATAAACAGACCAGCATCCGAACTTATCAATACCATACAATTCACGTTCACAAATTATCCCCAGTTAAGATTGCTTTCGTTGTAGACTCCAAGGTCTCTAAACTGATGACCAAGGGAATGGAACTCCACTCTGAGTAGATACCAAAGCATAAAAATGACCGAGGAGGCGCCCTTGGAGCCTCCTTTCCACAAAAGTTATCCCCTACATCTCTGACCTCCCGAACCATGTGTAGCCTATGGAGAAGATCAGAAACTGCACCAAGCTCCTCATCAAAGTTTATACGCAACATAGGGCTCCATAAATTGCCATTTGACAATCTAGTGAGCATATCCACTACCAACGCCTCCTTGTCACTCGCAAACGAAATGAGGAAAGCCTTGCACAACTTCTCACCGCACCATGCATCCAATTAAAAGTGAATCTGGGGCCATCGCCGCCTCAAAGTGAATGAACGTCTCAAACTGACTCCGCCGCCTGGTAATAGCCATCCCCAAGCTGCTGCCATATGTCATCCCCACCCGCTTAGGAGCCCAAGGTCTGCCACCCGCAGCAAACTTGCCAATAACCAGTCTCCTCCACGAAGCATCCCTCTCCACCATAAATCTCCATAGCCATTTGTCAAGTAGGGACATAGTACAGGCTCTCAACCTCTTGAGCCCAACCCGCTAGACTGAATGGAGTACACACTGCATTCCAATGCAGTAAACGGATCTACCCACCAGAAGAAAAACTCTTTTCATTTTCTTCAATCTTTTGGTCCCTGAAGGTGAGGCGACCCCCTTTAGAAAGATCTGGCTTCTTCTGCCCTGCCGACCTTCTCAAACCGCTCCATCACTGAGCCCCAGCAAGCCTTGTCCTTGAGCGACGCCCCATCTAAAGACCTAAGTAAGAAGCTGTGAGACTCCTAACCTTACTGAGCCAAGACATGAACATTCAGAACTTTCCCTTAGGAAACAACTCGATCTTAGCGACATTAATCCTAAGTGTCGAGCAAGCCTGAAAGAATAGTAGCACAAGCCGTAAATGGAGGAGCTGCGCATTGTTTGCACAAGCCGTAATGGGTGGGTCATTTGCAATCATCTGATGAGAACTAGCACACCAGTAGGGGCATCCTTCCCCGCCAGAAAACCACTGAAAAAACCTCCAGCCTTAGTCAGATACGGCAAACCACTCTCCATCATGACGAGGAAGAGAAAAGGAGACAAGGAATCCCCTTGTCTTGATACCTCTGGATGATGAGAAGAAACCGTAGGGGAGCCAGTAACCATCACCGAATACCAAATTTGAGGTGAGCAAAAACCCAGAATTGTTCTTACCCTACTATGATATGAAGACAAAGGAAGAAGCGAGGTGAAGCCCTTCATTTGTCTCCAAAGCGCTTGTTTAGCCAACAAATGCTACAAATAAGCGCGAGGACCCCAGATCTTTTGCTCAAAATTAAACACTCATTTGCAGCTAACACTGCATTCAAAACCTGTCTTCTCGACCTAGACATTTTATTAGTTTCATATGGTGTCAGCTGCCCTTCCTTTTTGAGTCTCTCGTTTTTCGTTTGTCGATGATTTTTCTGCTGCTTTTATTATAATTTCTCCTTGTGACAAAGCAATTAGACCTCACTGCTTTAGCGAGTTATTGCTCATCGGGGTTACTGTTCGTAGGGTCTTTTGATGCATGGTTCTTCTTTCTTCTTCACAAGATAAATAATGTTCTTCTTCGTAGCAATTTTAGAGTATCATGTCCCATTCCTTCTTTTTGATTGCATGGCATAACTTCTTTATTTCTCTTTGATTCTTGGAATCCTTCTTTTCTGTCTCCTACTTCTAATGTGTTCGATTCATCTTTTTTCTAATGAGTTTCCAGGAAATAAAGTGTCCTACTTTAAAAACTATACGATTCGTCCAAGAGCTCTAGGGCTGCACACTAGGGCTGCACAGCCTCTCTAGAACACCTGTAAACTCGTGCGTTTATCGAGCCCCTGTACTTGACTTGACCTACAGCACGTGTATTATATACCCAAACACCTTAGTACTTTATACATTTACAACTTAGTTCTTAACCCAGAGTCTTAACACACAGAGTCTTGTCAGCTAACATGATCATCTGCAACATACACAAGGACACCTCACATTGCACATCATTCGGGATAAAATAGTTGAGGGCTTAACTTGATCCTTGGTAAATTAGAACTTGTAAATTTTGCAACTCAGAAGAGCACGGGTGGCGGACTAATAAGAGGAAGGAAAGAGAGAATAAGGGAGAAAAGCAACGCTCAAAGTTTTGGATATACCTCCCTTATGACATAGTTTAATACAACATGTTAGTCTAGAATGTATCAGTGAGCCCAAATAGATCATTTGTCAATTTTCACCCACAGCCAAAGCAATTTCAGACCGAAGAAGCAGATGATGCTTGTTGTGGAAATTTTCAACCCGATTTTTCGCAGTCAGAGCAAAACTGGACTTTGTGAAATGCTTTCTATCATTACATTTGTCCATGCTTACATCTGATCATACCCTAAATTTTTAAGCATGTTACCTGCGTGGCCTGTTTGGCTAATAATTTTTCTTATATGTTACCTCCAAGGTTAAATGTCAAGTGGAGATGTAACTTTTATATTTAGCTGAAAATGCTAGATGGTGTTTCACTGTTATCCTTCCAGTTCTAACTTTAAGTAGTTTGTGTTGAGTTAGATTGCTTGGCAGAAAGTTTAAGAATTAGGCAACCAGATACGTTTTAAAAAAAATTCGAAAAATGAAAAAGAAAAAAGAACAACATAAATTCTTATGTTTTGTGGCTTAATATATTTGAAAGGTGGATATGGTCATACACCTCTAGTTGCCGTTCATTCACCTATTCTGTTACTCTTTCTTTAACGTTAATCAGCATTATCACGTTGGTGCGTTTCTCATCGAAAGAAAGCTAGGCAAATTGTTGAAACATGGGAAAGATTGTTCAACTCTGCACAGCGCGAGCAGCGTGTTTCGTTTCTATATCTGGCCAATGACATCTTACAAAATAGTAGGCGAAAGGGTAGTGAGTTTGTGAATGAATTTTGGAAGGTACTTCCTTCTGCTCTGAAGCAGGTTTATGGCAATGGCGATGAAAACGGGAAAAAAGCAGCCACCAGACTGGTAATTATTCATTTCTTCATGAATAGAGTATGTTCTCTACTTTTCGTACTGCACTACGGAAGTATGAAGAAAAAAAGGTTTTACTACATGCATATATCTAAATAGATTACCCGTTAGATATACATATCATACATGTCTTAGATGATTTGCAGTTATAATGATGTCCAGTTGTTTTGTTGTCTAATTAAAGGAAAATTTGTTAGATCATATCAAATTCGCAGCCCTGTACCTATATACGCGCGGCAGAAATTGGGGAATGGTATGGATTTTGGCCATTCGACATTGTTTTTTTCCCCCCTCCCTTAAAGGGTAGGTACATTTCTTTTACTGATCTTTAGGCTAAAAAATATGAAAAGATCTGACATACACAGCCTCAAGAATGATTTAACTGATGGTTAGAGAATATGATTGATTTGGAAGTTTTGTTTAGAAGGTCTTTAGTATATTCCGTTCTCTTTCTCTTGTAAGTAGCCGATTTATGTTTTAAAGAGATTAGAGAAGCCCATTCAGTCTGCAGACTGGCTTACTTGAGTCAGTTAATGAATGATGCTTTACAAGTGCAGGGAAAAAGCTGCATAATCAACCAAAACAAGACACATAAAAGAGGAAGAAAGCTATCTAAACAATAAAGTGACAGAGTTGGAAGGCAGGTAAATAAAACGCCAGAAAGCAGTATTGCTGCAAGGCAAATGTCATGGTTCATGCCCATTCATATACTAAAATCCTGAAAAAGCGTACAGTTGCTGCTGGAAGGTTATTTGATGCATAGAATCCTACCATTCCTTCATTAAATTATCAAGGACCTCACCAGCCACAACGCATGATACCTAAGAAAGTAAATATTGGCGGGTATAAGCGTTATGTTGCATTGAAGCATGCTATATGAGTTATTTTGTGTTTTTCATTTTGAGTGGTAAAAAGTTCTAAATCCTGTTCAATTTCGTATTTTATAGTGATTTTCCTGAATTCTTTTCATTCTTTCCTTTTCTTTGGGGCTGGGGTTGCAATAATCATCAGGTTGACATATGGGAAGAACGCAAAGTTTTTGGATCTCGGGGTCAGAATCTTAAAGATGAAATGTTGGGTAAGAACGCTCCTCTATTGGTCAGCAACGGGAAGGGTTTAAATCCTATCAAAGTAGTGAAGAGAGATGCTCATTCATTAAGAGTTGTGAGTGCCGCCTTCTTTGTTAGTTTAATTGTTGGTTGGTCTTTGCATGTTTATTGCCTTTTTCATTCACGATCTGGGAATATATGTGCCCCCTTCTTCATCTAATTCAGAAAGTGGCTGTTGGTGGTATGCCGGAAAAAATTTTAACTGCATTTCAGTCAGTACATGACAAAAACGTCAATGAAGAAGATGCGCTAAAGAAGTGTGAAGGTGCATTTTGCCGGTTTGGGGAAATGGAGAAAGAAGTGGATATTGTATCCACACAAGGTAAGAATATGCTTATATCCCCTTGATGTCAATATCTGCAAGTTCCCTCTTCTTCTTTTACTAACTGGACTTAAGTTTCTTACATCCCCTTGATGTCAGTCTCTGCAAGTTCCCTCTCTTCTTTTATTGGGTGGGGTTCAGTTTTATATATTGAAGAAAACGAGTATTTTACAAGTATGGCTCTTATTGTTGAAGAAGTGACACTGATGATTACTTCAGCAATCATGTGGCCTTCAACAAGTGCTGGATAAAATTAATGATCGAGTCTTTAACTATTTAAAATCTTAATCTGGTGGATAGAGGAAGTGATATGTTCAAACTCCGGGCAGCAACGAAGAGGAGGATAAAATGGGAGCAATTCTTAGCTGGATGATATAAAAATATAGTTAATAGTTACATGCCATTTCAATCATCAAATTCTGTTGCCCACCCTTTATATAGCACCTTCAAGACTCTTCATGCTCCCACAAGTACATGAACACGAAGATACGCGAACATACTAGGTACTTGAGAGTTACTAAATCCATGATAACAACTTATCTGACATAATTCATATAAACTATTATGGTTCAAAGTGCTAAGATAATTCTAGTTCCATCTTGTCCAAGTTCACAGAATTAGTGACCCCGCTTGTGCACTGCATCATCCTTTATGGGTGGGGAGAAACTCGTCCCTGTGTTCAAACTTAAGTTGCCATGGCAGAAAACATTGATAATCAATGCAGCTTTACAAAGCTTCTTTGGCTTGAAGTAACTCGACCTTGAAGTTTGTGATAGTACGATCACTTGAAGGTTTAATCTAAGAAAGTCGAGTTTTTACTAGCTACTGAACGGCTAGCAGAAAGTTAGTAGACTTTTTTGTGCCATTTTGATTTTCTACTCCATCAAAGCGTCTGCAGGTATATATTTTTTGCTTCTATTGTAGTAGGACCAAACAAGGGAACACTACCATAAGTAGAGGGAAAACACGTTGCATTCTCCAGTGTAACCAACGCAACACCATTTATGCATAACTTCTGTGGATTCATATTCACAGAATTTGTCTATCAAAAGACATGACAATAAGCGCGACAAAGACGGTGACAAGAAAAGGCTTGATTTGTGTAGCGAGCTTGTGCTTTGATGGGGGAATAGGAGAAAAGGATTCATGTAGCTGACCCCAACTATTTTTCGGTAAGGGCTTGAGCTATAATGATGATGATGGTGATGATGCACTTGCAACAGCCATTCTTTTTGATTTTTAATTGGGACCTTGAAGAATGCTTTTCATATCATTGTTGCTGGCATTGTGTGAGGTTTGGAGATGCTTGGGTGTAATGGGCCTAGATTGGTCGTCTAAGTTGTTTAGCAAGATTTAAACACTAAGAGTGTGTTTGGATATAGGATTTGAACTGGGAATTTGACTTTGGTAGGGTATTTGTAAATCACTTGGACAAAATATCTTGTTTGGATAGTTCAAAAGGGAATTTTCAAAATTTTCGAGTGATTTGAACTGTGGATTTGGGGTCCCCAAGTCCACAGTTCAAATCACTAGTTTGAACTAGTTATTTGTCAAATCCACCCCAATCAGTAATTTACAAATCCACGATACTTAAATCCCTATTTTTTAGGAATCCTGCCTCCCACCTTTTTTAACAACTTCTGCTTCCTTTCTTTCTTCTGGCTTCCCATTGCCCAATCGTTTCATCACGTGCCCTTGCACTTCCTCTTCTGCTTATTCCATGCTAGCCTTGATCAAGGGGAATGTCCTTCATCAAATTCCCATTCCTAACTTCGGAAATTTTCGGCCTGTGTTTCGGAGAATTAAGATCATTGCTGAGATTGTACCTCCTGGACCCTCTCCCTCCCTTTTGTTTGTCGTGTTCTCGGATCGAATTGCATTTCAGTTTCAACTCTCCAATCTCTCTCATTGCAGCTTCTACTTTGATTTTGGAGATTAAGCTTTCCTGCCTCTCAAGCCAGAGATTCCAGTCGGTTCTTGATTCATACTAACAGAGATTAAGCTTTCCAGTCGGTTCTTAATTCTGGACTGCAACTCCTGCAAGTCAGAGATTCCAGTCGGTAGAGGAGAATATTGGTCCTCCGTCGGTTCTTGATTCATACTAAAAGTCTGGATTATCTAACTATTGATTTGTGTGGTTTCAGATATATGGAATAAGCTAGTTCATAGATATAATTTCAGAGAAGTCTTGTATCCATTGGTACTAATCTAAACAAAGAATTTGTAAATACTCAATTAGAATTCACAGTGTAGTAAAAAATATCCAAACAAGATATTTCAAAATGATGGAATTTGTAAATCCGGGGATTTTGAAATGAGGGCATTTAGAAATACCAGTATTTCAAAATCCCATATCCAAACACACCCTAAAGGTACTGCACGAATGGAGGAAACACTTCGATACTCTATACACGAATAAAAGGAGATATACAAGTTGCAGTTATTGTAGAGTGATTAAGCTTATCAGTCACACTTTGAAGCTTTGCGAAGGGTAATTGAACATAGACTAAAAAGAAGAGCAAAATATCTGATAATCGGTTTGGTTGTAACTCGGTGATCCGCTACAGAAGCTATTTTCTTGGTTTGGCAAGGGGTTATGAGAGAGAAGAAGAGACTTTCACATGGTCTTCATAGATCTAGAAAAACATAGGTGAGTTGTAGAGAAGAAAGTTTGCTGATGTGATGAAAAATACTTATGATGGAGCTGTAAATATTGTGTCATTTGTGTGAACCACACTTAGTATAACTTGTGAATAACTTGGAGAAAGTTGTGGAACTTAGACAGAGGGAAGAGAATGGCTATTCTGCATTTCTAAATACCTGGGAGATTGAAGGATAAGAGGTGGGACATGACATGAGGGGAACGACAATGCTACAAATGATACTGGGGATTTGAAATCAGTTAGCTTTCACCCTTGTCCCTGGTTTAGTTGGTCAGTACTGGAAGTGAATTTACGACCATGACAACAGAGTAGTAATTGGATAGTTAAAGTAAAAATGCGAATCGGTAAAACCTAATTGAATCAGTTCTGAGTATCTAGTTGAGATTGGATAGTGGCCACTCCCTCGTCTCCCCCTTGCATGCGAGCTCTTTACTTGGTCTAGCGACTGCTGCACCTGTATTGTTATTTCCGTTGACCGTTAACAGGCATTTTCGTATTTGTCTCAGGCTTCTCTTTAAGACCATATCAAACGTTAGTTCGATTTGCTTGATGATGGTTATATCATCAGTGGCAACTTCCTGTTTCTTTTAAAAATTTGGTTTAGAGGAGATGGTCTGGAGAAGGTTTGTGAATGCTGCGAAATTAATTTGGTATTGGTTTGGTGGATTTCTTTTCATTGACAAATGATCGAAGTTCAAGCCTGGTTCGAGGTATTCGGATTTTATCCAATATTGATGGATGGTCTTCGCTGCAGACCAGCCAAGAATGGAAATTTCTGTGCTTGTTCTTTCTACCTTGTCTTGAAGGGAAGGACAACAAGTCTTTTCCATGGATAGCTATTTGGCGTGCACATGCGCCCTCCAAAGGTGGCCTTTTTTGTTTGGAAGGTGTACGGGGTTCCATATTGACCATTAATAACTTAAGGAGGCAGAAGACGATCATCATTACAGATGTTATATGTGTAAGAGGCATGTGTGGAGGCTACTAATCACGTGCTTCTTCAATGTGATGTATTAAGGAGTCTTTGGAGCTTATTGTTTTCCTTGTTTGGTATGGCTTGGGCAATACCGAGATCGGTTAAGAATCTTAGCTGGATAGCTGAGAGCGTCCAGGAGTTCATGGAAAAGATGGAAATTAGCAACGCTGTGTCTTTTGTGGTCCATTTGGTGGGAGAGAAGCTAGCATGCTTTGGCTGTCTGGATATTAATCAGTCGTTGCTTTATTCTTTAATGTCTCTTACTTTTCTTCTGGCTAACGTAGGCGTTCCTTAGTTCTGGTTGTAAATTGATAGATTTTGTGGATGATTTCTCCTATGACCAGCTCTATTATGCTCTAAGCTGTTTTGGAGACGTGTGCCTTTGGAGGTTTTATGTTTTCTTGCAAGGTCAGTGCACTTTCTTGGTGCTTTAGACCTTTTTCTTTGTGCTTGTACTCGGGTTACCTCCCCTCTGGGGTAATATAATTAAGTATTTATATAGATAAAAAAGATGCCTATGTTGCTGGATAATATATGTACAGAAATTTGGCAAAGTAAGAAAATCATCATCTACCCGAAAAAGGAAACATTAGCACTGACTAAGTACTTCTTGAGCTGTGGTGAAAAACATTGTTACGAATACGAGAGTATAGAGGAAAAATACACTTCAGCCTTAGGATCCAACATAGGCACGTGGTAGGTGATCAAGAGCAAAACACACATCCAAAGATACGCAGTAACAATGGAAATAAAGTTCGTGAAGGGAATAAATTTGAGTGAGGTTTACCTCCACAAAGACACAACAACATGCACTTCATGACATAGCTGCAGTCATCATTGCATCAGCACTGAAAGGCTTAACAACCTTCATCGGAATAGTAGAGATCTAGCATCATTTCATTAGCTCCATAGTTCTATTGAGTATCTTTGCATGAAGATCAATGAAACATACTAATATGTAGCATGATGTCAGAAAAAGTAGCAAAAAAGTACTCCTAAGCATTATCACTATGCAGAATACAATAGAAGTGCTAAACTGAATTTGAATGCCAGCCACAAATGCACAAAATTTAGAACATAATTCAGAACAATTCTACTTAAAATTAGGTCATCGTCAACGAAAGTTACAGTATCTAAATCCGAAATTTGACACGACAGAGGAAGGAGAATTTAGAACGACACCGAAATTACCTTTGAATAACAATGAACGAGTGTAAGTAGACAGTATTCAAATTCCAACTTTAACATAACAGTAGAATGAACATTCTAGCTCAAATGTGTACACAGACCATTTAGTAATCCTAGGTGGGTACGACACAAGATGGTGTGTCTCAAGTTGACATGACTCACGTTATAAACTAGACAATAAACTGAAACTTGAAAACAATCTCGCCAAGCTCTCTATAGTCGGGTCACCCAATTGACAATATTCTGAGTAGATGATGCCACACTGGAATAAGCAATAAAAGCGGGAACTGAAGGCGAAGACTCTTCAAGCAGATAGAGTCCACGCCTTCACCAATCATCTTCCTCACAAGATCCTGAAAAAAAACACAGGAATCAGGACAGAAATTTACCGAACAGCTGTGTGTTTTGGTTTGCTTACCAAAGGAGAAAAGGTTTAGTGGAACGTCAAGTTAGTAACAAAGGGAAAAACCCCAATCAAATCCTTCTAAAGTTAGAAAGTGATCAAAATTGTTGGGACAGCCCAAAAAGGAAGACTGATCAATTATTTTGGGACGGACGGAGTATTCAAATAATAACTCGATAGAAAAACTTTGGCCTTTGGCTCTTCTAACCTCAATAAAAGGAGAGAGAAATAACTGTTTTCACACTGACGAAGGCCAGAAACCACATGCCTTCACTCAACCGAGATCAATGTGGTTAACCTTTGGCAAAGCATCAACTCATATAGGACATAAAGCCTATTGTTGTTGGCAAACTAGAAACATAGAAGGACCAATAAATCAGTACGTTGGGCTCGGACAATCCTTGACACCAACTTAATCTGCCAATACTTATTTACTAAAGTTGCAAAAACATCCAAATTATATCAATTCGGCTTGTGATGAGCACAAATTTCATTCGATGGTTGATTTCGATGTTCCCAAAGTCCTTGCTGCTGTGTATTGCCTCAAATTCCTTGTCCCTATCAGTGTTATATCGTGTCTTGCATGTTGGTGTCTATACTGCCAAGATGTTAATCCAATGGGCTGAGAGAGTTGGGGCTGAAGTGACTAACAATTGTAACATACAAATTCTTCACCCTTCCTTGACGGCGATTTGTAGCAACCCTTGGGCCTGACTTGAAACCTATGATACCCTGCTAATTTCATAGGTTGACACTATTCAACCCTTCACTATTCGTATTTCTAACCAGATAATTTATTTCATCTGGGGTTCAGGTCGTGTTGCAGGTTCATGTGGAAACTGATCTGGAGTGCCGTGATAGCGCATGTCTAAGTGTTTAATTGCCATTTAATTAACTTCCCTTGGTTTCTGAGATGTGGAAGATGACTTGTTATTGCACACCCTTATGTGTGCTACTATTTTATATGGCTCAGGGATTCTACCGGGAGCATCATTGTTAGATGATATGGATGAGCAGGAGAATGTACTCCATCAATGTGTTAGCCAACTTGAGAATGCTGAAGCAGCTAGGGCTGCATTGATTTCTCACCTTAAAGAAGCACTTCTGGTTCAGGTATACTTTGTTATTGTTTTCATTTTTGTATTTAGCACTGTAGATAAGTGGTGACTGCTGACTCCACTATATGACTGCTGACTCCACTATATATTTTCAGGAATCAAAGCTGGAATTTATTCGTAGTCAGTTGCAGGTGAGATTCTCTCTCTCTCTCCCCCCTCCCTCCCTCTCTGGGTACTTGTCCCCTCTACCTCTCACTCAAAAATTATGTACTAATGGTTTTTTATGATTCGCATTTGGGGGTAGTTTTGGTACAAATATAGAAATCATCCTGTGTCCATTGCTTTCACTCATGAGGGTGGCCACAGCTAGTGAGCAGTTTGTGATTGAAAAAATTGTAAGTGCCTTTAGAGCATGTATATATGAGAGGCGACGTTAAGTTGTTTACTTCTGGTGTCAGCTATTTGAGGATACCATGTGAGTAGTCCAAAACTACATAGATTGAGTTACGTGTGTATCGCCATGAAAGGTGTAAATAATAATAAATATTTGCCACATTGAAGATGGGGGATATATCTAAACCATGATGAGTTCTACTTGATATGCATAATCACTGAATTTTCGCAACATCTTGCATGGGCCAACCTTCTTGTCTTTTTCGTGATAAGTACCGGTTGGAAGCGTTTTCTTTCGGAGGAAAACAATGACCCAATCCCAACCTTAAACTCTTTTAACCTCTGGTGTCGATCAACACCTTCTTTTAGCGTTGATTTATTTCAGCAAATTTCTCTTGAGCTTCTTCTTGAATCTCCTTCTGACTTTCAACGTAGGCTATAGCATTATCACTAGCTTGTGGGTGATTTGACACATCTTAAGGTCAACAACCTCGTAGAGAGATTGGAAAGGGCTCTTTCTGGTAGGCCTATTCACAGTGCTATTATAAGCAAATTCAGCTTGAGGCAAGGTCAGATCCCAATGCTTAATGTTGTCCTTTGTCAGGCATCTCAACAAATTTTCCAAACTGCGGTTTACTACTTCTGTTTGCCCGTCTGTTTGAGGTGATATATGCTGCTATATTGCAACTTAGTGGCCAACAATCTCTACGAGGCCTTTCAAAAATGGCTAAGAAAGTTCGTGTCTCAATTGAAATGGTTTTGGGCAATCCATGTAATCTAACTACTTCTCGGAAGAAAATAGTCGCCAGATGGATTGCATCTGAACTCTTTATACATGCAGTGAAACGAGCCATTTTTTTGAATAACGATCAACTAAAACAAAAAATGGAATAACCTCCTCTTGCTGTCTGCGGTAGCCCCAATACAAAATCCATAGTAACTTAAACCCATGGAACCATAGCTATTATTAGTGGAGTGTGGAAGTTGGTATTATGCCGCTGCCCTTTGGATACTTGGCATGTATAATGCCTAATGACATACGGATGCACGTCTCCTCGTATTGTTGGCTAAAAGTACCTTTTAGACACCAAATTCAGTGTCTTATCCCTGCCAAAATTACCCCCAATGCCCCCTCCATGCAGTTCAGCAATCAAAAGCTCTCCCAAAGATCCTTCTGGTGTACGTAAATTTACCCTTTGAACAAATAACCATCATTAGCAATCAACATAGCATATGCATTGTTGTCCGGAACTGTGTGTTTCTCTAATATGTTATGAAAGTAACACACTGTTTGAACCAATTCTTTCGAGAATTTGATTCCAGGTTGGGAATTGGATATAGAATTCAATTCAGTTCAGTTTTTTTTGGAACAAATGGGAAGTGAAATCGCAAAATTTCTACTCTGTGTTTGTAAAACAAATAAAATGGAAAGGTAATGAGCTTATAGACACTTATATCCTTGGCTACGATGAAAAAATTATGGTAAGTGGTTTCACTTGTACCGGCGATAGTGCATGGTGGCAGTGATTTGCGAGGTGTAGTCGTGTACATGATGGTCTAGCGGCACTAGTGATGGAAGTGGTGAGGGTGGTGTGGCATTAACAGTGAGGTGGTGGGCTGGTCTGTAATGATGGTAATGGTGGTTGTGTTATTAGGGCATTATTTGTGGTAGTATTGGTGAAAATAGTGATTGCGAGGGTAACAGCAGGGTGAGGGTGGTGGCGTGGCTTCAACGGTGGTAGTGGTGGCGTGGTATCAATGGTAACAGCGGTGGTGGTGGGGCAGTCTGATGATGGTAATGGTGGTAGTGGTAGTTGTGTTAGGGTATCACTAATGGTAATGTTGGTGATAATAGTGATGGTGGCAGTGAGCAGTTGGTAATGGTGTAGGATTGACAATGGTGTTGGTAGGGGGTGTCTACTGATGGTAACGGTTAGTGTAGGTGGCAGTAGTGATGGTGCTTGCAGCAACAATGGTCGTGACAACAGTGGCTTGGAGGCAGCAACGAAGGTGGTGGTCTAGTGGTGGTCTAGTGGTGGTAATGGTGGTTGTGGTGGTGACGTACGACACTAGTGGTCGAGGTGGTGACTGTGGCGGGTATTGGTGGCAACAACACGATGGAGGTGGTTGTGTGGCGATAATAGTAGTGTGGCAGTGATGGTGGGTGCAACAATCTAGTGGTGGTGGGTATGATGGGAATAGTGGTGGTAGTGGTAGCAGTGGTGGCTGGGAAAGAGGGTGGTGATGATGTTGGTAGGTTAATAGGGAAAATAATTGTCATTAGCTCAAGTAAATCCAATTCTCATGATCTCCAACCATTTTCAATCGGATTTCACGCTATTAAAAAGAAATCCAGTCAAATCCTACAAAATCAAATTCAAAATCCTTTTTTTAATATCCAATAACTAAAAATGTGAATTTGAAATCAAATACCATTAATTATTGGTTCCAAACTGAAAAATAGAGAACTTTTTATACACCCTTCTCTCATTGATCAGAGGCTGAGTATAAATAAGAAAAAAAGTAACCTACATCCTTAATTTTAGGACCCAATTAGGTACCATAAAATCTGGGATTAATTACAATCAGAATCCTAGATAATAAAGCTAATGATCTGAAATATACCTACCTAAAATACAACTAAATAATCACAAAATCAATTAGACTTAAATCATTAACTCTAATCGAGAAATTTACTCCCTGAAATCCTTCACTCCCCCTCAAGCTGGGAGTAAATGTTGATCATTCCCAGCTTGGAATTCAAGTTGTCAAAGTTCCCTTTAGGTAAAGCTTTTGTGAGAATATCAGCTGTTTGGTGACTTGAAGGAGTATAAACCATTTGAATGATACCTCCTTCAATCTTCTCTCTGATGAAGTGTCTATCAATCTCCACATGTTTAGTCCTGTCATGGTGGACAGGATTTTTAGCAATATTGATAGACGCTTGATTGTCACAGAAGACTTTTATTGAACCTTCACATGTAATCTTTAATTCTTCTAGAAGTCTTTTAAGCCACATCCCTTCACAAATACTAAGTGCTATAGCCCTGAACTCAGCCTCAGCATTGCTTCTAGACACCACAGATTGCTTTTTACTCCTCCAAGTTACGAGGTTACCCCAAACATATGTGCAGTAACCAGAAGTGGATCTCCGGTCTGTAATAGATCCAGCCCAATCTGCATCACAGTAGATATCAATGTTTTTTCTGTACCCCTTTTTGAAGAAAAGGCCCTTTCCTGGTGTCATTTTTAGATATCTCAAAATTCTGTAAACTGCATCAAGATGTTCTTCTGTGGGATTATTCATGAACTGACTTACCACACTAACAGAAAAACCAATATCAGGTCTAGTGTGTGATAAATAGATGAGTCTCCCTACAAGGCGCTGATATCTCCCTTTATCAACAGGAGCACTCCCTTCTTTCCCACCTAGTTTACATATTGGGTCCATAGGGGTGTCAACAGGTTTGCATCCAAGCATGCCAGTCTCCTTAAGTAAGTCAAGGGTGTATTTCCGTTGGGAAATAGAAATTCCCTTGTTTGAGCGAGCTACTTCCATCCCAAGGAAGTATTTTAACTTTCCAAGATCTTTAATCTCAAACTCTTTGGTTAGGATAGTCTTCAACCTGTTCATTTCCTCATAATCATCTCCTGTGAGAATGATATCATCAACATAAACAATAAGGATAGTACGCTTTCCATTTGAAGAAAGATTAGTAAACAGGGTATGGTCTGATTGACATTGAGTGTACCCATATTTCTTTACAACTCTTGTGAACCGGTCAAACCAAGCTCTAGGGGATTGCTTGAGGCCATATAGAGCTTTCTTCAGCTTGCACACTTTATGTGCATTTTCCTTACTCTCAAAACCAGGAGGAATTTCCATGTAGACTTCTTCTTCTAAGTCGCCATTCAAGAAGGCATTCTTGACATCTAACTGGTGAAGAGGCCAATCAAGGTTAGAAGCTAAAGATAGAAGAACCCGGATTGTATTCAACTTAGCCACAGGGGCAAAAGTTTCTTGATAATCAATCCCATAGGTTTGAGTGAAACCTTTTGCAACTAACCTTGCCTTATACCTATCAATACTCCCATCTGCATTATACTTTACATTGAAGATCCACTTATAGCCCACTGGTCGTTTTCCTTCAGGAAGACTTGAAATATCCCATGTACCATTTTTATTTAAGGCACATATTTCTTCATTTATGGCAGCTCTCCATTTTGGATTTGCCATGGCTCCTTGTACACTGGTTGGAATTTCAATTTGGGATAAGTTTGAAACAAATGCCTGATAACTTGGGGAAAAATTGTCATATGAAACAAAGTGAGATATGGGATGTTGGGTGCAAGACCTCACTCCTTTCCTTTGGGCAATGGGAATATCAAGATCATTATAAGGTACAAAAAAGGAATCGGATGAGTTTTCAATATTACCTGATTCCGCAGGAACAATACTCGGGTTAGGATCCTGGTAAGGCTCAGGAAGAATTGGGTGCTCTACCTCGTTATCTCTTGGCTTCCTGGAATAAACAAGATTTTTCCATTTCCCTGTATTTTGGGCATGAAAATTGGGGGAGATTTATCCTCCTGAGAAGAAGACTCAGTGTTGTTTTCAGGATTGATATGAGAGATTAAAGGAAAGGAACCAGTAGACTCATTATAGAGATGCCAAAACTGATATTCATCTTTGCTAGTGGCAGAGTTCTCCCCCTGAATAGAAGTTTTGGGGGTAGAAGGATTGATTTTCAAAAAAGGTAACATCCATAGTGTTGTAGACTTTCTTCTTTTCAGGAGAATAGCATTTATACCCTTTTTTAGATGAAGAATAGCCAATAAAAACACATTTGACAGCCTTTGGATCTAGTTTACCCCTAAGATATGGTGGAATATGAACAAAAGCAGAACAACCAAAAACTTTAAGAGGTAAATTGGATATAAGACTAGTAGAGGGGTAAGAGTGAGTGAGAAGCTGAATAGGAGTATTAAAATTCAGCACTTTTGATGGCATTCTGTTAATGAGATAGGCTGCTGTAAGGATAGCATCCACCCAAAATTGTTTGGGAAGATTCAAGGTGAATAAGAGAGCTCGGGCTACTTCTAGAAGATGGCGATTTTTTCTCTCAGCTATCCCATTTTGTTGAGGAGTATCAACGCAAGAACTTTGATGAACAATACCATTTTCAACTAGATAGTTGCCTAAGGTGGAGTTGAAGTAGTCTTTGGCATTATCAGTTCTTAAAACTTGGATTTTGGCTTGAAACTGATTTTGAATCATAGAATGAAACCTTTTAAAAATAGGGACAGTTTCAGATTTATCTTTCATTAGAAATATCCAAGTTACCCTAGTATGATCATCCACAAAAGTAACAAACCACCTAGTACCAGAGATATTGTGAATACGAGAAGGGCCCCAAATATCACTATGAATAATAGAAAACGGATGAGATGGTTGATATGAGTGCACAGGAAAAGTATGTCTTGTATGTTTTGCCAATTGGCAGATTTCACATTTGAAAGAGTTCGGATTTTTATTCTTAAAAAGAGATGGGAACAATTTTGCAAGGTACATAAAACTGGGGTGGCCCAATCTAAAGTGCCATAACATAATTGGATTATTATCTTGATTAGAGACAAACATCAAATCCCTATTGGATTGACTCACTAAAACAGAATTGGAAATACATTGATCTGTCCGAGTTTCGTTCACAAGGTTGCCATCCTTTAAGAGATAGAGGCCTGCACACTCCTTAGCATTGCCAATCATCTTCCCCGAGTCCTGATCCTGAAAAATACAGTGGGTAGGAAAGAAATTAGCAACACATTTCAGGTATTTGGTGAGTTTGCTGATGGACAATAAGTTGCAAGATAAACTGGGAACTAGGAGGACATAATCAAGAGTTATAAAAGGTGAGATAACAATAGAGCCCATTCCCGATACAGTGGACAAAGAGTCGTCAGCAATACGAACTTTATAATTATTAGAGCATGCTGAATAAGAAGAAAATAGGGAGATATCACCAGTCATGTGATCAGAAGCCCCTGTATCAATCACCCAAGGGTTGCTTTTTCTCAACCTTGCTATTAAGAGCACTTGGAAATATACCTTTTTGGGCTATAGTTCCTGACCCGATAACTGGTGGATTGATTTGAGCTTGATTGAACATGTTCTGAAGAAGTTCCAATTGCTCTTTGCTAAAGACAACATCTTCAGATATTGGTTTCTCCTCAGTAGTGGCAACATAACCACGGTTTTCAGGTTAAGGTTTCCTTGGTTTCCAATCAGTGGGTTTGCCATGGATTTTCCAACACTTCTCCTTTATGTGTCCAGGACGACGACAGTGATCACACCAGGGTCTTCCTTTGTGAGGCTGGTTGTCACTGCCCTTGTAATTGGTTCCATAGGCAGCAAGAGCAGAACTTTCACCAAAATTTTGAATTCCTGGTCTTCCCATCATGATCTTTTTCCTGCTCTCCTCTCTTCTGACTTCTGAAAAAGCTTCACGGAGAGAGGGCAAAGGTTTTGTTCCAAGGATTCTTCCTCTAACCTCATCAAGGTCTTGGTTGAGACCTAGCAACAGTTTAAATATCCTTTCTTTTCTACAATTTTGTCGTACTTCTTTTTATCAAGTTGACAATCCCATGTAATTTTTTCAAACATATCTAACTGTTGCCAATAACGCGTAAGAAGATTATAATACTGAGTTACAGAGGCATCACCCTGTTGCAGATTATGTAGAATACCTTTGATTTCGAAGAGTTCTGAAGTGTTCTCATTGTCTGAATATGTCTCCTTGACATTCTCCCAAACTTCCTTGGCAGTTCCATAAAACATGAAATTCTGGCCAATTTCAAGATTCATCGTATTGATGAGCCAAGACATGACGATGTGGTTCTCAGAGTTCCATTTTTTGTAGTTGGGATCATCTTTTGATGGAGTTTCAATGGTTCCGGTGAGATAGTCCTCTTTGCCTTTGCCACTAATGAACATAAAGACTGATTGGGACCATTGGAGGTAATTAAGCCCATTGAGCTTGTGCCCAGTGATGGGAAGGATCGAACTTTCAGAATTTCCATGAGTAGGGAGTCCACCAACCCCTGGAACAGAGGAGTCGTTGGAGGAAATGCTGATTTCAGAAGTCATCGCACCACTACGAGTTGCTGATGACGTGCGAAGAGGAGAAGGTGGCTGGTTTGTGTGAAGGTCGGAGAAAAAGGCTTATGACCCACGCTGAAGGAACCAGCCCCGAAATTGCGGAAGCAAAGATTCAGATTTCTGGCTCTGATACCATGCAAAATAGAGAACTTTTTATTCAGCCTTCTCTCATTGATCAGAGGTTGAGTATAAATAAGAAAAAAAGTAACCTACATTCTTAATTTTAGGACCCAATTAGGTACCATAAAATCAGGGATTAATTACAATCAGAATCCTAGATAATATAGCTAATGATCTGAAATATACCTACCTAAAATACAACTAAATAATCACAAAATCAATTAGACTTAAATCATTAACTCTAATCGAGGAATTTACTCCCTGAAACATACTAGAATCTTTCTTTGGATTGCTCTTTGATCACTTCACACCTAACAATACTTGCCGACATGGCCTTTAACAAATAAACTCTTTTACTCTAAGCATCGGCAACTTTTTTTTGGAAACCGGCCTTGTGTTGAGGAGGAAATGTGCATTTTTGTAGAAATGCCACCGAATTTGCGTGCCTTCGACAGCTTCTTTTGAGAGTTGAGGTAGCGGAAGGCTTCATGGGCCGAGTGCAATATAATCTCCCTTTGGATCAAATAGTGTCGTCATTTCCTCTGTACTCTAATGGTGAGAGCGACCAGGCTGGCTTATTCAATCTCTTCTGTAATCTCTTGCTGCCACACCTTCCTCTATGTTGCTCCATCAAGAGAAGTCAAAGATGGTTCTTTTGGTACGTCTACGACATCTTTCTAAAGCACAGTCCAAAGAACTTCATTGTTTTTCGAAGTGCCAACTTACCTTCCAAGAATCTTGGTCCTAAGTAACTTGTTTATATGTCCAAGATTGCCATAACGGTGGCATTTTGCTATTTTTTGGCCCGTCTGTTGCGATTTCTCTTGGCTTTTCCCTTCTTCTTCTTGGCTTTTCTTTTATGCTCTTTTGAGTACTTTCCCTCCCAGTTTTCATAGGTGAAGCCTCTTGATTTCTGAGTAGATTCTCTTTCTCAACTATAGAAGGCTGATTTGCCCATCCTTGAATGGATGTCTAGGAGGGCATGTGCTCCTTTTTTATACCGCAAAACTAGATAGAGATGCCGCCGTGCTTCACTAATAGGCTCCTGCATATCCAGCTCTGAAATTTCAAAGCATTATGCTCTTCACCTTCTAGAAATACTGAGATATGGTCATGCTTCCTTGACTTTTTTGGCAAGCTCATTCTCAACTATCTGAAGACTCGTGGCGTCCTTCTTGGTCAAGAGCTTCTCCAGTGTATTACGAACATCCTTCGGCGGTTCTTTGGCCCTGATGTGCTCAATTATAATCCTTACAGGTGGAACTTCGCAAGGAAAGTAAAGCTTCTTTGCACTTTATCTTCCATTTCCTTTTAACTTCTCCAATTTTTTTTAAAGGTCTTGTCCTTGAGATAATTCTCCATTGCAATTTCCCAATACTGTTAGTTTGAGTTATTGCGCTCCTCCATGCCAAATTGGTTCAAAGCACCACCATTCAAGTCCATCATTGACAAAGTGAACAAATCAGCTCAGGTTCTTCATGCTTTTTCCTTGTATTGGTAATTACCATCGAGCCCTCAAAGAGGCTCTGGTTCCATGTGGAGCGAAAGAACATTTTTTCTTGGTGTAGCTAGAGTCACTAGACTACACGCCCTAAACCTCAAAAGAAAGAAGAAGGAAATTAAACAAGAAGCTCAAGACACTTGACTAACTCAAACTAGAGCAGAGGACAAATTTGAGAAATATGATACTGATTTCTCTTTTCAAACTCTGCATACATCAGGATACATATTTATAGGTGCCTAGGAGCATTCTACTGATTACACTTACTACACTAATTGCTACTTATCCTCACATTTTCCCAAACTAACCACGTTCATTGTATCTTGAAGAATCTAGAAAAGACTTCTGGATATTTCAAGTAAGGAAACCACTCTTCGAAAGGACAATGAATGGAAACATTCTAGAGTTGGCCCAACTGTTTTTCTTAGTAATGACCTATTCTCCAGATGCATTTTGAGGCTTCTGCATGTTTTGTGCAAGGAAGCAGGAGTTAAGCTGCAGTGGAGGAGTTATTGGTAATGGCTTGTTTGTAATTTGGTCGGTCTATGCAATTCTTGGGGAGGCAGTAAATGCTTTTTCACGTGGAAGGGAACATTGAGGATGTGGGGTCCTGCATGGTCCATGGCTCAGTGTGCGATCTGGACTTATGATAACCTCAGGAGGAAACTGCAACTCTGTTGGTACGTGCGAGGTGGTGCACGATTAGTGGTGTTTGTTATATGCTTTACAATTTCTGAAAGTTCTATAATGAGATGCTACCCCCGGAGTTTCAGTTGCTCCTGGAGTAAGAAGTAGGTGAGGCTTGATTTCTTTTTGTCTCTGTTGGCCTATTTGGCAGGAGCCAACTGGCGGTGCTTTTAATACATCGGGACCACCTTGCACGGTCTTAAGCCAGCTATTTTTAGTTGCCTTTTCCTTGCCTTAAGGATAGGTACCTGTGATTAGCCGAGTCCTGTACGGAGTAAAGTGACGATCTTGTTTAGGACCACTGGTGTAGCTTTTTGGTGTTCCCTAGCATTTGTGTAAAGCCACCGATTTGTTTTCTTGGATGTTTGGTGGCTCCTTTTTGGTTTGCCCCCTTGGGTATTTCTTAATGTTTATGATACACATCGAGAATAACTAATCAGGAGAAAAGAAGCATGAAAATTGGCAGGCTTAATAAGGGCAGCAGTGGTGGTCGTGATGGTTCTTATTGTTCTAGTACCAAACCAAAACCACTTTGTCGATTTCCTGAAACAGCCCCTCTTAGGGTTAATCATCTTGGGCATATGTGAAGACACTAACCTTACATAGCTGTTATTCTTAATTCCTGAAAAGCTTGAGACAGCAAAGTAAAGTGAAAACGTTACCTTGGTAAGACGTACTAATGTATATATTCAGAATGCTGTGGAATAAGCATCAAATAATCCCTAGTGCCAAAACGTGCATCATCCCCATACTACCAGAGCGACTGTTGCAAAGGCAGGATTTATTAGGTTGTTGATGGTATCTCTGAATACTTTCTCTGATTATATGTTGCCTCATCTTGGTGCCACCCCTACCTTGCGTATATCATCAATTCTTGTACCTCAACACCTCGTGTGGCCTCTCATCCTCCTAAAAGTTCACATTTTAACATAGTACCTGAGCAAAGCACGGGCAGTGAAAACATGACATGACCATAGAAAATTTAAAAGACATAGTATAGTGCAATAATATATCATGGGTGGGGCTAAATTGAGATCTTGTTTTGGGCTAAATCCTCACCCATTTGTTGCTGAAGGATTGGAAGGTGTTGCTAAAGCATCTTCCCCACCGATGTTTGTGCATTTAGTAAAAAGGGAGTGAATCTAGCCGCACCCTCTATTAGTCGCGAAAGAAATTTTACGAAAACTCTTGTTAGATTAAGAAGAGATTAATTCATATTTGCTGACTATAAAAATGAATAATACGATGTTTTGATTAATGATTACAAATTGGATCTAATATTTACAAAAACACGACCTGTAATAAGCATTTCCTTCCAAGTAAAGCCTTAAAATATATGATGAAACCCTCAAGAAATAAATTCCCTCTTCTACACTTCTTTCAAGAGCCTTATACATAGTTAACCAAAAGGATGTACGATTTGCGATTTTACTCCCTCCACTCCAAAATGATGTATTAAAACTCCTACAGTTGACAAAATTGGGCTTCTTAGATGAAACGTTTCTGACTCTTTGAAATGACATAAATACCTTTATTCTCTTATCATGTTTTAGGTCAATGCCCTCCTCCAGCCCCTCTCTCACACTTCCACCCCGTCACCCTACCCCAATAGTCCTCCCACTTCCACTGCCGCCTTCATCCCCATCACCCACCACCGCAGACACTAGCCACACACACACTCACGCACGCGCACACATCACACACACCACGGGTTGCCCCCCTCCTCGTCTCCCTGTGCGTGCATGCCCACGGACATTGCAAGCAACAGAAAACACATACGTATATACTACAAGCACACACCTATGCACACACACAAGCACACTACATGCACAGACACACACATCATTGTCCCGCCGCGGTTCCCCCCCCCCCCCCCCCCCCAAAAAAAAAAAAAAAAAAACCCAACCCCCACCCCTAACATTCTCATCACCCACTGCACGTCCACGGAACCAAACACACGCTACTGTTGCCTCTCATCCGCATCAGTCACTAGCATACATCGTACACATCAACAAACACACTCCCATTGCACGCAGTGAAAGTTGATTTGTGATTTTGAGCGTGTTTTTGCGTGGAATGTGTTTGTGTGTCTGCAGGGGGTGAGTTGTGGTGATGGTTACGTGATGGGGATGGGGTAGGGAGGCAACCTGTGGTTGTGTGTGGTGGTTGGTGACGGGTGATGGGGGCGACAGTTGAAGTGGGTGGCGCTATGGGGGTGCGGATGGTTGACCGAGGTTGAAGTTAATAAGGGTGGAAGTGAAGAAGGGGGCAAAGTTCTCTTTTTCAGAAAATAACCATTAGTCAACTTTCATGGTGTTCATACATGGTTAAAATTGACGTTTTTTGTAAGGAGCCCAATTTCGTTACCTGTGGGGGGCTTTAGTACATTATTTTGAAGTGAATGGGGTAAAATTGCAGATCGTGTACTATAAAGGGGGTCATTAGCTATTTTTCTCCAAAATTTTAGCGACAAGTGATCACTTGAAAAGTTGTAGCAGGTTGACTAAATGAACAATCGACTTGATTTCTTTGTATACGGATGTTACACACGAAGAACATAATAACATACTTTCCACTCTTACATGCTTGTCCGTACTCATAGCTTTATTCTTAAATGATTGGTTTTAATGTTATTGTTTAGTTGCTTATATTTCTCCAAAAATTACCTTTTACCCTCTAACAGTGTGTTGGATGTAGGATTTTGAAATACTCGTTACTTCTAAAGCCCCTCATTTTGAAATCCTTTCATTGACAGATCCCATCATTTACATAATATTTTGGTTGGATATTTGCATATTCTTTATTTGGATGATATTAATGCGTTCACGACTTCCTTGATATCACATTTGTGAATTACCTTTATTGGATTAATTTTAAATTACATATTCCCATAGTTAAATAATCTACACCTATTCTGCATTAACAACATAAATGATAGCAAAAGTCACGATAAGATTGAAAAGTAAATAAAATATTCTTATCCAAACAAAACAAAGGCAAACAAATAAAGTTTCTGCATGTAATTAAATTCTACGCGGATGGCATAGACATTAGCCCCAATTCTTTTTCTTTTCAAGGGAAAGTGTCTTCAACACGCGAAACTGCTTTTGATTCTTCATAAATCAGGATATAGCTTTAAGAAGTTGGTTTTCCTCAAGTCCTGGTATTATCATCAACTCCTCACAAACTTGGTTAGCATCCAATTTTTGCATTGTTGCTCGCATAAAACAATCAAGAGAGGATGCCATTTTAGCAACTGAAGAAGAGCATCCCTACTCCCTGCGTTTCCTTCTGGGGGCACATTGGTTGGCATCAAGAAGTGTGCTTTTTTCTTTTGAGTTTCCTCTGGAAAACAGTTGTCAGGTACCGGAGGAAAATCGTCTAAGCCCTCAGTTCCAAAATACTAATCAGTATCATAAAGATGTGCAATAGGACTGATAAGTTCATTTGCATCTATAGCAGTTTCATCACCTTTTCCAGTAGCAGTATCTTTCCTATATAATTCTATCATGTCATCCCAAATCGGTATCAATTTATACCTATATTGCCTTGCTTCATTATGTGACTGTTAGATAAAACAAAGAAGTTCAATATTGAATTGACATAAGCTAACAGAAAAAAAAATCATATTACCGCAAGAAAAAATATACTGCAGCATAGGCATTCCATGCATTATCGTCATGAGTTGAGAACATCTTCTTTCTTCCATCCCATCTAAATCAACTTCGTGCAAATATAGCACTTACAATGCTATAGATTCTTCTCTGAATATTAATACGAATTTTCATGTTGCTTACACTATTATCTTTCTTCATCTGGGCATTTAATTTAGTAGAGGCTCTGCTATATGCAACCAGCTTTTACCCAACATCTCCTTTGTTACCTATATTGTTTTGATCTCTGAGTATGTCAGCGAAATCCATATCCAAGTTCAAGCGTGTGTATTTTGTCTCATCACAGTCACTATCTATTGATTTCCTTCTTTTTTTCTTCAATGCACCTGTTCTTTCGCTTCCATTGTCTCAGATATGTAGCAAAAGCATTAACATTATATGAAAAAGACACGTGTATAACTTTACCAATTATCACTAAGCTGAAACATACCCTACACCAAAATAATTTTAGTACAAACAGAATCAACAAGTTGTTCCACTAGAACCCTAGAACCCAATTTGCAGATAAGGATTGTCTGAATCACCAACTGAACTTAGGAAAATACGACTTAATATTAAGTTCCAAGGCCTCTTCGTGCTTGGTAATCCTCAAACATCTTCGTTGCCAATGTATCTCTAAACATAGTCCATTGCTTTGTAACTTGTTCAAACATAACCATGTTTGGATCGTATGGATCCACTTCTGGCCTAGACTGAGCAATGTCACTATCTACTTCTGCTAAAGATACTTTGACGTCCTAATATTGGATTGTTGAGTTGCTCCAATTGAATGAAGTTATGGAGTACAGGACAAGCATTGATAATCCTCACTTGTGTCTTATGTCAAAGAATGAAGCTATTCGTAGTATAGCCCATTGTTTTCTCAACAGTCCAAAAGTCCTTTCAATGACTTTTCTTGCAGTGGAGGGTTGGAGAATAGATAACTCTTTATAAGTTTATGGATTATTTCCAACCCATTCGTTAAGATGGTATTGAGTTTTCCTGTATGGAGCTAAGAAGCCTGTTCCATTAGTATATCCCGCATCCACAAGATAATACTTATCTACATCATGAAAAAGGATCATCAAAATGACATGGTGAAGACTTCTTAAAGCGTTAATCAAATTAAATGAAAAAGTACCATTAGGAATACAGAAGTGATTGCGCATGCGCAAAGAGTCCCTTAAAACTTGCTCCTTCTCATCCTGGTAGTACATATATGATTTTCAAGTCAGGTGCACAACTCCTAGCACACTTGTACTTATACCACCCTTTCTATTTCGATATGTAGGTCGTGCTTCCGTAGAGACAGTTACCAGAACGTGTTCCTTCAAGTGCTCTCTCAGATTCCTATACATATAAAAGAAGTTTTTTTAACAAGAGAAATATATAATATACAATCTATACTAAAAAGAATGTGGTGGTCTCCTTTTAATAAAAAGTACCTCAGATCATTTCATTTCCTTGCATTAGCTTGATATAAGACTACATCTTACAATCTTAAGTACTCTTTACCTATGTTACATGGACTCGGTACGAGTGTCCGGATCGGATACGCGTCCAAGTGTCCGACTCGTCTAATTTTGAAAACCCAAGACACGGAGACACGGCAAAATGTGCATATTTGTTATTGCTTTTTAGTTATTTCTAAGGCAAAAAAGTGTGTTATGTGATGCATTTGATTTTAATTGACAACTTGTCTCGTCTCAAAGCAATAACTAATTAAACAAAAGACTCTAAGATAGTATCATAAGGACATATCCTATGAGATGTGTCAATGAAGATGAGGTATTCATATCATTTCATAATTTATTAATTGTAGGAAACCTGAATTGCGTCAATGAAGATGAGGTATTAATACGCTAAGCCAATCATACAAAAATCTACACTAAAATGAACTGCCAATAAGATAATATGAACAACAGAATTGACAAGCATAAGCATTAATGACGAACATAATCTGAACAACAGCATTTTCATAAACCATCTGTTCTGTGACACTCCCACCACCGCCGTCCGCTCACCCCACCATGCTACTGCCATGTTCCACCACCCTCACCACAATCTCTTGCCATAACCTATCACAACCAATTACAAGCAGCTCAAAAATTTCAAGTGGGTGTGCAAAAATAATCGACATCCTGCATTCCATCAATCCAAGCAATCTTCGACCACCACCCAACCATCGTCGACCACCATCCATCACCATCGTTAACAACCATCCACCAATCACCAATGTCAATTACCACCAACAGTTGAAACAACCCCATCAGTCTTCTTTGCACGCCCTAAGCAGTCTCTTCACCACGACTAATCACCGTAACAGCACCCCTACCACTGCTGTATACCAAATCCCCACCACCTGCCTGGATATAGACGCTTATCCAGATATGAGACGACAAAAAGCAAACCAAAGGAAATGGAATTGGGTATGAAAGCAGCGGGAGGTGGCTCTTCCAAAACCTCATGGCTGCAAATCTAAGGACAAATTGGCAGGAAGGCTTTACTGAAATTGGAGGTAAGTGTAAACTTAATCACATTTCCGACTGCTGCAGCAACCCAGGGTGACCACCACCGCATCCCACATCGTCTACCACCAAAAAATCCACCCCCCCACTACCGCCAAGATCCACCCCCACCGGTTCCCGCACTGCACAGACACAGCCCTTCCCCCGTCGCCCTTGACCTCCTTTGTCTGCCGCCCCTCAAACTCCCCATCCTTTCGCCTCTCCACCTCTGACTTCTCCATCGTTTCAAATGGATAATAATAATTAATTGGGGAAAAAAAATCATCTAAATGATATATGAAGAACAAAGAATGGGTTTGAGCCAAACATACCCGTGTATCCAAGATGGCGGAGACAACGACGTATTGAAAAGCTGAAAAAAAGAAGAAGAAAAGGAACAGAGAAGCTGTTCAGGGGGGGGGGGGGGAAAGTTCCTAGAAAATAGGCATAGTCCAAACTAGTTATTTCCAAATCCCCGGTTCAGATCTCTCTTGAGAATTTTCCAAACCCCCTTTCGTACAATCCAAACGAGAGTTTCCATTCAAGTAATTTCTAAATACCTTACCAAAGTGAAATTCCCAGTTTAAATCCCACATCCAAACACACTGAAGTACTACAAATTCAGCTTGGGACCAATTTAAAGTAAACAAATTTTCAATAAATGGCTTAAACACTAAGAAAATGGAGGGGTTGAGTGTATTACTATTCTTGCTATATTATACTTACTGAAATTTTGTCGTCATGCATATTTTCAGTGACGGAATTAAATTTGAAAAAAATATTTATTTTTTGCAATTTTAAGATCCTCGATGTCAAGAAGTTAAAAACCATATGGTTCTTTGTTGACGCATCCAAGTAGCAACATATTTTGATAGTAGGCTCAACATGTCTTTACCGCAATATATCGGGTGAGCTACTTAAACAGCTTTTTAAGTCGCTGAAGCTGAATTTAATATAATAATTTCTTTGATGAAATAATTATGTAGCGCCGGGTGAAGTTGATGAAAATCATATGATTTTCAAATTGTAAATTTCAGTAATACATACTTGGTTGAATCAGGTTTTTCTTTCTAAAAAAAGTAAACTTAGATCTCAATATTCTTATGTTTATGTCTAACAATATTGTTAGGAATTTTTGAATTTTTACTGTTTATCTTAACAGAGTATTTTGTTTCTAACATTTGATTTGCTATAGCGGGCTTTGGGCATTGTGAGAATTCAACGTTTAATTAGAGTTCAAATTCAATATGCACAAAAAACTAAATTTATAGGAGAACTTGGAGGAAGTTACTGTTTTTAACGGTTAAATATGTATTACAATGCATAAATCCAATAAAAAGTCAGTTAAGGTGAGACTTCACCTGATAACTTGGAATATACAATACTCCCTTCTTCCCGATATTAATGCTTAGTTTTCATTTTTTCTTTATCCCAAATTATTGCTCTATCTCTAAATCTGGAGAAGTTTGTGTCTTTTAATTTCCATATTTGTCCTTTGTCTATTCTCTTATTTCCTTTCTATCACCTCATTTATCTCACTTTTCGCTCTGTACTCATCTCGTCAGTCTCTACTCTCTATCGATCTCTTCTTTCTTTTCTTCCTCAACCACCACTCCACCTCCATCAATTATCACCGCCCTTCCATTTAACCTCCAACACCTTCATCTACTATTAAGAACCACAATCGCCTCCATCAACCGCTACCATTGGGATCCATGATTAAGTGATTCTTTCATGCTTTTATATTATCTCATTTCTCAACTCTTCAACTTCTTTCATCTTGTGGCTTTGTTTTCTTCATATGATTACCGCCTCCGCAACTCACTTCCATTACCACCACCAATCTGCTGCCCGTGTTGCCGACAATTTAGTAGCCCATTCCACCTTCCTTTGTCAGGTAAGGCCTTCTTTAGGCCACGCTGCCATTACCGATTGCTAAAAATTCAATAGATGGCCAAACAAGCTGTGAGTACAAAGTAGTGGTGAGGCACTTACGCGTTGGAATAAACGTATCTGAGTGGCAAGTAGGCGTTCAGGCGATGGATGAGCCGTTGTTGCGCCTAATGTGCGATCAGGCGTGACTAAGGTTTGGATGAGGTGTTCGATGAGGCACGACGCAAGCTTGAGGCGCCACAACGCGAGACTGAGGCGTTTGAGGAGGCACAATTGAGGCATATGATCTGGCCCGGGGTGGGGAGGGGGGGTAGACAGTGGAGCAGACACCCATATGAGGCGGCGATAAGACGATGTAGATTTACTGTTATTCTAAAAGTTTTCCAATGAGTTTCACTCTCTTCCGTTTTCGCTTCTAATTCATTGAGCAAAATGTGATCGACATTTTGTGATAGTTTGATTCTACAGAATCTTACTTTTGGTGTGTATGCATATGATTTGATACGGAATATTTTGCTCTTGAGAAAAAGTAAATTTTATTAGAGAAGGAAAAGGTAATGTCATTATTGAGACTTATGGTATTTTCGGCAATTTCCTTTGATTATGATTGTTCAGGATCGAAGTGCCTTGGAGATCTATACAAAACGGGGGGAAAAAAAATAAAAAAATTGAACAACTAAAATTATGACTGCTGTTATAAGCAACCAAGTAGTAAGTGGGTTTGCCTAAAGAGTCAAAAACTTCAGATATTTATTTTATTTTTGCGTTCATGATCCTTATGGAAGCCACAGTTGTGCTTTGAATTCCTGGATATAGAGAAGATGGGGGAAGGAGAAGATAGAAAGGGAGAGTGCGACATGGAGCCCACATGGTCAAGAATGTGATGTGAGGGTGGGATGGTAAAATAGTTTGGAGTTAGTGGTGGCATGTTTGTAATAACAAGGTACTGTGACGACTTCCTTAAATTTTATGCAATCTAAAGTAGACAATAATCATGGATGGAGGGAAAATTTACCATATTGATGATTTCCTTCTTAAAGCACTTCTTGTCTATTCATCTTTGTATCATCCGCAAACCTCCTCCTAGTCTTGCTAAACCTGCACTCCATGTACTGTCTTAGTCCTGCTCAAGTGTTTGGACTAGGAGGTATCCCTTGTAACTTAACTTGACATTTAACCTATTCTCTAGACTTTTCTCAATTAACACTACATCAACAGAGCATTTTAACTTAGAAAACACTATGCAAGTCTTGAATGACGAAAATCTACAAGAAAGAAAAGAAACCTGAAGATAACACCCAGTACTTAGTCAGTAGACTTCGTTATGTAGATGCATAAAAGTTGCATGTATATTTGTCTTCCTTCTGCCTGTTGTTGACATCTTACTTGGATTATATGTCAGGGATCATCTTGGTACCACAATGTTCTTCATTTGTATAACATTCTCCTTTACACTTACTTTTATTGAGCTTTTGGGTAGTTTCTTTGGCATCACATCTCTACTAGATTAGTTTCATATTTCTGACCGTGGATACTACATTTGCAATGTTGATGCGTTCAATGATACAATAGGCTATAGTTTATGCTGTTGTTCGCTTTGATGAATTTGCAGATTGCTCGAGGTCAGGTTGGACAAGCGGCGAATATGAGACAGAGATTGGCGATGTCACCTCTTCCTGCTTCTCTGGTTGCTGCTGCTAACCAACCAGTTGAGGCTACCAGTATGGTTGAAGTAAACCTGCCTTTGGCTCAACTGACGAGTCTACCACCCCCAGCTCAGCCTATGATGTCTTTTGCAAGTCCAAAATTTAGCGAAGAAGAAAACAAGAAGGCAGCAGCGGCTGCAGTTGCTGCTAAACTTGCTGCTTCGGCATCCTCTGCCCAGATGCTTACCTCAGTTCTCTCTTCTCTTGTTGCAGAAGAGGCTGCCTCTATGAGTAGTGGTTTTAAATCTGCTGGATTCCCTAGTGGTCTGCCCATGTTCTCTCCAGAAAAAAGGCCCAGATTAGAGAAACCAGTACTTGGTTCTGATATCAACAGTTCAGAGCCTGTTAATTCAGTGTATTTTACTTCTCTACAGCAATCAATGACTAGTATGCCTCTTGCATCGCCACCGGGTATGCCACCAATTTCCCAAGCCACCCAGATGCAGTCCTCATTTCCACCACCCCCACCCCCACCCCCACCCCTACATCCACCATCTGTACCGTCCACAAATTCCCCAAATAATCAGTATGTCCAGTCTTCTGGTATGATGATGGGCGCTATGCCTTACGGATATGGTGTTAGCAGCTTACCACCTCCACCTCCTCTGCCTTCACATATGTCAATTGGACTAGTTAGGCCAACCACTCAGCCACCTCAGCAGCCAGTGTCTCAGCAGTCCCAGCAGCAGGCTGCAAGCGGTGGTTATTATCGGCCTCCAGGTATTGGATTCTATGGACAAAGTCAGCCAACACCACCTCCCGTACCTCGGCATTAAGGTCATTGCAGTAGATAGGGGTGGTTACTTTGTATATCAGGCATGTACGTTAGACTTGGGAATTTTTAAGGTCTGTAACTTTGGCTTTCCTCTCATGCGCCCCGTTACCTCGGTCTCTGGGGTGGTTTGTGATGATTGCTAAATATTAGGTAGCTAAATTTCTAACTTCCTTTGTAAGCCAATATGACCAACGGGAATCCTAAAGGGTGTTTGCTCGTGTCTCTGTACAAAAACAAGAGAAAAGGCAACGTTGATCAATTGCCTACTGAATTATTAACACGTGCTTAAAAAAAATAAAGCCAAAAAGAAAAAAGTAGAAGGCGCGACATTCAGATATTTAAAGATTGCGGGAATTTAAATGGCAAAGAAAATGATCCGGGACGATCTAATCTAACTGTTTATCCAAATCAAACCAGGATAAATAAGATATATTCTTTTGTGATATATAGAACAAATTATCTACTTAGGTGAGGGCACGTTAGATCTTGTTGTGCAGAAGTAGTTTAGAGACATCTAGACTCTCTGAAGAATCTTATACGACGAGAGTAAAATTGATGTGCGGAGTAGAGGAAAAAGTTTCCACTCCATATGCAAGTGTTTATCTACCTTGGATGAAATAATCTGAAAGTAGAACGTGGTGATGAGGAACAAATGGGTTCTACTGACTCCTCGTGCAGCTGTATCTCTAACTTGCAGAACTCCGTGTGCATATTTATTATTACTAGTAAGGATCACGTACTTTACACGTTATATAGTAATTTAAAATAAAAATATTATTAACTTTAGTGAAGAACACAATTGAAATTAATTATTATGACTATTTGTTGCCCAAGAAAAGGGGTTCGCTGCTACGTGGAGGTTCTACAAAGGATACAGTCTGAGTCAGCTTCCAGGTAGGCAAAGTGGGAGACAGTAAGGATGGAGTAAGGGCTGAGAGCAAGGCTCCCCAGACAAGTCGCGAGGGCTGGCAGCGCCGCACAGGTAGGGTGAGGACGAACAGGGCCGGCGGTCGACAGTCCAAGTCAAGGGTGCAGTGTCCAGGGTCCGATATTAGAAGTCCAAATGTGTTTTTCTCACTAGAATTCCAGAGAGAATAGGCTTTTTTTTAGAGAGGGAAAGTGAAAATGTCAAATGGGAGATAAGTCCTTGAATAAGCTCTAAAGTCCACTATTTATAGGTAAAAATGTGAATGTGTCATAAGTTGACATGTGTCGTCCCCTGGGAGCGGCACATCGCCAGGGGGTCCAAAGTACTGATTCTCCATTGGACTGCCAGTCCCCAAGTTGGTGCTGCCCTGCCCTTGCAACATCTCTCTGCCTGTCTGAGGAGACTGATCATGCCGCGGTAGCATGGTCAGAGTAGGCCGTTGCCCCAGCCACCAGTCCAAGTCCTTACTGAATCCCACGAGGTGCGTTAAGAGACGCGGAGAGAACCTGACAGCGGTGAGGGTTGCCCCTGTAGCCAACTGCCAGACGGACTAGGGGCGATGCCCTCCGACGACCTGTTCCCGTCCCGGAGTGACCCGGGGTCATTGCCCTGGTGGTGTCGACGATCAACAGCAACATGAGTGGGCATGGTAGCCGCTCAGTGCTTAGAGTCCGTTGCGGGGAAGTCATCATGTCGGAGCCCCCTGCGAGTGTGATGTTGATGGCTTTAAGGTTGTGCCGGCGATGGCTTCAGTGCTGTGAGCCCATCCCGCTGCGAGGGCCGGAGCCCCCGGTGATTGAACCGGCGATGGCTTTAAGGTTGTGAGCCCATCCCGCAGCGAGGGTGGAGTCCCCGGTGATTGTGCTGGCAGTGGCTTTAAGGTTGTGAGCCCATCCCGCAGTTTGATTGAGCCGGCGATGGCGTTAAGCCCATCCCGCAGTTTGATTGAGCCGGCGATGTCGTTAAGCCCATCCCGCAGTTTAATTGAGCCGACGATGGCTTTAAGGTTGTGAGCCCATCCCGCAGTTTGATTGAGCCGACGATGGATTTAAGGTTGTGAGCCCATCCCGCAGTTTGATTGAGTCGGTGATGGCATTAAACTCATCCCGCAGTTTGATTGAGCCGGCAATGGTTTAAGGTTGTGAGCCCATCCCACAGTTTGATTGAGCCGGCGATGGCTTTAAGGTTGTGAGCACATCCCGCAGTTTGATTGAGCCGACGATGGCTTTAAGGTTGTGAGCCCATCCCGCAGTTTGATTGAGCCGGTGATGGCATTAAGCCCATCCCGCAGTTTGATTGAGCTGGCGATGGCATTAAGCCCATCCTGCAATTTGATTGAGCCTGGGATGGCGTTAAGCCCATCCCGCAGTGAGGGGTCCTTGTGCCGGAGCACTACGAGCGGAGCCTTCAGAATGCTGCACACTCCGGAGAGTGGGTCGAAGCATGTCCCACGTCCATGGCGGGGGCGCATGGTATGGTGAACAAGTGTGATGCCCGGAGGCCTGTAACATGATTGTGGCGCTTGGGCGCGGCGCCCACATCATGAGGCATTGATTTGTAGTGCATGGGCGCTGCGACGATCGTCGTAGAGATAATACTTGGTGCCGGGGGCACGTATCATGACGATGGCGCATTGGCGCAGCGACGAACTTCGCGGAGCAATACTTGGTGTCGGGGCACATGTTATGGAAGTGGCGCCTGGGCGCGGCGACGAAGGTCGCGAGACAATTGGTGTTGAGCGAGCATTCTAGAGAGCGCGATGAATGATGGCGGGGTTTAGGAGTGATCCCAGCAGGACAAAAGGGTGGCCGACCCCCCTCAAGAAGGGGTGGCCGACCCCTTTGGAGAAGGGGTGGCCGACCCCTTTGGAGAAGGGGTGGCTGACCCCTTTAAGAAGGGGTGGCCGACCCCCTTCAAGAAGAGGTGGCCGACCCCCTTTAATAAGGGGTGGCTGACCCCCTTGGAGAAGGGATGGCCGACCCCCCCTTCACGAAGGGGTGGCCTACCCCCTTTGAGAGAGGGTGGTCGATCCCCTTCAGGGGGGAGAGTCCTTTTTCCAAGTGTTTTGGCTGTGTTGACGTCGCTGCATTGGTGATGCCTGTGAATGCTCAAAAGAAGATGCGCTTTGACCGGGTGATGGTGTTGAATAACTGACCGTTGACTGGTGATGTGTTGCGCAAAATGGTCCCTTAGCGGGCCCTGGGGTGTGACCAGAATAGGGTGCGAACATAAGCCCCCTGCATGTGGTGTGCGCGGAGGGGCAACCCGAACGGACCCTGCACGCATAAATGATGTGGCTTGCAATCGGGTAGTGGGGGGCAAAAATGGAATGTTACGTTAAAAACATTGCGTTGTGCGAAAGAGCGTATTCATGCGAAAAACAGAGTTGTTGGGTTTTGGGTAAAAATTGAGTTGGATTTGGAATGGGCGGTTGAGATTTAAAGTTATCCCTCCCCTATAAATAGTGAAGGAGGGGGAGGGGAGTTGCGAAGGAAAAAGCATTTGCATTCTCAGTCTAGAGAGAGAGAGGAGAAGAGAGAAAAAAAACGTGAGATGGTGAGAAAGGGTAAACAAGTGGCCGAGGGGTCGACCAGTGATGGGGGTCGGCGGGGCCAGGGGGTCAGCCCAGGTGGGGAAAGGGAAAGAAGGGAGGAAGAGGGAAGGAGGGAGGAGAGGGGAAGTGGGTCGGCCGCACGGGGGTCAGCCAGCCAGGGGGTTGGCCGCACGGGGGGTCAGCCAGCCAAGGGGGTCGTCCAGCTAGGGGGTCTGCCAAATGGGGGGTCGGCCAGCCAGGGGGTCGGCCAGCCAAGGGGTGGAACGAGGGCGACGCCCGTCGAGCCGATGATGGTTCTGAAAAAGTTAATCATAAGATGTGGGCGAAGCCGCGCGGTGTGGCGGCTAGTGCATCATGACCACCACGGGTTATGACGGCGGAATCAGTGGCCGAGCCACCGACAGATAAGGCCGAAGTTGCGCCAGGTGGCTAGACATCAGTGCCCTTGACTTTTGATGATGATGGAGTGAGATCGTATGATCCGGATCCAGACAAGACGAACACACTGCTGGGAGTGAAGGGGGTAGTGCCGCCCGTACCTGATCATAAGCTGTGGAGGGAGCTTGCCATCTGGGTGGCTGATGGAGCTTTCACAGTGCCATGGAGTGGTCCGTCGATGGGAGAGGAGCAACGGGCGCCGTCACCAAATGTGCGTGCCCCGAGCTGGGAGGAGGTGCCTGTGATGTCGCCGAGATATGTTCCAGGGTTGTTGGTGGAGAGGGAGGATGAACCGTGGGCACCTATAGTGTTCAAGGGACATGGAGCGATGCCAACCGGGTGGGACTTCTAGTGTCAGCACATGGTGGAGACGCTATTGCAGAGGTTAGGGTTACTGCCAGCAGTGGACATTATGGGGAAGGGTCTGGAGTTGTATAGGGATACACCCGGGATGACCCTGCTGCTGTCAAGGTGGAGCACTCAGACACATACCTTTGTGACTGAGTTTGGAGAGATCGGGCCGACGCTGCTAGATGTGATGATGCTGACGGGGCTGCCGATGCAGAGAGAGTTAGACCCGCGTGTGACGCTGCTCAGTGGTGAGGAGCGATTGTTGCAGACGCAGTTGCTGGATATTTTAGCAGAGACGAGGCAGCACTGGAAGGGAACATATGGTGGGTGGCTCCGACTGTTCTATGGTACAGCGCAGGTGAGGTCGGGGCAGAGATTGGGCGCATCTGCTTACTTTGTAATGGGGCCGTATCACAAGGACGGGCGGTATGAGATGGTGGCCTTCTTGACGACGTTCTTGTCGAGGTGAGTATCGTACTTTTCATATATTGTATTTGTGCTTATGTGACTTTATCTGATGCAACGTATAATGAGTTGCTGTTTGCATGCATGTTTGTGTTTGAGGGGATGCCAGAGGATGGCATTTCTCCGAGCGTGATTCCCCTGGCGATTTGGATGGCGCATGGGAAGCACGTCGGGCTGGCCCCTGTGTATCTGGGCACCCTGTACTCACGTCTGGATAAGTTGGTGAATGACGTGAAGTGGTCGCATGGGCGGTACCAAGTGGCGACATACGTGGACTGGATGTTTCTACAGAGGCACGGCCTGCCCACTCGACGATCTCTTACTCGCTTAACCAACCACTACACCGCTCCCTACCACCACAGGCCTCTCCAGCATTCCTCCCACTGCCTGTGCATCGACAGTCATCGAGTGCATCGCCATCAATGTCGCCCCTGCCTCGACAACCAACCCCGACGATGAGTCCTGCGGACGCTCTGCAATAGGCTGCACTGGAATCTCAGACTCCTGAGCTGGGGGTGCCACCGCAGGCTCCAACTCCACCGGGTCCTCCCGCTCAACCACCACAGCCTCCGCCTCTATGCCTGTCCACCACCAGCCACTGGCATCAAACATCAGCGACTCGTCGGCTGCTCCACCATACACTTCCTCCACTCCCTCCTCAGTACCCGGCAGTGGGCTCACCCTGTCGCTCACGCCAGCCCCTGACATATCAACCGCCTCCGGCTCACCCCCGCTTGTCGGCTCATCTACCTCAACTGGCACTGCCTCCTCTGTCTCGGCAGCCGCACTTGCATCACCGACTCTCTCCACCATCTACTCCTCATCCTCCTGTCAAAGGAACCGTCAGTACATCATATGCACTTCAAATGGCCCCTCCTAGTTGGGTGTGAATTTAGGGGCTGACTGGTTGGCCCGCACATGCTTGGCAGCTCGGAGGACAAGATCGCCCTTTACGAAGGAGCGGGGTTTGACAGTCTTCCCGTAGGCTTTGACAAGTTGTTCGTGGTGTTTATTCATTCGACGCATGGCGTTGGCTCTTTTTTCATCGAGGCCTTCAAGGGCCATCATTCTGGTTTCTTCCTCCCCGAGGCCACTGCTGAGGGCTAGTTGGGCTGAGGCGACCGCGACCTCAGCTAGTACCACACACTCGTCCCCGTAGATAAGGGAGAAGGGTGTGGCCTTCGTGGCTGTGTGTTTGGAAGTTCTGTAAGCCCAAAGGGCATGCTCAGCTTTTCGGACCAAGAGCCGCTTGCGTCGTGAACCATGCGTGACAAAACACGCAACAAGGTTTTGTGGAGGCTTCAGCTTGACCGTTGCCTTGCGGATAGTAAGGGGTTGATGTGGTGTGATTGATGTCATGCGCTTCCATGAGATTTCGAACATCTCGGTTGTTGAATGGCGTGCTGTTGTCAGAGATGATGCATCGGGGGATGCCGAAATGACAGATGATGTGGTCACGCAAGAAGTGGCAATGGTGCCTCCCGTGGCTTTTTGCAGAGGTATGGCCTCGACCCACTTTGTGAAACGTTCCGTTGCGACCATGATCCATATGAGGCCTTTCGACGGCAGATATATGGGGCCGATAAGGTCAAGAGCCCAAGAGTGAAATGGCCAAGGGGCCACGATCATACGAAGATCGGACGTTGGGGTGTGCATTTTGTCAGCATGTCTCTGGCAGGGTTGGCAATGTCGGACATGAGAGATGGAGTCAGATTCCATGGTCTGCCAATAGTACCCTAGCCTTAGCAGTTCTACGTACAGCTTATGCGATCCCTGATGCTCCCCACAGGCACCATTGTGCACTTCATTAATTACTTCCACGGCCGAGGCACCCTGTAAGCATTGTAGGGTGCGCCTAGAAAACCCTTTACAAAACAATTCTCCTTCCGTCACAAAATATCTGACCGATTGGCGCTTGATAGACCGTGCCTAGCCTAGGTCCGGTGGTAGGAGCCCATGAGTTAGGTATTGTAGGAAAGGCTGACGCAAGTCACCCTTGGCGTTAATGACAAGTGCTTCCGTGCTATCTGGCGCATACAGGCATTCTGAACAATCCCACTGTACATCCGAAGCGTCCTTGGCCATGGATGGCCAAAAGAGGCCCATGAGCTGGAGGCGACGGTACATAGGGGGGCCGTCGAGGCCACAACATTTCTGATGGCCGAACTGTAGTTTATGCTTTGCTTCCGCCGGGGCCAAGCATCTGGCCAGAGTGCCTCTGGGACATCATTTGTATAGGATGTCTCCCAACATCAATAAGTTCGTGAGGGTGGAGGCAGATGCAAGAGATGGCACCTTAAGTTGGTCGACAATTAGTTGCCTCCAATCACCGGCATTAGTGTCTTTTGGGACTAAATTCAATGCCGTGCATGGTGTGGTCCTTCTGATGATGGTTAGCATTTGCTGTTCACCATCAAACTCAATCTTTGATGCGATCGTGGCCAAGCTATCCGCAAGTCGGTTGTGGCACCTGTTGTGATGTTCATATTGGACATGGCCAAGTCTTCCCTCCAAGTGTTGTACCAGGGCGCGATAAGGTGCCAAATCTGGCTCTTTGACCGCGAACTCTCCGTCAGCCTATTTCATGATCAAGTTTGAGTCCCCCTTTATGCATAATGATTTAACCCCCATACTGGTAGCTAGCATGAGGCCGATGACAAGGGCCTCATATTCAGCTTCATTGTTGGATATCGGGAATGCAAGCTTGAAGGATAAGGATGTGGTAACACCCTGTGGATTGCGAAGGACTATACCGGCGCCCCCTTGCCGGAGGGGAGCTCCATCAGGACCTTTGCTAGTGGCTGAGCCGTCAAACTCAAGTGTCCATAATTCATCCATGTCGAAGATTAAGGCCGTCTCCTCCCCATGTAATTGATCTGAGGTCAGTTCATACTGTTGGTGCGGAAAGAAGGCCAAGAGGTCTGCAAGTGCTTGGCTCCGCAGAGCTGTAGGATTCTTAATGGATAGGCCAAACTCGGCCAACAGCAATAACCAATGGGTAAGTCGTCCAGATAAGGCAGGGCGTGTGAGCATGTATCGTAGTGGATCAGCCTTGGTGATAAGCATGATTTGGTGCGACAAGAAATAGTGCCTGAACTTCTACGAGGCGTAGACCAAGGCGAAGCAATGCTTCTCGAGCTCAGAATAGTTGGCTTCGGGTCCCGTGATTGACCGGCTGAGGTAATAAACTGGACGCTCCACCCTGTCCACTTCTTGGGCCAACAAGGCCCCTACGGACATGGGGGTGGAGGTTAAGTAAAGCAAGAGTGGGATACCCCGTTGGGGCACGACCATGGTCTATGGTGACATGAGGACCACCTTGATCTGTTAGAAAGCTTGTTGTTGGGGCACTTCCCAACTCCACGGTGCACTCTTGCGCGTCAAGTGCCGGAAAGGCGCGATAAGTTCGGCCAAGGCAGGGATGAACCGACAGAAATAAGAGACCTTTTCGAGGAAGCTCTTCAACTGTCTGGCGCTCTTGGGTGATGGCATTTCTTGGATAGAAGCAGCTTTAGAAGGGTCAACGTCGATCCCCTGTCGACTGACCAAAAAGACGAGGAATTTGCCAGAGGAGACTCCAAAGGCACATTTCAACGGATTCATCCGCATGTTGTATTGTCGACAACGATTGAAGACTACTCGAAGGTCCATGAGATGATCACTTTCCTTTTTGGACTTGATGATAAGATCGTCGACGTAGTCCTCTACGGTACGGTGTATCATGTCATGGAAGATGGCGGTCATGGCCCGCTGATAGGTAGCGCCCGTATTTTTGAGACCGAAGTGCATGACCTTCCAACAAAAGTTACCCATTGGAGTCCGAAAGGATGTCTTGGCACAGTCGTCCGGATTCATTCGAATTTGGTTGTAGCCGGCGAAGCCATCCATGAAGGACAGGGTCTCGTGTTTGGCGCTGTAAGCATGTCGATATTGGGCAGTGGAAACTCATCATTGGGGCACGCTTTGTTCAAGTCGCGAAAGTCAATACAAACGCGGACTTGGCCGCTCTTCTTTTGGATAGGGACAACATTAGCCAGCCATATGGGATGAGTAATTGGCTCAATAAAGCTAGCTTGTAGAAGTCGCTCTATCTTTTGCTTGATCTTTAATTCGAGCTAGGGGTGGAAAGATCGTGGATGTTGTCGGACAGGGCTGAATCCAGTAGCAATGTTGAGATGGTGCGTCACCAAGGCGGGATCTAACCTAGGCATCTTGTTGTAACTCCATGCCAATACATCGCGATATTTACAGATGAGGGTAACCAATTCCTCTCTTTGGCCTGGGGCGAGTTTTGTGCCAATGTATGTCAATCGAGGTTCCTCGCCCGGGTCAGCCAGGTTAATTTCTTTAAGATCTTCGGCCTGCGGACGAGGGCCGTCTTCATAGTAGGGTGGGGCAGTGCCTAGGGTAAGCTCAGGGTCTAGTGGGCAATGCTCAGCCGTACAGCACCATTCTGTTTCTGTGGTTGGATCGTGATCGAGGGGGTTAGATGACGAACAACCTGGGACCCCCGTACACCGTCATAACTGGTAGATTAATTTTTTTGTCTTTCACGATGCGTTGGAAGGTAGGTTCAGACTTGTGCTTTTTGGACTTGGGGGATGAAGGCGGGGAATTGGTCAAGACCGCAGGTGGCGGTGCCAAAGCTGATGCTTTGTTTTTGTTGCTTTTCTTAGATTTGGACTTGGACGTGGGAGGCTTGTTCCCACACAGCTCGTCCCAATCTGGCAATTTGGTGGAATAGATGTGAGTGGCATTCTCACCATCCGCGGCAAGCTCAGTGAAGAAGGAGGCCTCAACGAAGTAAGACTCGACACATTCAAAGGGTACCGTGGTTGCGGGAATCGTTATTGCTACCTTGTGTCCCACAGGACCGGCCACCAGTTTCACACATTGGTGGTACGTTGAGGGGATGGCCTTGTTAACATGAATCCAAGGTCATCCAATCAGGAGGTGGAAGGAAGACTCGCTGTCTATCACATGAAAAGTAGTGTCGCGATGGACAGTTCTGACCATGAGGTCGACAGTGATGTGGCTGAGGGTGGACTGGGGGCTTTGCCCAAAGTTAGTAATCTTGATGGGGTCGCGGATGATCTTTCTTGGTGGGATGTCGGCTCACTATAAGGTGTGAGAGGCATGATGTTGATTGAGGCACCGCAGCCTACTAAGGCGCGGCGGAAGCCTGTGCCGTTAACAGTGCATTCGAGATATAACGGTTGGTTGGGGTGTTCAATTGGTGGTGATTCTTCATCGAAGAAAATGAATGCGGTAGAAAGGATGTGTTTGAGTTAGGCTTGGGCAGCGAAACCTTTCAGGATCGGGGCCTGTGGTGACCTCAATCAGACAGTTTGAGAGGTAAGTCTGTGCTGTGGGTGAAAACCCCATTTCATTAAAAAAAACTTTTGATTTTTGACATCTGCCCGACTGAGGACGCTGGCTGAAGAGCGGAAGGTACACAAGGTGTGACCATAGGAAAGATCTCTGTAGGAGGTTCAGGGACGAGAGACTCGATGTGGTCAGTAATGGCCATGAGCACCTGATGCTCTCGATTGTTGTTGCCATGGTTCAGGTAAGGGTCCTTACGCACATCGTTGTTCTTCTGTAACTGTAGGTCGCCTGACGCGACCTTCCTTGCAAAGATAGTTCGCAGTGCGTTGCAGTTTTGGAGAGGATGGCCAAGGGCTTAATGGAAAGGACAGTAGTTGGGCCGGGTTCTTTCTTCGTCTGTGATGAGGATCTGCACAGGTGGCAATCTGAAGTTGCGATCATTGACGACCCATTCTATCAAGAGTTCTTTCACCGTATTTAAATTGCATGGAAAGGCAGTGGGAGTCTCTTGTTGTCTTCGTTTATCAGGGCGTTGGTCTCTATTCGGGAACAGACGCTTGAAGCCAGCGTAGTTGTTGATGTTGTTGTGGTTGGTGCTGTTGTTGTTGCGCTGAGTATTGGGTATGTTCGTGGAGGCCACCAGTGCATTCTGCGGGCGAGGCTTCCACAGTTTGACGGGGCCAACCGTCTCGTAAGTACGTCGGGCCGTTTCCTTGAGGTGCCCCCAAGACTTCAACTACAAGTTCTCGATGTGTACCCGGTAGATGTCGTTCATGTTTTTGATGCATATGGGAACCAACGTCTCGTCTTTACTAAAATCTGTACACTCGAGGCATTTAAGGTGAAAACGGTGCACATATTTGGTTAAGTCTTCGCTGGGATTCTGGCGTATATTGGCGATGTCCACTATGGTGACGCGTTCAGCTTCGTAGTGAAATTTGTCCAAGAATAGTTGGGCCATTTCATTCCAAGAAACTCCCTTAGCTTCAAACTATCGCCTGGGCCATACTGTTCCAATGAGCCGACAAATCTTGTCAAGTGCTCACGGGCGTTGCCTTCACGCCTGTTAAAGAGCACGAAAGTGGGTTGCTTGTATCTGAGCGGGTATGGTATGGTGGCCATCTCGTTGGCATACAGCCCGTGGTCTGTCAGTCGCGCTGATGAGCCGGGTGCAGACTGCTGTGACAGCCGGCAGAGGAGTGCATTAAAGTCGGCTTTGGAGACATAATGAGAGAGTGGTTCCTCCTGGCCTACTAGAGGCTGATGACTGGCTAGGGCTCTGCAAGCCCCTGAGTCCCCTGATGGTGCAACTGGATAAGTTGGAGGGGCAAGAGGATGATACAGGGCAGGTGTTGCCATGGGCAAGTGTGCGACAGCATGGGTGGATGGGTGAGACATGTCCACCACTTGGCCGGTCATTTGATGTTGCTCTGTTAGGTAGGGGTTAAGCTCCATCTCAATGGATTCATGAGTTTCAGAAGAACTTTTGGCCGGTACATGCTGAGGTGCAATAGCAGGGATGACTTGTTGCAGCACTGGTCCCAGGTTCGGCTGCGGTCTGTGCAAGGGCATCACGGGATGCAGCGTGCCAGCTATAGGCAGGGAGGCTATCGTGAGCCCCACCGCTAGGGGTTTGGAAGGTCGAGGTGGTAGTGGTCGTGACACTGGGGCCTAGGCGATGTCAGGGGATGGCCCAGGTCCTGTAGGCTGTACCGGTGGAACAACTTGCTGTGAGGCCATGACCTACATGGATCTTTGCATGTGAGGGGCCTGCGAGTCTTGTATGCTAGCTATAGTAGGAGTGAACTGCTGGATGGCTGCATTGACTACAACTTGCACGTCAGATGCGGGATGGCCTTGGGGATGCATGGCACTAGTCCCCTCTTGCTCTCCCCTGGTGGTCCTCTTCTTGCACGGCATGGATAAGGCTTTGGCTGGTAGCCTTCGTAACTCGTCGTTGTATAGGCATGATGCCTAAGTGTAGCAGACTACAACACGATGCTCACTTCCCCAGTGGAGTCGCCAAAAATGTTGCCCAGGAAAAGGGGTTCACTGCTATGTGGAGGTGCCACAAAGGATGCAGTCTGAGTCAGCTTTCAGGTAGGCAAAGTTGGAGACAACAAGGATGGAGTAAGGGCTGAGAGCAAGGCTCCCCAGACAAGTCGCGAGGGGTGGCAGCGTCACGCGGGCAGGGCGAGGACGAACAGGGCCGGCGGTCGACTGTCCGAGTCAAGGGTGCAGCGTCAAGAGTCTGATGTCAGAAGTCCAAATGTGTTTCTCTCACTAGAATTCCAGAGAGAATAGGATTTTTTTAGAGAGGGAAAGTGAAAATGTAAAATGAGAGAGAAGTCATTGAATAAGCTCCAAAGTCAACTATTTATAGGCAAAAATATGAATATGTCATAAGTTAACATGTGTCGTCCCCTGGGAGCAGCACATCTCTAGGGGGGGTCCAAAGTACTGATCATCCGTTGGACTGCCGGTCCCCAAGTTCGTGCTGCCCTGCCCTTGCAACATCTTTCTGCCTGTCTGAGGGGACTGATCATGCCGCGGTAGCATGGTCAGAGTAGCGCGTTGCCCCAGCCACCAGTCCAAGCCCTTATTAAGTCCCACGAGGTGCGTCAAGAGACGCGCAGAGAACCTGACAGTGGTGAGGGTTGCCCCTGTAGCCAACTGCCAGGCGGACTAGGCGTGATGCCCTCCGAGGACCTGCTCCAGTCCCAGAGTGACCCGGGGGTCATTGCCCTGGTGGTGTCGACGATCAACAGCAACATGAGTGGGCATGGTCACCGCTCAATGCTTAGAGTCCGTTACAGGGAAGTCTTCATGTCGGAGCCCCTTGCGAGTGTGATGTTGATGGCTTTAAGGTTATGTCGGTGATGGCTTCAGTGTTGTGAGCCCATCCCGCTACGAGGCTGAAGCCCCCAGTGATTGTGCCGGCGATGGCTTTAAGATTGTGAGCCCATCCCGTAGCGAGGGCCGGAGCCCCTGGTGATTGTGCCAGCGATGGCTTTAAGGTTGTGAGCCCATCTCATAGTTTGATTGAGCAGGCGATGGCATTAAGCCCATCTCGCAGTTTGATTGAGCCGGCGATGGCATTAAGCCCATCCCACAGTGAAGGGTCCTTGTGCCGGAGCACTACGAGCGGAGCCCCTGGAATGCTACACACTTCGGAGAGTGGGTCGAAGCATGTCCCACGTCCATGGTGAGGAGCATGGTGTGGTGAATAAGTGTGATGCCCGGAGGCCTTTAACATGATTGTGGCGCTGGGGCGTGGTGCCCACATCACGAGGCATTGATTTTTGGTGCATGGGCACGACGACGACCGTCGCAGAGACAATACTTAGTGCTGGGGGCACGTATCATGACGATGGCGCATTGGCTTGTTGACGAACGTCACAGAGCAATACTTAGTGTGGGGCACATGTCATGGAAGTGGCGCATGGGCTGGCGACGAAGGTCACGAGGCAATACTTGGTGCCGGTGGCACGCATCATGAGAATGGCGCAAGGGCGCAGCGATGAACATCCGGAACAGTACTTGGTGCCGGGGGCACGCATCAGGACAATGGCGCACGGGCTCAGGCGACGAATGTCACGGGGACATACTTGGTTCAGGGGGACATGTTATAGAAGTGGCGCATGGGCGCGGCGACGAAGGTCGCTAGACAATTGATGTTGAGAAAGCATTGTAGAGAGCGCGATGAATGATGGAGGGGTTTAAGAGTGACCCCTGCAGGACAGAAGGGTGGCCGACCCCTTTGGAGAAGGGGTGGCCGGCCCCCCTCATGAAGGGGTCAAGAAGAGGTGGCCGACCCCCTTTAATAAGGGGTGGCCGACCCCCTTGGAGAAGGGGGTGGCCGACCCCCTTTGAGGTGGCCGACCCCCTTCATGGGGGCAGAGTCCTTTTTTCAAGTGTTTTGACTGTGTTGACATCGCTGCATTGGTGATGCCTGTGAATGCTCGAAAGAAGATGCGCTTTGACCGGGTGATGGCGTTGAATAACTGACCGTTGACTGGGTGATGTGTCGCGCAAAAGTAGGTCCTTTAGCGGGCCCTGGGGTTCTACCAGAATATGGTGCAAACACTATTATAATTAAATTATAACAATAAATCAGTTGTTAAGTGCTAATCAAAGACTTGAAATATAAAAATTTATTTGTACAAAACGTGGTCTTACTTTCAAACTTGAATCTAGTCTATTACTCTCCCTGTCCCAAAAAAATTTATATATTTCCTTTTTGAGTTGTTCAAAAAAATTGATCAGTTTCCAAGTTAAGAAAGATTTCTTAAGTGTTTTTACATGTTTACCCTGTACACTTTTTATTTTTCTACTTCTTTCTCCATATTTAATTATCGACTAATTCACTTCTCTACTCAACCACTTTCTTTCCCTTCACCCCACTTCTCTCTCTTGGGATAGAATGAAAAACTCATATAATAAGATTCATATCCTAAATAAGTCCATTCAAATATGATCAAAAATTTTGGGACGAAGGGAGTATAATTTTCATAGATCTCTTATTTTAGGATTAAAATACATAGCAAGTCTTTTTTCAACTTTTGCTATCTTAAGTTCCAACGTTTGAGTACAATTTATTTAAAACCACGCTTAATTTTAATTACTTTCTTTTTTCTACTTTTCAATTAAAAAATCTATAGTGTAATCTAAATTTCTTTTGAGAGTATATTATAAAGCTCTCTTTTATTTTAATTTAGTATGTCCTTGTTCATTTTAGTAGTAAATAATGACTTCTATTTTTAATATAGACTTATATGATAATACCAAACCTACTCATCTAAAAAGTCTATATACACATGTGTCTGTGTCTGTCTTGTTAAAATCTATACTACGAAATAAATGAATGATATCAGATAATGGTAATGAACTACGTAATTTCAATAATGTTTACAAATGTTTTCACCCTATAGTTATATATACGCATTACAGGTTTAACATAAATACAAACTCAACAAAAGTTTATCACGAATAATTTTAGATCATTCATCAAATAAAGACCTGTATCATCAAAATAAAAAGGAAAAAAAATTTCCTATGCCATATAGGCTTAATAGCACCCATGACCTTAAGGTTAAGGTAAAATTACACGCATGCCCATTAACTGGAACAATAGCACTAATGTTCCTTGACCGAATGAAAATACTGAAAGATGAAAATATCAGAATGCCCATCACTTAAGAATGTAATTCTTCAAATGTCATTCCTCATCCTTCCATCACATCATGCAGCCCTACCATCATCACCCCTTTACACTTCTTCAACTTCAACACACCCTCTTTCCCCCCACAACCACAGCTACAATCGCTTCCCACCATAGTCGCGTCCCATTATCATCGTGTTCTTTAGCTTTTTTTTTAATCGTTTTTCAGCCTTTTTACCCCAATAAATTGTCACATCTTTTTCACTCTAATCACTTGTAACAAATCATTATGATTTAACAAACTAAATGAACAAAATTGAAATTTTGAATTTGGGGTTCAAAATCTAAAAGAAGATGTATAAGATTCTTGTTGTGTCAAATTATTACCCAACACAACGGCAGCCGCCGCCATTAATAACCACCAGAGCAGCCTTTCACCACCACTAATCAGTCTACTACTATGTCCAATCAGCCCACCACCTATCCAATTCACCTCACCGCCACCAGACGACGCACCACCGCTTCAAATCGACCTCCACAAACCACAATCACCATCAATCAGCCTTCCACGACCCATCGCACCTCTAGTTAACACGCCTACAAACACACACTCAACTAATGTTATAGACATGACTGATTGGCGGCTTTGAGATTTTCATGTTTGTGCTACTGCCAAGGACCTTTAGGGCGATGGAGGTGGCCAGATAGGGTGGGATAACGTGGAGACCGACGTTCGCTGCGCCGGGATGAAGCAGGTGGGGTTGAGCTCGTTTGCCAACTTTCAGCTGAGTGCTTGCCATGGAAAATGCGGTGGCGAGGTAGGGGGAGAATTTGGGTTGAAACCCTAATTTGCAAAATTAAGTTTTTTTTTAAAATTTCATATTGTATATACCTTGTAGATTAAAATGAGGTAGTATTAACATTTAACCATTTTAATTCCTTGAGATTATTTTATATGCTAGGGCCAGATCCTTACACATTTTAGTTATATTTATAGTCTTTTTGTCACTAAAAGATGCATTAGTGAACCTCTTTAGCGTCAAAATGTTTAAAATTAGCCAAAATGGTAGAATTAGCCTCACCTTTAAAAAGTCAAAATATTTTAAAAAAACTTTTAAACTTGAAAAGCATAGTTCAAGATTTTTTTTATTATTTAACCCCTTGCGTATAAAAAATTGAGAGTTTTCAAGCTAAAAAAATTTATTAATCATTTGAGCAAAAATAAATTGGAATATTTATCAATTGGATTTTATCTAATTCTAACTTATAAGAGTGAAATCTACGAAGACAACAACTATATGAATAATCATGTAAATATATGATATCTCGTGATACAGTAGATCATAGAAAGACAATAACCATATGAAGGATAGATTGTCATGCGAATAAGGGTATTCCAATAACTCTAATATGAATATCAGGTTATGTAATCGCCAAGAACTCAAGCTATAATTAGAAGCAGAGTTCTTACACTAATATGTGTCCTCAATTGAAATCTAGAATTAAATTTTAGTTATATGATAGTTTCAATGTACGAATATGTTTGCATTGAAATATATATATATATATATATATATATATATATATATATATATATATATATATATTTATATATATATATATATATATATATATATATATATACATACATGCATAATTATTAAAATTTGTAGCATACACATCAATATATAATTGTGTTTTACAAAATTAAAAAGGACTGGATTTCTGACAAAATATTCAATTTAGTGTAGGTATATTATGTTTATTATTAAAGGCTATAAAAAAAATTGTTCTTTGCAAGTTGTTTTCGTTAATCGAAATTGATAGAGAATATGCTGTACTTCTAAGGTATTTAGCTTTAATGTGAATAGAGGCAGTAGATTTTGATAAAAAAATTTCGATAGTCAAAGAACATGCATGAGTTTTAGGGTGATTTTACATGTTTTCATTTTTTTTTACTGAAAGACAAAATAACATGAACTTTAACTAAAACATAGGTTCCTATAAGGGTATTCTAAGTAAAGATACTTGATATTCTAAGAGAAGGCAAATAGACCCTTATTTTTTTTAACAACACTTTAATTCAAAATGAGTATTTGATGGGGAAAAAGTTTTTATTAAAAAACACACCTAATCAACACAAATTTTATATGAAGACTTCAATTTAAAAAGGGCATCTTACGCATGTATGTAGAAAATCTTAAAAAAATTCAGTTTTACGACAGATTCCTTATACCAATATATTCATATTCAAAATCTAGAATTAAACTTCAGGTTTACGATAATTTCAATATACTAATATGTTGTATTAAAATTTATGTAGCATACACAATAACATCCAAATATGAAATAAGAAAATTAAAAAGGATTGAGTTTCTGAAATAATATTCTATTTAATTTAGGTATATTACATTTCTTGACGAAACTTATAGAAAACTCTATTTTCTGTAAGTTATTTTCTTTAATAAAAAATGAGGTAATAACTCTAAGGTAATTTAGTTTTAACGTAAATGGAGGCGATATGGTTTGATAAGAATTTTTTCAATAATTAGAGAGCATGCAGGAGTTCAAGGATGATTTATAAAAATTTTATAGGGTTTCTTTTCCTTTTTTTTTCAATAAAAGTCAAAATAACCCTTTACTTTAAAAAAAACATATATTTCAATAAAGGTATTTGTTCGAAAGAGGCTGATCCACTGTTAGTGCTAGCAACTTAACCTAAGTTGCTAGCGCGATCTGGCAGTCCACGGGCGAGAATGGACGGCCAGATCGCGAGCCACAACAGTGAATTTTTTCACCGTCCGCTACATTATGTAGCGGACGGCCCAACAGCGCTAGCAGTGAATCAGCTCCTATATATATATATATATATATATATATATATATATATATATATATGAACAATAAAATACGACTTGGAGGACTTCTTCGCTACAGACAATATATTTGAGATTTCACCTATGTTCTCTTTGATCGTCATCAAGTTCCTCAAATACAGTTCTAGTGAATTACAGGGAGCATTCTCCATTCTTCAACAACTTGGCTGTTATGGAGTCCCTATATGACGCACCATATGAGACTGACTGGCCCTTAAATTAACAGGTCCTATAGTCGCAACTGCTTGTGGAGCACCTTGTTCTTCAGATGAAAACTTGGCTGTTATGGAGTCCCCATATGACGCACCAAAATCAAGGCGCGACTCACAATCTAATACCAGCAACGTTCTTGCTAAAAGAACACTTAGAGCCATATCATTTGCTAATATCTCAATATAATCATAGATAGCACTAATATCAACAACTATCAAACAAAACAATATTTCAAAACTTCTAAGTTGCAGAGAAATAAAAATAGTTCCTTCCAATACCCAAAAATTGTTACTAACACCAAAAAGTTCTCACCCGACCTCTACTGACTAAAGAAACTTATTGCAACTTGAATTGTATCGACTTCTAATACTCAATAACATGAAACTAAAAGTGGCTCAAAATTCTAGCGATCCATCCAAGTTTCAACTGAAATTTGAAATTTATTTATCACCCGATAAGTAAGGGGTGAGCAAAAGGCCAGCAATGAATACATAATGGAAAATAAATGACAAGAAACAACAACAGCAGCCGAACATGATCGACTCATTGGATACACACAGCTCAAAACATTACAAGGACAACTATAGCATAATGTATAATAATCATATGCCTAAAGACAAATCTGTTGTAGCCCAAAAGTCTAATATGTTGTAGCCCAAAGGCCAAATAATCATAACCAAACAACCTAGGACTAATACATCAGTCAATAGTTGGAGTACAAGAAACATTTTATTAGTAGATAGATAATAAAGTTATTCTGATTTTAATCTCTTAGACATTGATATTTATATTGTTCAAAGCATCTAAAATTTGGTATCATGCCTGTTATACGATTGGTAGGATTAAGACACCAACATCATTGCTAAAGTCGTAAAAGAAAAATTAGTTTGAAAATTCTAAAATGTAACTTTCAAAAGTAATTGTCTATGCAAATACATAAAATATACGATTCCCCATAATATGATAGCGCTACAACGAAAATTCCAAAAAAAAAAATTAGAGACCACCATTAGATATTAGACATCGAAAATCCTTTTAAAAGCCCAACTTTTACATTTTTTTTGTAGTTAGTTTTACGCGTCTAATTACTTTACTAGAAAGAGTGTTCATACCCTATTCTGGTCGCACCCCAGGACCCGCTAAGGGACCCACTTTGCACGACACATCACCCAATCAGCGGTCAACTTTTCAATGCTCGAGAGCCGGTCAAAACAACGCATGCTCGAGTCACGTGAACCACTCGTGAAGCGACCTCGGCGTGCCTTCCACCTTGGGGGTCGGCCACCCCAATGGGTCGGTCACCCTTGGGGGTCGGCCACCCCAATGGGTCGGCCACCCCAAGGGGTCGGTCACCCTTGGGGGTCGGCCTCCCTTGGGGGTCGGCCACCTGCCTTGAAGACCGACGCCGTCACCTTTGACCGTGCTCCGTTGTCACGACGACCGTCGCTCTCGGCCGCGCTCCGCCGTAGTCGCGACGACCGTCGCTCTCGGCCGTGCTCCGTTGTCACGACGACCGTCGATCGCGGCCGCGCTCTGCCGTAGTCGCGACGACCGTCGCTCTCGGCCGTGCTCTGTCGTCGCGATGACCGTCGCTCGTAGTCACGACGACTGTCGCTTGTGGCCGCTCTGTCGCCATGACGACCGTCGCTCACGGTCGCGCGCCATCCACGCAACGACCCTTGTTTCTCGGACATCACTCTGCGACCCTCGTTGCCCGCACTCAAACGCGCCCATGCGCCACAATCATGTTATATGCTTACGGGATAGGCGACTCCTCCAGGACACTATCTCCGCCAGGGTGCCTGCGTGATTGGCCTACGTGCTCTGGCACTGGGGGCTCGCGTCGGCACCCCTAAGGACTATGACCCCCGGGTCACTCCGAGATGGGAGCAGGTCTTCGGAAGGGCATCTTGCCTAGTCCACCTGGCAGCTGGTCGTCGGGTCTTCCCCACCGCTGCCAGGCCTGTGGGATTCAGTAAGGGCTTGGACTGGAGGCTGGGGCAACGCGCTACTCTGACCATGCTACCGCGGCATGATCAGTCTCCTCAGACAGGCAGAGAGATGTCGCAAGGGCAGGGCAGCACGAACTTAGGGACCGGCAGTCCAACGGAGGATCAGTGCTTTGGCCCCCTGGCGACGTGTCATTCCCAGGGGTGACACATGTCAACTAATGACACATGCATATTTTTGCCTATAAATAGTGACTGGCTGACCCACCATGACCGGCCGACCCCCCATGACTGGCCGACCCCCCTCGAGTGGCCGACACCCCTTGTGCGGCCGACCCCCCTCCCGTGGCCGACCCCCCTTGTGCGGCCGATCCCCTTGGCGTGGCCGACCCCCCTCGTGCGGCCGACCCCCCATGGCTGGCCGACCCCCCTCCCCTCGCAGAGCCACCGACCTCTCCTCTCGGCCGACCCCCTGGCCCCGACGACCCCTCGCCCCCTTCCGCCTCTTCTCTCACCATCCCTTTTTTTTTCTCTCTCTCTCTCTCTGGCTTTTGTTGGCACAAATGGCAGTGCCTCCGCCCCCTCCTCTCCTTATATAGGGGTGGGCCATTTTCTTTTCTTTTTCTTTTTTTCTTTTCTTTCTTTTCTTTTCTTTTTCTTTCTCTTTTCCTTTTTTTTTTACGCTCCCGTCCGCCGGCGCCTCGCCGTAGTTTGTCGCCCACGCTCCGTCGCCGCCATGACCGCCGTGCGCGCCCACGCGCCACCTCTACGGCCTTCGTCGCACGCACTCACATGACAACTCCGAGACTGGCCCCGTCGCCAGCGTGCCGTTTCCTCGACCCACGTCGCCCGTCTTAACTCATCGCGCTCTCTGCAACGCGCGCTCAATGCCAATGGTCTCTTGATGCTCGTCACCGACCGCGCTCAATTGCCACGACAACATCACCAAGTATTGTCCCCGCGACGATCGTCGCCATGCCCATGCACCACGACCATGTTACAAGCCTCCGGGCATAACACCCGTTCACCACGCCGTGCGCCCCCGCCATGGGCATGGAAGATCCCCGACCCACTCTCCAGAGTGTGCGGCATTCTGGGGGCTCCGCTCGTAGTGCTCCAGCACGAGGACCCCTCCCTACGGCATGGGCTGAGCGCCATCACGGGCTTCGTGCCGTCGCCGGCTCAATCAAACTGCGGCATGGGCTGAGCGCCATCACGGGCTAGCGCCATCGCCGACTCAATCAAACTGCGGGACGGGCTTCGTGCCGTCACCGGCTCAATCAAACTGCGGCATGGGCTGAGCGCCATCACGGGCTAGCGCCATCGCCGGCTCAATCAAACTGCGGGACGGGCTTCGTGCTGTCGCCGGCTCAATCAAACTGCGGCATGGGCTGAGCGCCATCACGGGCTAGCGCCATCGCCGACTCAATCAAACTGCTACACGAGCTTAGCGTCATCGCCGGCTCCATCACCAGGGACCCTGGCCCCCGTAGCAAGATGGGCTGTAACCACATCATTTATGCATGCGACACCAGCGTGGGTTGCCCCTCCGCGCACGCCACACGCAGGGGGCTTATGTTCATACCCTATTCTGGTCGCACCCCAGGACCCGCTAAGGGACCCACTTTGCACGACACATCACCCAGTCAGCGGTCAACTTTTCAACGCTCGAGAGCCGGTCAAAGCAACGCATGCTCAAGTCACGTGAACCACTCGTGAAGCGACCTCGGCGTGCCTTCCACCTTGGGGGTCGGCCACCCCAATGGGTCGGCCACCCTTGGGGGTCGGCCACCCCAAAGGGTCGGTCACCCTTGGGGGTCGGCCACCCCAAGGGGTCGGCCTCCCTTGGGGGTCGGCCACCTGCCTTGAAGACCGACGCCATCACCTTTGACCGTGCTCCGTTGTCACAACGACCGTCGCTTGCGGCCGCGCTCCGCCGTAGTCGCGACGACCGTCACTCTCGGCCGTGCTCCGTTGTCACGACGACCGTCGCTCGCGATCGCGCTCCGCCGTAGTCGAGACGACCGTCGCTCTCGGCCGTGCTCCGTCGTCGCGATGACCGTCGCTCGTAGTCACGACGACCGTCGCTTGTGGCCGCTCTGTCGCCATGACGACCGTCGCTCACGGTCGCGCGCCATCCACGCAACGACCCTTGTCGCTCAGACATCACTCTATGACCCTCGTCGCCCGCACTCAACCGCGCCCATGCGCCACAATCATGTTATATGCTTACGGGATAGGCGACTCCTCCAGGACACTATCTCCGCCAGGGTGCCTGCGTGACTGGCCTACGTGCTCTGGCACTGGGGGCTCGCGTCGGCACCCCTAAGGACTATGACCCCCGGGTCACTCCGAGATGGGAGCAGGTCTTCGGAAGGGCATCTTGCCTAGTCCACCTGGCAGCTGGGCGTCGGGTCTTCCCCACCGCTGCCAGGCCTGTGGGATTCAGTAAGGGCTTGGACTGGAGGCTGGGGCAACGGGCTACTCTGACCATGCTACCGCGGCATGATCAGTCTCCTCAGACAGGCAGAGAGATGTCGCAAGGGCAGGGCAGCACGAACTTAGGGACCGGCAGTCCAACGGAGGATCAGTGCTTTGGCCCCCTGGCGACGTGTCGTTCCCAGGGGGTGACACATGTCAACTTATGACACATGCACATTTTTGCCTATAAATAGTGGACTTTGGAGCCTTTTCAAGGATCTTTCTCTCATTTGAACTTTTCACTTTCTCTCTCTAAAAAGACATTCTCTCTGGAATTCTAGTGAGAGAAATACACTTGGACTCCCGTCTACGGACCCTTGACGCCGTACCCTTCTCGCGACTGTAGAACGTCAGTCCTGTTCGTCGTCGCCCTGCCTGCGCAGCACTGCCAGCCCTCACGACCTGTCTGGGGAGCCTTGCCCTCAGCCCTTACGCCGTCCTTGCTGTCTCCCGCGTTGCCTACCTGGAAGCTGACTCAGACCGCATCCTTTGTGGCACCTCCACGTAGCATCGAACCATTTTCGGGACCATCAAAGAGTAAGCAAGATGATGGTACAAAATATACCCACAAAATTTTTGTAACAATTTCAGAACTTAATTGTAAGACTACACACCAAGGGGTGGGTAAAGTGGCAAAGGCTATAAGGTATGACCTCAATGTCCTGAGTTCGAATCCTCATACCGATGAGCCATTTAACTTGCAATTCTAAAATCATCAAAAAAAAAATTACAAGAATATGATAATATAGGAAAATAAAAATCATGATACCAACTAAAAAATCAAGAATATTAATTTCATTACAGATCTTTTGCTTCTTCTCTTTTTACCAAATTCTAGCCCTTTCCTCTTTCTCCTTATGCTTGTGTTTGATGTGAAGGGTTTTTGAAAATTAATTGAGAATCTAAACTAAAAACAATCATAGATCTCAATCAAACCAAGCAAAATTTTAATGAAAATGCTAATTACACAATCTCAAGCAACTATAGAGCGATAAGTAAAGAGTTTGAGTTAGAGATACTTGACAAGGAGATTTAAATGGTTCAGCTTGAACTAACCTCAGTCCTATATTCACCTCTTCAAGGAAGTCCCTTACAAAAGTACTAGAATTCACTAGCAACAATGTTCTTCCGGGTCAAGATCAAAACCCTTACAATACTTGATGATATCCCAAAACCAAGCATAAGCTTTGAATCCACAAAGCTCACCCAAGACTTGACAAACCCAAGTCTTGATCACAATCCTTTTACAAAGATCAAATGTGTACAAAGAAACCCTCTTGAAAGGAAATGAGTACAAATAAAGCTCTAGTACAATAAAGAGCTGAGAGAATTGATGACTTGAAGAATGTTCACTCTCAAACAAAGAACTGCTCATGAAGATGCTCTCTTTAATGATGTAAAATCATGAAGATGAAGAGAGAAAATTCAATCTATGAGCCTTGATGTTTTCCTAATGAATGGAGGCTTAGAATGTAGTTTTCATGATGTATTATGAAGCCTGAAATCATCTATATAGGGTGGGTGGATATCAAATATATTTGTTATTGGAAGATTTGGCATGCTTTGGGCAAAACTAGCCATTATATTTCATCCAACGGTCAATACAGTTGAGTGCATTGGGAATGTAGTAGGCTGCATTGCCTTACTGCCCATTACTCGACTGCCTTATGAAATCTCTTTTCTTACTTTGCGCATAACTTACTCTAAAAAGAAGATTAGATTGAGGCGCCATTTGTTTTTTGTTTGAAAGCTAATAAAAAGTATTATCAAAGTATGAAAAGATTAGCTTCAAAAACATTATTGATAAAATCTGAGTGAGCTCCAAAGTTCACTTATTTTTAAGAAACACAAATGTGTGAAAGGTTATGAACTCACATGCAATGCACAAGGTGTTCTAAGGTCATTTTAGGTCATAGTTATCAATCCAAGTATCAAACCAAGACTAGTTACATAATTTTAAAGTTCAAATATAATTGAGAGTTTAATCCGCATTCGGTGGATGTCCGACTCACCTTGCCTTTATAAGAATGGGTATGGTAATTAAAATTTAAACCCGCAGCGGGTATGGGTCGGTTATGGTATTTAGGCTAATCCGCCCCGGTATCTGATCTGCCCCGTACCCGTCCTTTATATAATAATATTTGTATTAACCCTTAATCTGATATATGCAATCCCAATCGTCCATCTCAATGATATAAGTAGCTCAAAAAAAAAAAAAAAACACCCTGCCACACTTCAACCTTTCTCTTTTACCTCTATTTGCCGCTCAACTTTTTCCTTCACCTCTCTTTGCACCGACGTCGTTCTGTCCACCAATCGACGGAGTTCCTCACCACCGTCCACCATTTTCCCCTTCTTCCACAACCACAGCCACAGTTTGTCTCCCCCTTTTTTCTCCATGCCCACCAAACCAGCTCAACACCAACAGTCCATACTACCACTAAATTACCTGCGCCATAGTTTGAGGTTATGGATTAGTCGCGGGAGTGGCAGAGGTAATTGGGGAGCGGCACATGGTGGAATTCCAAATTGACGAGCCAATTGATGTTGGACTTATTTAACCACATAGGGAAATTTAAGATCCAGCCAATATTAGCATCATTAGAAGAGAATACGACTTCATCGGCGTCATCTAGTACAAGCTGGTGGAGGTATGGTCGGACATAATTATGGTGGTTAAGAGGTAGCCAGACGGTGATGGCCACAACGATATTGCTGGTGGTGTTAGGTTAGGGCTGCTTGTATTTTGACATCATATTGAGGGGTCAAGACAGATTTATGTTGTTTTTTAAGGAAACTGGAGCTGATCGGAGCGGATCAGAGTCACCTATGAGGACTATTAGAGCAGGTACTGTTTTTGTAGAATCCTTGTCCAAGCCGCCCCATTGCCACTCCTATCAAGAGTAAATTAGCCTATGCATTCTTTTGCTCTTTGACATTGAACTTGATGAAGCTTCCATATCATGTCCATTATAGCTTAAAGCTTCTTTGACTTTAATTCACATATCCAACTTCTCAAATGTATCTTCACGAGTGTGTGTGTGTACCTACAAAGAATCCATTCAAAGCACACATTAGAATATAATCAATGTGTAATTATCATTAAAACAAGATATAAGCCTAGGTTATCAAACCATAGGGCTAACAACTTTCTTGCATACCATTGAACAATCCTAATATGTTACAACTTTATGTTAGAATGAAGTTATAGTAAAACCAGTTTGAGCACCCACTTGAAAGGTTAATAAACCTTTCTTAAAGATCCACACGTGCGCCACTAAAATGATATTCTTCAAAGGACTGGTTATTACATACCCTCTTCTTAGTGGAATTCCATTTCTTTTGTACTAAGGAAATACAAAGGAAAGCTAATATTACTTGGAGAGCCTTTCCAAAGTAACTTCCATTCAGTCTGCCATGAGACTGTTCATTTTAGCCAAGGCTTCATCAATATAGAACTATTTTTCTGATTGGGCAGCTTTGAGATTCGCAAGATAGTCAACACTCAGTACATTGATGGTGTGTGCCAGGCGATGTTTTGTTGTTTAATTAGTTTTCTGCAGCCTTCAATCATCTCATTGGGCTGCTTTGGATTTCTGGATCCATGATAAGTTGTAGTCTAGTTGTACAATATGTCTTCAGTGTCATCTTGGGCCAACGTGGATTTCCCAACTTTTTATGACTTTGATTCCTTTTTATGCTTCCATAAGATCCACCTATCCATCTGCCTATCGCATATGATGCCTCCATATCCACTTCTACCAAGGACTATTCAACTTGATAAGTTAATGTTCATCCTTTCTTGATATTTGTTGAGATATTTCAAAAAAAGATAATAAATAGCGATTGTGAATTAATTATAATCGTTAACAGTTAGAAAAAGTAAACTATAGCGGTTGCCATTTGTGGTCATTAATATCGTTATTAGCAACTGAACTATCATGTTTAGCAACCGCGATCAGCAGTCTTTAAAACCCCTATTTCTTGTAATGAATGATGAAGATTAAGTTTTAAGGCATGAATTTTGCACTGAAGTAAACTTTCTCTCTCTAAAAAAACCATTTCTCCTCTATCTACCCTTTTACATAAGTTTCCATAAGCCAACACCCCTGGCCGCCCCAGCGTACTAACGCGTGCGGGGCAGCGGCTGATCTCTGGCAATGTCCCCTTTGTAGTGTGTCCTTTGTGTGTTTTGATGTTTGAGGGAGTGCAAGGTTGTTGGCCAGCGACAGAAGTTGTTAGGATTTGACGACATACTGGCAGTAGGATCATATCTCGTTGGATCTTATCAGATCTAGATCGAAGTGATCCACTCGATCTGCTAGATTTAAACATTTTCAACCATGGAGATTTGAGGATTTCAGGTTGATTAGGGAGAAGAGTTTTTAAGTTACGGGCCAAGTACATCTTCGCTGGGGTGGTCGGATTTCTCACCGGCGGTTATCAGAATTTTAGTCCTCGATAACTGGAATCCTTGTTGGGTTCTTGAATTGGTCAAGTACTAGTAGATTTCAGGTGACACGTGTAGTGGTTCCTAGCTACAGTTTCTACAGTTTGTTTTTAAGGTACTCAGTGTTGACCTTAGGGAGGGAAAAGGTGGGGGATAGGGCCTTGGGGGGGGGGGAAGGGGTAGGGGGATTCGGTGTCCTGGGAGGAGTAGAAAGGCGTCTAAAGTTGTTCGTGTATTCTGATCTCACAGCAGGGGGTGGGTTAAGGGTTTAGAGGGGTTTTGGGGGTTAGGGGTGGATGCTAGGGTTTCTACAATTGGTTATGCCTGTTTGGTGATTTTTTTCAATGTTTTATGGCTGTTTGGCGTTTCAATAGGAATAATGGATGATTGAATATTTGCCGCGCTGCAGACTTATTGTTTGTGTTTCGCTCTTCCACAGACAGTTGAGATCATTATCGAGTCGTGTTGCTCATGATTGTCTCCTCTAAATATACAAATCGTGTACTCTTTGTTTGTTATTTTTTTTATGGTATTATTTGTAAACTATTAATTTGGCATATTGCTTTAAATTGAGCAAAAGGGCATGATATGCTCTGTTTTAACTTGATTGTAAAGTGTACGAGTTGTATTAGGTGATTTGGTTCTTTTCGACCGTTGCGGTCATGTATAGAGTCACGAAAATGTCGTGACCTAATAATGTGATGTCTTAGGATAACTTGAAAGCCTCTGTAACCTTTAATTATCAATGACATTCTCTTACTATCAATTTTTTTTTTCTGAAGGCATGAGAGACTTCTTTCCATTTAGAAAACTACCAAAGTAGGCTCCATTCTCTATGGATCTTCCGATGTACAAATAAAAAAATCTTGTGCCCATATTTTTGGTTAGTCAGTAAAATAATGTCCCAAAGGATTCCCTAGTAATTTTTGATTTACACTTTATGCCTTTCCAAAACCAGTTCACAATATCTAGTCCTTGGAGTTGTTGAGTGATAGTGGAATCCATAAACATTTTTGAAATCTTTTTGACACCCCAAAGTAACATGAACAGAGCTTTCTTCATATATGTTAGGTTTAAATAGACAAAGTATCCTAAGAGTGAAAGAAAATCTCTCTTGAGAACCTATTTGTTTTTTTATTTTTACACGTCAAGGGCTGGAATTTCAATTTTGCAATTAGTAAGTATTTCCATCCAAATTCATAACTTTGCTACTAAACCGTCAGGGGTAAAAGCGTCAACCTAGGTTTAGTTTTTTTTTTCTCCACCCCATTTTTTATCCTCTTCTTCAGCTTCCCACCTACCCTCATCACCGCCACACTCTAAGCCCTACATAATCACCACCACCCACCACCACCATAAAAAGACGATGCCGCCAAGAGTAACACCCCACTGTCACTAGCATCTACCCACTATCTTTTGGCCACCATTCTGACGTCTTCTTCCCAACATTAACAACACCACTTCGCTGTGGCTTACCTCAAATTCAGTGTATAAGTGGGTAGACTTTATGGGTTTTGTGTGTGCTTGTGTTTAGATGTGATGTGTTGGGGGGAGGGGACCATTGTGTGGGTGCGCGAGATTATGAAGTGGTGGTTGATGTGAGATTTTGTTTTGTTTTGGGGGAGGAGGGTGTGAACGGGTGGGTTATGTGTTATGGGGTGAGGTGGGGGCAAACATATGGGTGTATGTGTGTAAGTATGTTGGGGTGAGGTGATGTGTAATAAGGTAGAGGTGGGGCAAACCGGTCAGTGTGTGCAAATGTGTGGGGGTAGGGGATGGGTGATGGGCAAATAGGGGGGCACAAGTGGGTTGGTGTGTGACTATGTTGTGTGTGAAATTGTGCATGTGAGGTACTTGTGTCTATGTTGTGATGGTTCCCAAAGGGGGCGATGCGGGGGGTAGTGCTAGGTTTTATGGACGACGGTGTGTAATGATGTTTGGTAGCGTTTGACGGGTTGGGGTGTGATTGTCTGTATTCTGTATGTGTCGTATGTGGGTCTAGTTGAGTCTGTGTGTCGTATGTGGGTCTAGTTGAGTTTGTGTGTCGTGTTCATGGGTCGCGTTAGCTGGGGAAGGGGGCGGTGCATGTGACAATGTGGGATTTTATGGGCCATGGTTTGTGGAAATGTTAGGTAGGGTTTGGCGGGTGCCTGCTCGGGTGTATTTGTGTGTCAGGGTGGCCAGGGAAGGTGGCGGTGCATGTCCCATCATGGGATTTTGTGGGTGACAGTGTGCGACGGTGTTGGGTTGGATGGCAATGTTTGGTTGGTGGCTAGAAAATGGGCAATGTCTGGTGGCCAGGGAATAGGTGGTTACGGGTACTGGAATGGGGTCAAAGGTTGGTTTTTTGTCATAATTATAGATATGTTGATGCTTTTGCCTCTGAGGGTTTAGGAGCAAATTTGGGATTTGGGCAAATAGACTTACTAATTGCAAAATTAAAAATTCAGACCTTCATGTGTAAAAATTCCTCATTTGTAGTCATAGTAGTATTATTCTAGATGTACTTTTACGTACATCTCATGGTCTACTTTGTCTTATGCTAATACAACCTGCCTCAGCCGTCCTCAACTTTCCCACCCCCTAAAGACACCCATCTTTCTCCCCTAAAAAAACCCTAACATTTGCCACTGCCAGTGTTTCCATCAGGGCATGGTGGTGTGGTACTCTCTACTAGGCATTTTATGATTATTTTACCCTTATTTGGCCTCGTTCGATGGTGCGATGGTTGCTTTAGGATTTTGATCCATGAGTTATGGCTACTGGCAAGCACAGAGGCTAGATTTGGTTGAGCCAAGTTGCCAAGATTTTATCATAGCTTGTTTAGTGGTTGGTTATGCTTTCTGATTACCGTGATGGTTGCTCGTCCAGAGGCACCTCTCCTAAGTTACATTGAGGTGTAGTTAATTAGTAGGGCGACAATGTTAGAGGGTTGCTAGAGTATAATGAGGTCAGGTAGACAGGTGTTGTTTCAAGCTAGGGTTTGTCTCTCTCGTTCACAAGCTCGGTGCCCTATTAACTTTTGGTTTGTGGCATGCATGTGGTTTTGCCTCGAGGAGTTGGTAAACTTTTGGTCTAGGGTTTTCCCTCTCCCTTCCCCTTTCCCTTAGCTCGGTTCCCTCTCTGTGGTTGGATTTATGATGTGCTTGGTGATTGTGCTGGTATTGCTCACCTCTGCTTTGTGATTTTTCATGGTGGCATGTTTGGGTAGGGTGGCCTTAGTTTGTTGGTGAAAGAATGGGTGGTTGTGTGTTAGTTTTACGGAAGTACGAGAAAATAGGTTGTGGGTGCTCTCGTGGTTGCTTTGGTGATGCTGGTTGCATTGTGGCTATGATGACGATGGTGATGCTAGTTGCTTTGGTGATGTTTGGGAAGTGCGAACCTATTATGATGACGATGATGCATTGTGGCTATGCGCCCATTGCTGTGTAGATTTGTTGGTGATCCTGATCAGGCTAGTAAGATGTGTATCGGGTCATGTGAGGTGTCAGGTTTGGGGTTATATGCTTGTTTGTTTCTGCGTGGTTGTTGTGCTCATTAAGATCCTTAATCTTGTGTTTTATTGCTCCTTTATTTTATTTGTTGTTCCTTTGTATTTACTCTCGAACTATGCAGAGCTATAATCCTTGAGGTCAGGGATGTTAGCCTCATGATTTGTGTTCGTACATGTATATATTTATGCTATTCTACCATTAGAAAAAAGGCTTCCGCTTGGAATTTATAACCACCACGTGTGTGGTTTCATTTGGCTTCATTGTCACGTGTCACAATTTATTTGCCTTTGTCCTTTGTAGACTATTGGCACCGGTTCTTTCTTTTCATTGGGCAAAGCATATCTGAACTCAAATTAAGCTAATTCTCATTTTGTTAGATTTGTATTTCTTCTTAGTTTGAGTCAATTTTGTAATTACTTTAGAATTTAAAATGAATAAAAAAGGACATATTTATTAAATAACTGAACCGTGAGTGATATGAGAATTGGAAAGCAATCTTTTTTGAGGATGATGACTTATATGTGATGCACCGGTGGTGACATTTGATAAGGTATAACCATAATTTTGTGATGCTTGACAAAAAGCGAGTGTGTATATGACACTCACTATATAACTTGTGGTTATTTAACTTCTTTTGTCACCTTTGCCAACAGTGTATGAAGTTTATTGAGTTATCTGAAAGTCCTATTTGCTAGTTCTAAATGATAACTTAAATGTGTATCCATTTTTTGGCCTTTTGTAATATCTTTTACTGGGCAATTCGACTTCACCCTTTTTCTTTTCTTCTTTCCATTTTGAGGCAAAGATTAGCAAGAAGCTTGAGATTGTAATGCCATGGACTGTTCTCACTAGTCGCATTTGAGAATGATATTTCTTAGATAAAGTATTAGTCTAGTTTGTATTTATTGATTTGGACTCAAGATTGTGTAGAGACTAGTAATTAAGTTTACCTAGAGTTAAGAATTTGATATTGGATGATCATGTGTAAGGTTCTTAATTACTCCGCTATATCATTGTGATTGTTACATTAAAGACAAAATTATGTTTTGATCTAGTAAAGTGTATGGACACTTCGGGTTTGGGGAGTAACTATTTGGTATTAGAATAACTCTTGAAAGCTTGGGCTGCAATATCCAGTCAGGTTGCTTGAAGATAGTTTACGCGAAGACAGACTCGAATCGGGTTGACCGATGTGCTACTGGTATTACCAAATAATAACTAGAGAGGAAGGTTCTAGGCTATGTATGAACAAGGTTGAGTTTGGGCCTTATCGATAACGATAAGGCATAAGGAGGGGAGAATGTGAAAGACTTTGCGAATATAAGACCTTGTCAGTGAACCAATATGTACCTACTTGGCAAGCCCATTTGAGTGAGTTATTACCCTATGGTGCAGCCGTGAACTCAAGTCCTTAGAAATGGTAATAGGGGGACTCTCGAAAGTTAGGACGGGCTATTAGCCGAGTTACCGAAGGTTGGGAGACAACATATTTGAATCAGGCTGTTCAGGTTGAGTTCCCGGTATTATCTAACATTGGTTCAAGAGGAAGATTCTGGATTATATGTTAAGATGGTTGAGGTTAGGCCTTAGCGAGGATGCTAACGCATAAGGAATGGAGAATGTGATATCCCATATCGGATTTAAGAAATTTTGTGAATGGGCTCATAAGACAACGGCAAAGAACTCACAAGTATCTAACTGGCTAGTCGTTCTGAGGGGAGGCATTGTCAATCATGGAGCTGTCGACCAGATCATTACAACCGGTATCAAAGCCAACTATCAAAAGCTTGTGCCGGGTTATCTAGTAGTCTAGTTTTTTCTTTCTCCTTGAAAGCTCATGTCTTCTAAGAGCTATTTGTACTACTTCCTCGTTATCCTGCATTGCAATTCCTAGGCCTGCTGTTTCTTTCTCCATCTTCCAAGCTGCATCAGTCTGGATCTGCAACACATGCGTGTGACATTGACTGCTGAAATGTTCTCGGTAATGAGACTGCAAGAAAGAGACGGTTATGGTCACTTGAAAACATTTCTTCCTTTGAGTGGCTGCCCATGTGAGCAACTCACAGGCTTCATGTTGATCTCAAAGTGTTTCTGAGCTCTTCCCCAATCCTGTACATGTTTCTTTATAGACCTCTATTGTTCTAACTCGATCAGATGAGGCTCTTTTCAGAAAAATATTACTCCGTCCTTCCAGATAGCCCAAAATACTGCTGCTGATTGAGTAAGTACTCCTTCTGTTCCCAGACTCTTTGCTCTGGTAGCTCGATGGACAAACCATGGTAGCTCGATGGACAAACCATTGGCACCCTATGTTGAGTTGTGAGATGTGGTAGAAGATTCTACTTGATGTGGTAGAAATTTGAAAGAGGATTCTAATTGATATGGTTCAAAGTTCGAGCTGATGCTTACTGGACTCTTCTTGAGAAAACCTAAAGCTCGTATGGGTTGTGATACTAGCCAGAAGACAAAGATACTCTAATATTGTTGACCTTTAAAAGATTAACTCAGTTGTGGCCAATAGGTGATGAATACCTGTACACAAAAAGACGAAGGGTAATGCTGATTAAAGAGAGGACAATTAAGGGTAATGCGTCATGAACGATGATGTAATGGAGTTTGCGGCGGTTCAAATATTGATGGAAGCAATTTATGATGGCTCAAGTTTTCACTGCATACTTGGTTATGAACGTGGATAATTCGTGTCAAATATATTAAACCAAAATTGGTACAACAGTCGATAAGAGAGGAAAGATCAATCGTGGCGGTTATGAACGATGAGTAGGCAATTTCTTTTTAAAAGAAATCAAAGTGGATTGGAGGGAACAGTTTCAGGGATTGAAATAAAAGGAGGAAGAACGACTATCGGAAGACATCATCAGCAGACAACTCAACCAAATGACTTGACGTCAAGTCTTTTATCTTTTTCTTTGTTCCTCAGACATTCTTCGAATGCTTTGTTTGGCCTCCTACCGTTATTGGCCTTATTTCATTGAGTCAATCGACTTGTTGGTACAAGCTACCATCTGTCATGGACGCGCAGTCTGTAAATTTGATTACTCATTTGTTCAAAGTTTTCATTTTTATTCAGTTTTACTTCATTAAAAATTTTTATTTAGAGAAGTTCTTAGACCAGAGACCAAAAGGACTCACATTAATTGTTGTTTGCCATTCAGCGCAAACAAATATCTAACATGAATTGACTAAGAAAGTTCGTTTAGCCAAGTTCACTTTTTTTCACGGTACTGGACAAGAAAATTCGGCAGGATCTAACTTGAACCAAGGCTAGATGTTCCATGGTAAAGAATGGATTCCACAATGAAAGCCCTAAATCTTCCACGGTAAAGATTGGTCGATCTTCCAAGTTATCAATACCGTACTATGTCGGTCATATCAGCGGGTATGTACAACTTTTGTCTTCTACCGTTACGACATCTCTTTACATTTCATACCAGTCAAAGTACCGCTCTATATCGGTTATACAGGCCGTACATGTGATACTGGCCGGGATTTACATAGCAAGCGAAATACCGTGTTTTGTATTAGGTCCTTGAGAAATGTAAAAGTTATGAATTTTGATACAAAATCTAGTAAATTCACTGTATAAAGACTAAATAAAAAAACCTAGGTTCTAGTATATTTCATAGCGAAAAGCTCTCATATTCTTTTATTTACTCCATCCGTCCCTTAATAATTGATCATCTTTCCTTTTTGGGTCTTCCCACAAAAATTGATCACTTCCAAATTAAGAAAGATTTTGTAGGTATGCTTACATATTTACCCCTTTTGTACTTTTTTTTATTTTATTTCTCTCTCCACATTTAACTTTCTACCAACTCATTTTCTCTTTCCTGGCTCACTACTTTATACTTTTTTATTCTATTTTTCTCTCTATATTTAACACTCTACCAACCAATTTTCTTTTTCATGGCCCACTCTCTTATCCCCTCTCTCTAAAGAGTATAATGAAAAAACACACAATACATAACCAAAATCTTTAATATGCGTGCAAAGTAAAAGTGATCGATATTTTAGGGACAGAAGGAGCATATGATATACGAGTTACACAGACGTTACACACAAACAACTTATTCTTGAATCCAAAGACGTCATTATTATTCTTCTATAAGAATTTGTTACTGAGATATTTGAAAAAGAAAGTAATTCTTGAGGAGATAATTCAATTGAATAAGGTATTTGATCCTAATGGCCCTGTATGGAAATAACAACTTATTGGAAAATGTTTAATTACAAATGACACTCCTGAGCTTTACCGAAACTATACACAACATGTACTAAGTATTTTTATTACTCCCCGTCCCCTGTGGTTTGTCGTTATGCTACGTAAAACCCACTTTTGTAAGGGAACCTAGAAAAAATTAGGGCACCAAAGGCTTCCTTCTGCCCATCACTGCCCATCATTGTCGGTGCCCAGCCAACCACCACATACCACCTTCTGCCCACTCACTGCCCATCACACACATCAACGACACACACTAACACAAAAACACTACTACCTCAAACCTACCATTGCCCAACCACCACCGTCCAAAACAAACCCATGCCGATCTTCAACCAACACTGCCCCACCCCCCATCACTGCCTTACCACCATTGCCCTACCCACCACCACCACCACTGATTTTCACCACCATCACCACCAAGCCCGCGTTACAAATCGATCTATCTGTAATCACCTACCAACCACCCCAAGAAAATTGCCTCTTTTTATCAACGCACACATGCCCGGGCCCACACGCGTGCACACACACACACACACAAGGATCCATCCAAATATTTAATGATGAAGCCGATCAAGGGTGGATCTCTTAAATCTTGAGAGCCAAATTAACTTCGTCATGGACCTGTTTCACCAGAGCGTCGAACAGTCCTCACCTGGCTCAGATTCGAACCCAAACTCATATCCGGCGCGCGGGCGTGTGTGTGCAAGGGGTCGTGGGTCTAATTGATGTGTATGTGAGATGGGCAGTGGTTTTTGGAGAGTGGGATGGTGTTTGCAGAGGGGATGAAAGATTGGGTGAATTTGTTTGTTTACAAGGGGCTATATTGTCCTGTGAGCTTTTCGGGTAATTTCCAAACGAACAATTTCAAACTAAAAGCAGAGAGACTCAGCTGTCTTCCGAAAAGAGATTGAAAGCTAAGCAGTGGGAATTCTAAAGATTCCTCGAGTAACCCATGCCATACTCCCAGGAAAAGCTCAATCGAACTTTTCGTTTACACGGTATTGATATTCTTTGTTTCTCCTTGGAGATGGAAAATTCTCCCACCGAGTTTTATAAATTTGCAAATTCTTCGTTTCGAAAGCTGTTTCTATTTCTCCATGTGTCAGCAATAATATCCTTGCCCCTGATGAATTTAAATTACTGGTGTCTTAAGACCAAAGAGTCCGCGGAAAAGGGGGGAAAGCTCGACAAAAGACCCACACCCAAATTCCATAGCTTTTGGTCCGCACATGTGTGTCACCCTTCCAAATAAGGGGATTGGAAAAAATGATATTAGTCATAGTCAATGAATGAACGGGGATTGTTAGGGATGTCCCGCGCATGGTGGACTCACAATCCACTGCCCTGATCTTTTCATTGATTTTGTTGACTGAAATAAAAAAAAGTATAGCTTAATATAATAAAAATACTTAATAGACGGTATGTGTAATTTCGGGTTAACCTCAAGATTACTGTGTATAATTAACCCATTGAAAAAAGAGGTGATTCAGGCTCTAGAGAAGCTATCAGAGAGAAAATATATGTATAAATTATTAGTCCGTTAATAAATGAATATTATATATGCATATAATTCATAAACAATTCGAAACGGTACCGATATAACCGGTACACGCTCGGATACGGTATTCATAAGATTGGAAAATCTTCCATGGGAAAAAATGGCCTCCACAATTTTCCAATAAAACAAGGAACCAATACCTCAACATCGCAGAAATAAATGTGCAGCCGACTAAATTGGTATAAACAGATGTGCCGAGTATAAATTATTAAGCTAAAAGAACAGGATTAAAAAGGAGTGCGTACATTCCTAAGGAAGCATATCATATTCAAAGCAATAGGATACAACCAGAAATTATCTATAATTTCATCTCGACTCGCATAATCGCCAATACTGGGAGAACTCCAAGATCGGATGTCGGCTCTGCTGCCTAACTGTCGTGCAACTTATCTCCACCTTCAGCGCTTTCAATCCTTGTTCTTTGAGCGACAAGCTGTCCAACCTTAACATACTTCTCCATAAACTTATATTCCCAATCCTGCAAAACCTCGAGCTCAGAAGCACTGAGACCATCAATGTTCCCAGTAAGATCTCGAGAGTCAAATGACATGAGAGCTAAGGCTCTGCTAGCATCCCTACCAGCAAACAGTGCATATGCCCCACCAGGACCATAGAACATCCTGCGTATATATCAGTTACAATTAAATATTACTTCTATAATAGAGGATTAAAACAGCCAAAAAGTCTAGCCATGGCTTTGCTAACGGTTATTTCAGAGAAAGTGCTAGCTTTGGCCTACTGCCTAGAGGTGAATAAAAAGGTTAAAACAAGCAACAATTTTACTTAAAGATCGACGTGCCAAAGGTAAGAGAGACATAAAATTTATCAAATGAAGGAGCTCTGCACTAACTGTAATAATGCAGCAAGAAGCATATTTACCAACATTTAAGAAATTCGCCAGTGACCATGTAAAGTTGGACTTGGCTAGGGTTGGTCTCAAAATTGTGCAGTGGGTCAATGTTTGGGCGGTTGTAAGGAACCGCGAGAAAACGAGGAAGCTATGCTGGCAGTGATCGGGGGGGGGGGGGGGGGGGTGGTTTGGGTTGCACATGGGCCAGTGTTAGGGAGGGTATTTGTGTCAATTCATTAAACAGAAAAAGAGGTAGAGTGGGAGGGCTTTTCTTGGAGCAAGTATATCAACAACCCCCAACACCGCCCCCCCCCCCCCCTCCTCACAAAAACACCCCCACCACCCAAAGTAACAGTAAATTAAAGCCACTTTCTACTACAAATCTAAGATGAGTCTATTCCTTAGTAGTAGACTAGTAGGAAACTCCTCATATGGCGACGCTTCTCTCTCGAAAACTTGCTTTTGAGATCTTAAGTTATAAGCTCCATCGGATCGCGTCCCAAACTAACATAGGAACTCGATCCCGTCAGCTAGACAGAGATGCATGGAACAAGTGAGAGAGCACCTGAACATCAAGCCCTTTTCGACTCAATTCCTTGTTTCCCTCTCCCTTCAAGTCCTTAAAGTCTCCTTGTCATTTAATGACTACCCTCATTAAGAGAATAGAGCTTGTCAATCGGTGCGCTTTCTCTCTCTCTCTCTGAATTCATTTTTTGCCCCATGACTAACACTATTAGATTGGAAATGTGCCACCTAGAAATGTCTCGATAAGTGAACAGTAACAACATAACTACTTTTACCTTTGTTATTTTCAAAGGCAAGTAACTAGTAGGCATTGGATGTGACGAGTACAAAGTACCGATTCACTGTCGCTTATGGTATTTTCAAGTAAAAAGTGCGTACACCATCGTTAAGTGTAAGGTATATTAGACAATTCGTCATACTCTTTACGCATTTATTTATTCAAGCTGCTCCCAACCTCAGATTCTTCCACGTGCTTATGCTCCCCCGCCCCTGTTCCCGCTCCCGCCTTCCCCCGGCTTTGTGAAACTAAGGTCTCTACATGAAATACTACGAAGGGAGATTACAATTTTAGTCCTTTATCTTTGGGGTCAGTTTCTAATTGGTCCTTTATTAAAAGTTTGAACGTAGTGCCTTATATTCACTTCAGTTAATAGTCAAGCCCTTATTGTCAATATGGACCATTAGATGGTCAAATTGCAAGACAGAAATGCCAATCAATGTCTTCTGAGTGCACTGTTTTGGTTATCCTGCCCCATTCCCTAAAACTAATGTGAACTCTCTAAGAGAAATTCATCACCATTATTCCATCGCCACTCATTTGCCAATACCCTCAACCCCAACCCATTAGCCGCAAAATTACGAGCCAATTTTAACCCTCCTCCAGTTAAGTTTGGTTTCGTTGCAATTTGTCATTGAGAAACCTACAAGAAAGATGGAAAAGGGAGACAAGAGGGGAGACACATCACCATGCGTCACATATAGTGGGAAACTCGGCATCAATTTGTTGGTGGTCTTGGTGGTGAAGATCTCTAAACCCGTCACAAGCCATTAATTGAGTCATTGTCACCCCATTAGATGCTCAGTTACTCATAGCCGCAAAATCAACAACCAACAAAATTTCATCCCTTTCTTTCTGAAAGCTAAAAATCTTGTGATCATGAAGCTTTGACATGGAGTGGAGGTGGGCCAGGGATGAAAGCTGGTCTGGCAGTGACCATGGTGGAGCTACAGTGGTGTGGTTGGAGAGTGTTGAAAATCGCAACTTTGTTTCCAATTTCTTCCACGTAGGCCATCAGATCGATACGTTATTTTCCATTAATTTTTTGAACCTTTTGTATTTTGTTTAGAACAAGCAAATAATGTTCGACATTAACAAACTATTAGACGTTACTCACCTTGCAATTTGATTACCTGACAGTCCAAATCCACGGAAGGTAAAGGAGTTAATTAAACTTGCAATAGACTAAGGACCAATCAGAAATAACCCCAACAATAAAGGACTCAAGTATATTCTTACCCTGCTATTAAATCCAGAAGAGTTCCTACATTGCAAGTAAGCTAGTACGGTTCCTTATATTCTTGCTTGTAGTGACTGGCTTTCTTCTCATATTTTTGACAAATGAATTATCTGGGCAACCAAGAAAACTATAGTGCCGCTCCCTGCATAAAAGAATCTCATGCACAACAGGCTGGGTGACACTCTGTCCTATCTCAACTAAAGGAGATTAGTTTTGTTTTCTTTTAGTGAACTTGGAAGCTTCAGTATACTTTACTTGTTCTGTTTCACTACTCAAAACATTTGTAGCATCAGAATCATTCAAACACGACAACACAGAAAGAGAAAAAGCAAAAATGTCCAAGCGTGCTGATGACAAACTATTTATATGACAACGTAACACGTTTGGGAACTGTACCGAAGCTTTCTAAATGACTGATACTCTATTCGAGGAATTGCGGAAAAGTCAAAGGGAACAAAAACATGAACCAAAGGGAGTGCAATATTGACTAAACATCCCCTTCAAAGAAAGGTAGAAGGACCAGTATCAGCCGCTATACCCACTCGTACTGCTACAGAGAAAAAGAAAAGAAAAGAAAAGAGAAGAGCAGCAGATTTTCAGCACTATCATTTCCTTAAGAGCTTTCCTCCATTCGGATTTTTGTGATGGGTAAGTAGAAGGAAAGGAAGGTTCAGTCACGCTTATACCGTTTCTTCGAAAACAGTAGGGAGAATTTTACACCTCAACTTCCGATTGATCCCCTTCGAGCAGTGGTAAAGGTTGGCGCGGCATTCAGAACCAGCATAATGGAAAAACTAGCTAGTGGGAGAACAAAATCTGATGACAATAGATTGAAAGAGCCAGCTGTAACATCAGTAGCAAACTATACTTCGTTCTTTCCATTGGATTTTCCCCTTTGTCTTCCTTGCGAATTCTTAGGACAGATCTAGTATTGATACTGAGCCGAACTCAATTAGTTAAGTATCGTTTGGCGAGTAAAGCATAAATAGCATTATGCGTACTAAGTACAATTCAAAAACTAACAAAAAGTCAAACGGAGAAAATTCAATGAAACGGAGCTAGTATATTGTTTCCGTCTAGGTTAACGCAGCCCAGCAACTCCACAAGCCAACTCTCCATACGAGAAAATCAACTTAAAGCCAACTCCACCTACGGATTCAAAGCTGTATCCTTAGTACCCAACTCAACCAGATCGAGGTTTTCTGCTCCCACGCCATATTACATATACTTGTTCACGTCTTCTTTTATGGCTAAAAGGTGCCTCGGAGACAAAGTACTAAACTTCTAGCAACAAGTACGAAGAACGTATACCTGGAGCGAGAAACATCGTAGATATTTCCTTTGATAGCCATCAACAAGGGTTTGTCCGGACGAGTGCCGTCGTAAGCCCTCAGTTCCTCCTCGGTAACATCGCCCAACTGGACCGGCTCCCGCGCGGCGTACTCGTTGGCCTTCTTGACTGCCGCGTAGTCCTCGGCCGCCACGAACATCCCGCAGACCACCTTGTACGCCACCACCATCACGGCTACGATCGTGAAGAAGGCCGCCGGCGACAAGCCCGTGTACTGCGCGATCGCATCCGTTAAAGTCGAGAATGATAGCGCCATTCTTTTGGGTTGGGGTATCGAATCGAAGGGGAGAGAATTTGAAGAGAGTGAGGGGTTTTTCCACCAAATTTGGCCAAACGAGTCAACGAGGCGGCCCCGGGGCTTGTTACAATTTTGACCGTTATATATTCTTCTAATACAGAATTTTATTTTATTTTATTTTTTATAAACTACCGTATTTGTTTTTGTTTACCCTTGAATTATTTTGGTAACAAATTATTAATCTTTTGTCGACAAATGAAAGTATAGGCAAATGTAATATAGTGTAGAAATAGATATTTTCACAGTTTCCATACGAGATTCTGCTAAATTTCTTTCCATGCAATTCATGATAATTTATTAATTTTATCCTTTTTAAATTGACAAAATCTTATTCTTTAGATTTAGGACCAAATAGGTAATACGAGTTTACTTTAAGAGAGAAAAATGGAAGAAGTGACACCCTAATCAAGTCCTAACATAAGGAGCAATGCTTGCAGTTTGCCATAATTTTCACTATCCTATGGAGTTATCGATGCAGTTGGCAAAATTTATGATTCGAGTTTGGCAATGGTTTTAGCGTCACTGTCGTGTTGCATAAGTAACCATTTACGATTTTGTTTTGCTATATGTACGGATTTTAACGACCCACTATAAATCACTAGTGGCACTTTTCACTCCAACTCTCCACCAAGAAATCCAAAGTCCTTCCAACTTTAATGGAACTTTTGTTTCGACTACATATGCTTTTGTTGCTTTTTATGACGTGCGACCTTTGGCATATCCTATAGCTAGAAGCTTAATACTAGGAGCAAGATTTTAAATATACTAGTGACATTGCTATTAGTTGACTTGTAAGAAGTCGACTTTTTACACCGAGAATGAGAAGAAGAAGCACCACTACATGTTCAACGGGTCACCTCATAAATCAAAGCGCAAGTAACTTTTTTTTTTAAAAGTTAAACATCATAAATCACCTCATGAATCACTAGCGACACTTTTCACTCCAACTCCCCACCAAGAAATCCAAATCCCTGCCAACTTTAATGGAACTTTTGTTTCGACTACATATGTTTTTTTTGCTTTTTATGATGTGCGCCGTTTGGCATATCTTACAGCTAGAAGCTTAATACTCGGAGAAAGATTTTAAACTTACTAGTGGCATTGCTATGAGTGGACTTGTAAGAAGTTGCCGACTTTTTACACTGAGAATGGGAAGAAAAAGCACTGCTACATGTTCAACTGTTCACCTCATAAATCAGAGCGCGAATAACTTTTTTTTTTAAAAGTTAAACATGAGAATGATGTTATATACAAGGGAGGGGGGGGTGAAAAGTCCATGGATACAGGAGTAGCGGAGTTACTTTCCATGGGCAAAAAAGTTATAGTTAAGTAATACAACCATATCGAAAGATTTGAAGAGTTAAGAGTACTAAAAAAGCTAAAAGGAGAGCAGTAAAAGACGCAAAAGGCTGGATTGAGGAGGCGGTCAGGAGTCTCCTAGCCCTGTAGACGATGTCAAAAGCTACTCTGATGTATCCTTTGCTATCTGGATCTGATCATTTGTACATAAACATACCTGGATAAAGTGATATTCTTTAAGGGCAAAATGAATATATTTCAAAAGTCCAGAGCGCGAATAACTTATTTTTGGCCAATTATTATTGCTATATAAATAAGCTTTACCAGAAAATTAAAAAAAAAGGTTCTACAGTTTTGATGACGACCTAAAGATCTTTTTTCCCCCGCATGTCGTCATTAAGATAAATTATAACATATATTGTCACTTTGAAGGACTGTTTGCATTTACGATGGGCTTAACGTGCCCCATAGGAAGAAGTGGTGGATTCGACACAGTGACGACACTCCTTCTTTGGCTACGTGGTCAAGGAATTCAACTTCGAAGAAGTAGCTCTCTTGGCACACGAGTGTCAAGTCAACAGCCTGGTGGTCACTTCTTTTTAGCTGATTATTGCTTCATGGCTGATCAAAAAGGAGGTTGAAAACATCACTTTAACAAATTGTATCCATGCTCTCCCTAACGAGACATGGTAAGATGATTCAAAGTCTAGCGTGTGGAGACGCGAAAAGGACCAAAAGGGCCTTACTTGCAGATTGATGGTGATATACCAAGATGCATAGCGGCACCAAACCCAGTTATGCTACGAGGGTGTTAGACAATATTCCGCTTTGAAATTTCATCTTTTGCCAAAGTTGAGAGTGACACGATATTCAGAGAAGAACCATAATCGACCATTCCTCTTTGAATCCACTATAATCAAAAAGGTCTCTAGGTAAAAAGGCAGCTATTGAGAAACTTCGGTGGTTGTTCTTTCTCTAGATAAACACTAGGAGATCCCTTCATTCTATTGAGCGGAGATTGGTGGAAATCCAAACTAATGTATGTTCAAAGGAGGAGGAAAGGAATGAATTAGAAGTGAGAACCAATCCCGATCTTGCAAATAGTACGATAGTCTAAAAATGCTATGAGATACGATCTGGGTGCGGATTTTCCTCATTCTATTAAAACTATGTGAATCATTATCCTATTGAAAGGATTGGTAGATAACCAGTAGGAGATCGGTGAAAATCCAAACTAATGCATGTTCAAATGAGGAGAAAGGGATGAGGAAGAAAGGGAATAAGTTAGGGATGAAAAACCAATCAAACAATTCTAAGAAACAAACCGAACAATTCTATGCCTGTTCAAAACCAATCCAACAACCTAGGAGATTTCCAACAATCTTTTAGCTCTTATCTACTGATCTTCTAGCTGGGGAAGAGCTTGGGGGCCGTAAAAGTAGAGGTGGGGCAATGAATCTCAATTAGAGGTAAAAGGAGGTGTAAAGCTAAAGATATAGAGCATGAAAGGAAAAGAGGTAAAAAGGGGGAGGGGTTGTTGTCCCTAAAGTGCCTTAGCCCCTCTAATAACCGCCACTAAGAAAGGGGTTAAATGGGAGAAGGCACATTAGATAGTGCGTAAGGGGCAAAATAGTTATATTTGGTAATCGCCTAAAGGAGGGGCAGTCAAGTGAATGAAAAAAAAAATTCTAAGCTGGGTCATCCATGATTACATGTGGACTGCCAGATCAACGCTCGAAAACCAGCACTGGGTGTGGATCAGACCCTTTTCTTTTTGTTGGAAGTTTCAATGATTTGACCACTTAGTCAAATTTTCATCATGTTATTCAAGAAATTGTGTACCTAAGTTTATGAGGTTACTAGGCTATTTTATTTCAAGTCTTTGTGGGCCTTTAGTCTGTGAGATCATTAAAATTGTTAAGTATGTTTATTTCTCTCAATATTAGCAGATAATTAATATCCAAAATTTTGACCAAAGTAATACTTTTTCGAATGTTAATGGTGCTTGGAGATCTTATACGAAACATGGTTATCTAAGAATTACTAGCTAGAAGAAGCATGTTCTTTTGTCAGACTGTTTATAATCTTGGCTGAATTTTTTGCTTATAATGTAGTTCCATGACTCTTAATGCGAAGTATACATGCTTCCACTAAAAGATTTTTATATGTCGTGTGTGGGATCTATTGTACTTTAAGAATTGACAGCCCCTAAGAAAAATTGCACTTACGTGTGTGGGATCTATAAAGACTTTTGGTATGAGAAGATGCATCTCTGATGATATTTAGTCCAACGAGATCTATTATCCATTTTTGGCTATGACACCTTGATTAATTGTGCATTCTAAGGGCAGGGGCATTACATGGCACCTCCATTCCTGCTGGAAATGTGAGCTCTTTCCTCGAGAATTCTTAGATGCAATTAGGACTTATGGATTCGACCTGATGAGAGTCAAAAAATATTTGTCAATGGCATATGATGAGTACTTTTATGTTGTATATAGTGTCAAATGCTTAAAAAGCGGAGCTTAATAGAAACATGACATGAAAAATGGTACTTTAAAAAAAATAATTTGTAGACACCCGAAACTAAAAAAGAAGAGGATTGTTATTTATAGAAGGAATGAGTATGTACTTGTGAAGCTTGTTATAAGTGTGCTATCAAATAGTGAGAAATCTCTCTTTTTTGTTAGTTGAAGGCTTCCTCTTTGTTTTGAGTTGTACATCTCAAGCTGATTGTCTATTGCACCCAGTTTAAAAAGAAAGTCATAAAGGTCGTTAATAATGTTGCTGATGTCATCGTAAGTAAAGACCCCAAAATAATATCATTTATGAAAACTGCCACTAAAGAAATAAATAAATGGGTTAATAGTAAAAATATACTCTCACATATGGCACGTATGCAGATTATGTCTCAGACCTTCCAAAATAGCATTTTTATCCACCAAACTATGGCTACCATTGCAAACATTACCTTCCATCCAACTTATTGGAAAAAACTAGGTTTTGCAAAAGTACAACCCAACATATTGAGGGCATGTTGGTCAAATAGCAGGGGCATGTTTTGGAGGAAAAAGTGATAGGTATTTTGCACAAGAGAGTCTAGAATGCATATTGGTCAAATCGCAGGTGGTTGTGGGTGGTCATGGGTAACCAGCGGTGGTGCGTTGTTATGATGGGGAGAGTGGTGGTTGCAGTGGTGGCCTGTCAGGCAGTGGTTTTGGTTAGAGGTGGTGGCCGTCAGTTTTAGAGATTGGTTGTTGTGGGTGGTTATGGGTGGTCATGGGTGGTCGGTTTTGGTGGGTCGTTGGTGATTTGGAGAGTGGTGGCTATGTTAGTGGCCCGTCTAGCAGTAGGTTCTGCTGGAGGCGGTGGCCTTGGGTTTCAGAATTGGTGGTAATGGGTGGTCGTGGGTAGCCAATAATGGTCAGTCGTGGTGATGGGGAGATTGGTGGCTTCGGTGGTGGCCTGCCAGGCAGTGGGTGTGGCATGTCGGGCAATACGTTTGGTTGGAGGAAGTGGCCTTGGGTTTTGGGATTGGTGGTTGTGGGTGGTCGTAGGTGGCTGGTGATGGGGAGACTGGTGGTGGCCCGTCGGGCAGTAGATGTGGCATTACAGAGTGTTGCTAGCGATGCGCATGTTGGTGAGAAATGGAAGTATCTCCGTCTTGCCTAATGATAACTTACTGCCAGCACATATTTGTTGTACAATGTGTATTATTAGTTGTACAATATTCATTTATAGTTGTTAATATTCACACTCTTCAAATTATTATTTGAAGAGACCAAAGTAGGATAATAGCCCTTTTTTACACATCATATTGGGTTAGATATGGTAACATAGATGATGTTTTTTTTTTTTTACTTTGGAGAAATATTTCATCAACCATATCATCAATAAGCAAGCGGTATACAAAGAATTAACTGATGTGATTGCAGAGAAAGAGTGACGAATGTAGTATACGTGTCTTTTTTTTTTTTTTGCAAAGTTATCCCCTAATATTTTGTTTGCATTTTTATACCTCGACAAAAAGTGACCTAATGAAAATACCATTTCACTTAACAGAGACACTAACAGGGTATGGGCACAAGGATTGTGCCATAGTTAGTTTGGTGGATAAAAATGCTATTTTGGAAGGTGTGAGACATAATTTGTAAACGTCCCATTTGTGAGGGTATATTTTTGCTATTAATCCTCAATAAATTTTAGCAAATTTATTACAAGCCTAGTCCTAGATTCGGGGTATTACACCATGTCTTCATTGAAAGCCAACAAAGCTCCTAGCCTTAATGGCTATAATGCTGCATTTTTCCAATGGGACTCGGATGTGGTGGGGAATGCTTTGGATTTCTTTAACAAAGGGAAGCAAATTAAGTTCTTTTTTTTTTTTTTTAATAACGATGCTCTTTTAGTGGTTCCCAAAATGATTGCCCATCTACAATGGATTTTGGCCCATTGCTTGCCATAATGTTATTCAACGATTCAACATGTCCTACCTCACGTCATCAGTATCAGACAAGCTGCTTTTGTTTCCAGAATGCATATAGCTGACAATATTACTACTAATGCAAGAGCTTGTGAGGAATCAACATTGGGAGGGTGGGGCTCCTGGATGTGTGATGAAAATTGACATTCAAAAGGCATATGATTCCAATGGTTGGGACTTTTTAAGATGTGTATTGGAGGTGCTACAGTTTTTTCCTCAGTTTATCAAATAGGTGATGCATTATGTAACTCTTGCAAGATTTTCATTTAATCTGAATAGGTCCATGAAATAACTTTATTATATTATTTAGCATAAGGGCTAACGCATGGTAACCCAATCTCCCCTTATCATTTTGTTATTGCCTTGGAAGCTTTCTCTAGACTATTGGATGAAAATGGTGGACATTCTAACTTTACTTATCATCCAGTCAACGGCATAATAACAATTGCAATAATTTTTTTTGATGATCTTTTCATATTAGTAATTACAAAGCAACCCTCACTAAGGCTTATGAAAGACGCTATTCAAGAGTTTTGCTATATGTCTGGTTTGCAACCCAACCTACAAAAAAGTTCCATCTATGTAGTTAGTGTTATTTTATAAGAGATCAAACAACTTGTCAACATAAGTGGTGTAGACACCCTAGTTTTGTAGTTTTATTTTATCTTTTTACTAATTTATGTTTGACTTTATTAATAAATAAAATTTCTTATTTAATATCGGGTATAAACCTGCTAATGAATGTAGGCTCATTTACTTAATTTTTCTTAGTTAGTCCAGTTCAATAGTCTGTCAGTCTATCCAGTCAAATCAGTTGAGTCTAAATTAATTAGGTCCGGTCTATTGGATAACTAGCCTAGTTAATTAGGTTTAATCCAAGTTAAGGCCAAGAGGTTGTGAAACATTAGATGATTTGAAAATATATTGTAATTTATTATTCATATATGTAATTAATCCTTAATTTATATGAGATAAGAAGATAATTTTCGAATCTGGTATTATCCCTAACAGTTGATTAAGATAATTACCTATTTTGGAACATGATAATGTCCTGAAATTCTTGAAATATATATATATATATATATATATATATATATATATATATATTCAGGGGTAAATCAGCCTTTTTTTTTTACTTTTGTCAATCTGTGATTTTTATCAAATGTTCTACCTTACTATGAACTCAGAGATTGATACGGCTATCTTTACCATTTATGGCATCCTAGACCACTATAAATAGAGCCCTTGACCTACATTTTCAAGGATAAGCTTTTTCTCCGTAGAGCTTTTATACTGTTTCTCTTAGAAGGTGTAAATCATCTCTACGGAGAATTTAGCACTTCATATTTTGCTTCTCTATTTACACAAGTCTTGTGCATTATGGATTCATCATAAAGAGTTCCCACTAGTCAAGTACATTCTCGAGGTGTGTTTACTGTTTTCTAGGTTAACAAATTAAAATTGTTTAAACTCGTCTCTCATTCTCATAGTCACATTTTTCTATTTCAAAAATAACAAAAATATCTTTTACATTTTTTGTTGAAAGTCTAAGTTCAAAATGTAGATTACTCCCTGTAGGACCAGAGATCGAACTACGACAATTTTGATTCTGGTTAGTCTAACCGGATAAGTAGGCAATTCGACTCTAGATGTCGAGCTGAAGCCAAAAATAGAAAAATTAACTTAGGGTGAGTCTTATTGTATTTTGTGTGCTACGTGTTTTTAAGGCCAAAAATCATTAGAAATGAAGTAAGAGATCGAAAGAGCTCAGCAAGTGCCTAACACCTTTCCGTTGCGAAATTTAGTCCCTGGACCCCTCTATTGGTTTCAATAAGATCAGTCTTCCTTTTTGGACTCCTTTGAGTCATTTTTAGGTTTTTCTTATTTTTTCCAAATTAGATAAGATGTCGGCTCCTAAAATCCTCCTTAAGGGATTTTTTCGAGGCAGTTCGTTATAGTGGCGACTCCACTGGGGATTAAAAACACTAAGAGGATTGACTTGAAAAGTTTGGTTTTTGGCCTTTTCATATTCTTCTTCTATTTTTCTATGGTATGTACAATGTGAAATGACTATGGTTCTTGCGCTTTTATTTCCATACCTCACCCACGTGCACGTTTCACCCTGACCCACCCATTTGAGAGCGACACATTCGAGGCCCTTGGTCCTCCTAGGCTCAAGACGATCTCTTGATCAAGTTCTTAACTCCTGGTTTCTTGTTGTATTAAACAACTTGTATACATACTGGTGATTGCCCATTATTAGCTTCCTAGTAGTGGCTAGAGCTATATGGTAAGGTCAAGCGGATGAAGTGACCTTTACATCGGTTTTATAAGGAGAAAAACTCACACCCACCCATTTTGTGCTCTTTCTTTGTCCGGAGAATACTTGAATTGGCCTATGGCATGTTGGTAGGGAAACCATCAGCATCATGTAAGCTAAACTGGTAATTTTGTAAAAAATGGGAGACTCTGACTAACCGGCCAGTTATCTGCGCTACTAACTGGATGGTTAGTCAGTATTCGCATTGCTTGAAAAATTTATTTATACCCTAACCCAACCCAGTGACCTACTGGCCAGTTAATCTACCAGGTTACCGGACTATTAGTCAGAACCCTGACCTTCCTAAAATATTTCAAATCCAAATCTTCCAACATACTGACCAACCGGCCAGTTAAACCCATAGGGTAGCGGACGGTTAATCAGTATCCCACTTTTCTAGACATTCTCCTGAAAACCATAATTACATTACTGACCAACCGACAAGGTTAACTGGTCAGTTAATCAGTGTCCAATTCATGTACGGGTATAAATTAGCATGTTTAATGCTTTATACAATGGTGTGCTTTGATTGTGTGATCGTATGTAGGCTATTATTTCCTAGCTTGAGTAAAAATCAAAATGAATGTCAAAAAACCTAACGGGAGAATTTGGTTTGAAACTTAGACATTCGAGTTAGAATTAGGAGAATATCATGAAAAGGCCATGACTTCTTTTCTTGGTCGACCTTCCACGACCCTTATTCACCAAACGCAAGTTCAATCCTTAAAGACAATAAGGTATCATATGCATGTCAAGATTTTCTCCTGTACAAAGCTCCCTTACTCTCTCTTAGTATGGGCCATTTATCTTGAAAAAAAAGAGAAAAAAAAGCCCATTGGACTGAAAATCTTGAAAGGGGCGGTCTAGGAAAAAGTTAAAGTGCAAAAAAAAAACACTCCACAAAATGTAGGTTTGCGTGAGTCTTCCTCAAAATGAGCATTTTTTATGATTGGAGGCCATCATTTGGCCACCCTATATCATCTTAATTACCCAATACTAGATTTTTCCCACTTGCTAGCCTTTTGTGCCTAAACTGTTTAGCCTTTCCTTTTAGAAGTCTTTTTTTCTAACCTTGGGGTAGGTAATTTCCTGATGTGTGCCTTTGTCTCAAGTATTGATGCGAACTCAACTCAGCATGGAAAGGGTTCCCCCACGTAGGAACCAAATTCTTGAATAGATGATGATTGACATTGTGAGATCATTTGTTATATCTCGAAAAAAAGAAGAAGAAATATATTGAGAAAAAACAAGGAAAAAAGGAGAAACGGATAAGGATAGGAGAATGATATTTAACATTCGACGCATATAATTGCCATCGATTGAGTTTGAAGGATACATATTGAGTATATCCGGTTTGAATTACATCTAACTTGATTCCCCAATGGGGATACATAGGCAGCTTAGTCACTTTCTAGGTTCGGTCCATAAGCACACACTAAAGGCTTTGGTTTCCTATTTGGTATTCTGAGCTTATTTACCATTTGTTTCTTAGCCCATACCCTGGCCTACATTATGTCCTATATAAAGTGCTCCTTGAGGTCATGCTTATTCAAGAGAGACAAAGGTTCTCCTACATTTCGATGAGGTCGAAAAAAAAATGATGAAGATAAATATAAAGAAAAAAGGGGAAGATAACAATGCATGCACTTTTTTGAGCATGCTACATCATGAGATAATATGTTCACCTGCACATTAGCTTGTTTGCGGACCCTTCAGTTCCTGATCTCCTAAAGCTGATGTGTTCACCTCCTTGTGGCCTGATGAGGACCCGCTAATCTTCTTGACCTATCTAGCCTACCGTACCTGTATGGCAACCATGCTTTGTATGACAGTTTGATGTATTTTCTACCACTTTAATGGTTTTATGAGAAGTCTTATAACTTTATCTTGGGCCTTTCATCATGTACTCGACACTAATGTGATTTTGTTCAGCCTAGGCATATACATTTAAGTGTTAACTAATCCTAGGCCCAGACTCCATCAGCCTCACAGCTTATACAACATCCCACCAAACACATTAGCCTCATAGCTGTACACCGACATTTCGATACAGCCTCAGTATCCATCTTTTGGGCCCATCCCTTTCGTGATAATCTTAAGGATTCAAACCTGAGTGTTTAAGTGAAGAATTAACTTATTTTGTGAAGTTTCTTGACATTTAATGATGAGGAGTTGAAAAGTTTTCAATAAAAAAACTCCAGTGATCTTTCTCTCTTTGGGTAGATATAGACGTGTTGACTGAGTGGACACCATTGCCTTAAATTCTAAATAATAAAATGAGGTATGAAAAAGAGAATAGATCTCAAAGTGAATAGTTGATTTCTCATATTGTATAATCAAAGTGATTTCAATTCAAACATGCTCTCGAACTGTGAAAGGATATTATCTTCGTCAAAAGTTATTATTTGTAGATGTTTAGGGACTTCAGTTAGTCTCTCCTCCTGACAGTTGTAATAGAGGTTTCTCTTCTAATCCATTTCCATTAGGGTTATGTAAACTCAACCCTACTTACATTTTGGCCTAGGAGGTCCCTATAAGTCCCTCCTCGCGATAGACATGATAGTGTCTGTCTGTCTCTCTTTAGTCCATTACCTGGTCATTCTTGTCCATATGCATTTCGTCTAGGGGCTCCCTAAGAATTTCCTCTCACGAAGGTTAAGATAGTGTTCATTTATTTGTCTTTCTTGTGCTCACATAGTGGCTCTATATGAGTCTCCTCTCACATAAGTCGTGATAGATTCTGTCATTTTTCAGTTCATTGCATAATTAGTATAGTCTACATGCATTTTGTCTAGGGTTCTCTATGATACATCTTTCACGACAGTCGTGACAGAGTCTATCATTTTCCAGTTTATTGCATAGTCCGTGTCGTCTATATACATTCTTGTCCAAGGGCTCCATGTGATTCTCCTATCCTGACATTCAGGGTCAGCGTCTTTGTCTTGTCTAAGTGTAGACTATAGAATTTTGTCTCCTGTCCTTAGTCTTCAAGAAGAAAATAAAAAATATGGTTATGTTGTGACTTCATAGTCACACCCTTATCTTTCGTTTCTTCAAGTCCAATTGAGTCTGAGCGTATTTGGACCTCTCTTCAAGTTAGTACATGAGAGTCACATGTAGTCCTTTTTTAAATCCAGTTTGAACTACATTTGGCTTGATCCCTTCCGGATAAGGGTATGTATGCAACCTCCATAGGGTGTAGCCATTTCCTAGTCCAAGTCTGCGTCTAAGGATACGTAACCCTCAATCTAGGTCAATAAGTGATTTATTTTTCTAGTCTGGATCCAGTTCGAGAGTATTATACCTTCAGTCCAAGTTAACACGTGAAAGTCACGTGCAATCTTTTTTTGAATCCCAGTCCTAGTCTAAGTCCATTATTATAGGGTATAAACCCTTAGTCTAGGTCGATATGAGGACGACATATCTTCTTATCCCAGTTTTATTCACAGTCCAGTTCCAATTCAGTTGGCGTAATTCCCAGGTGCCCTCTCTACAGATACTTTTCCTTTGGTGTTAAAGCGTCTAATTGCTTCCAAACGTTGTTGGCTTCAATTTTTGCACGTGAGTCTTTTCTATGTGTGTCTAAATGTCCATCCACTTTTATGTGTTGCTGGCTTCGACTTCTATACATGAAGCGTCCAATAGCTACCAAGCGTCGGTGGCTCCAATTTTCACACAGAAGTCTTTTTTATATGCCTAAATGTCCATCCGTTTTTTGCATTGTTGGTTCTGACTTTGAACGACACCTCTTTTCTGGACTGCATTGGTCTAATTCTTTTCCAGGGATACGTTCCTCATATTTATGTGAGTCTTTGAGTCTGTCTTTGAGTCAGTCATGTGGTCTTTCCCGTATTCCTTCCTACACAAATGTGTCGTTTTATGGTGATGTTCGCTCGCACGCGAGCTCCCTCACCGCGGGCTTTGTAATTTATTTTATCTTTTTATTAATTTATGTTGGCTTTATTAATAAATAAATTTTAGTATTTAATGTTGGATGTAAACCTAAAAATGAATGATAGGCCTTAATTACTTAATTCAGATAAGTTATTTCAGTCTAATAGCTTGTCTGTCAGTCCAGTTGAGTCAGTTAACCCTAAATTAATAAGGCCCAGTTCATTGGATAATTAACCTAGTTAATAAGGTTTAACCCAAATTAAGGTCAAGAGATTGTAATTGATTAGATGACTTGGAAATATATGGTGATTTATCCTACATACATGTGAATAATCTTTAATTTATATGATATATGAAGAAATTTTTTGAATCTGGTATTATTCCTGACAATTGATTAATATAATCACTTATTTTGGGACAAGATAATGTCCCAAAATTCGTAAAAAATATATAAAAATTGAGGGACAAATCGGCCGGTTAGTTGACTTTTGTCAATCTATGATTTTTATAAAATTTTTGGTCTTATCATCAAATTAGAGATTGATATGATCATAAAATTTTTGGTCTTATCATCAAATTAGAGATTGATATGATCATCTGACTAGTGTCCTAGACCACTATAAATAGAGCCCTTGGCCTGCATTTTCAAGGACAATTTTTTTCTCCGTCGAGCTTTTATACCAATTCTCTTAGAAGTGGTAGATGATCTCTAAGGGGAATTTAGCACGTCATGTTTCATTTCTCTATATACACAAGTAACTTGCATTGCGGATTCATCATAAGGAGTTGTCAAGTCTTCTAGTCAAGCGCGTTCTCGAGGTATGTTTACTGCTTTCTAGATTTACTTAGGCTATAATGGTTTTGATTCGTCTCTTATTCTCATAGTCACACTTTTGATTTCAAAAACAATCTTTTACACTTCTTTGTCTAAACTCTAAAATCATAATGAACATTACTCCGCGTAGGACCAGAGTCGAACTTCGGCGGTTTCGATTCCTATTAGTCCGATTGGATAGTAGTCACTTCGACCCTCGATGTCGAGTTCAAGCCAAAAACATAAACTTTAACTTAGGTTAAGTTCTATTATATTTTGCATCTTATATATATTCTTAGGACTAAAATTCAATAAAAATAAAGTAGAGACCAAAAGAGCACGTCGGGTGCCTAACACCTTCCCCTTGCGTAACTTAGTCCCCGAATCCCTCTCTTGATTTCGATAGACTAGTCGTCCTTTTGGACATATTAGAGTCATTTCTAGGTTTTTCTTATTTTCCTTTAATTAAATAACATGGCGATTCTTGAAATTCTTCACGGAAATTTTTTGAGGCAGTTCACCACAAGTGGGATTACACTTGGTACCTTTGCAGTGACATATTTGGGTGTGCCTGTGAAATCTACTAGGTTGAAATATGGGGACTACTATGTGCTTCTCGAACTGATCACCAAAAGAATCAACTATCAGACTACTAAACAAGCATCATATGCTAGTAGAATCCAATCAGAATATTCTCTTTTGCTTAGTATGCAAGTGTATTAGTGCTCTATTTTATTCTCCTTAAAAGGATTATTAGGGCTTTTGGATGCTAAGATTTGAGCACTTTTCTTGGATGAATGTATGTCTACAAAAAAAAGGAGGGGGGATTAGCCTCACAAAGGTTTTTTTTGTTAATCAATTTGCCCTAAGAATTAAATATGATGCTGGAAGCTTAGAAAATAGCAAGGTATCTAGCATAATTATTGTTCCCAACCTATATTGGTTGAACCAATGGACCCATTGTGGGTCGGATCAAGATCCTTTGCTGTATAGCAGAGGTGCTGTACAGCATTTAGCGACAAAAGATTGTCATTCAAAGTATTTTGTCGCTATTATTAAAATTTATAGTGACAATTTTTTGTCACTAAAAAACATTTAGCGACATTTTGTGGGCACAACACCTCTGTTGTACAGTAAAGGATCTTGATACTTGTGGGTCCTATTTTGCATGATACATTGACATTATCCACGATAAATTTTAACTCTCCCAAACCGGTCAAAGCAACGCACATGCTCAAGTCACATACATTTTTTCCTATTTTCCTTTTTCGCATGTCTTTTCCACGAAAAAAACTTATTTTTACTTGGCTGACGAAAACGGCCTCATTGCGCCTCGGCCATCGAGCTTCGTTTTCCAATAGCAAAATAAACTTGGGGCGCCTCAGTCTTGCTCAGAGAGGGAAGGCCGACCTCAGCTTTCTCTTGGGGGTCGGCCTTGGCCTTCCCTAATGAACCCTCATTACTTTTCAAGGGTCTACTTGTCCACGTGCTGACTTGCATGATGCCCGTCGCCAAGCCTGCGCGCTGACTCTGCGACAACCGTCACCACGCCCATCCTCCGTTCATGGGTCACATGCCCTCGACACGATATCCACTTCTGCAACAGACATACTGCTCCCGTGCGCCATTCATGCATCATGTCCCCCCATATGATGCCCACCTTTGCGATAGACGTTGCTACGCTCGTGCACCGTTCTCATATACCTGCCCCCAGCACGATGCCCACTTTCGCGATAGAGATCGCTGCGCCCGTGCGCCATTTTCATGTTATATGACCCCGAGCAATGCGGATAACTGCCACTCTAATGCGTTGAGCTAATAATATAGTTGTGCCCCCGGGCTCTTTGACACATTACCATGTCCCCCCGTCATTGGTCCATCTATTCACTACACCATGCGATCGTGCCTTAGATGTGGAACATGCTTTAACTCACTCTCCAGAGCATGAAACATTCCAATGGGCTTCGCATTGGGATAGGCTTGCTCTCAAAGACATTATCTCTACCTGGGAGCCTTGCATGACATTAGGCATGCCTGAGCTATCACCACGTTGCATCAGTGATCATCGACGTCCCCAGGACGATGACCACCGAGTCACTTTGAGAATAAGAAGAGGTATTCAGAGGGCATCATGCCTGTTCCACCTGATAGTCGGGCGTAGGTACCCTCCCCACCACTATCTAATTTTTTTGCGTCTCTTAAAACCTCTATGGGACTCAGTAAAGGCATTAGATCGGTGGCTAGGGCAAGGGCATTCTCTGATCATGCCAACGCTGTGTGGTCAGTCTTTTCAGATAAGCAGAGCAAAGCTGTGTGGGGCAGGCAGGGCAAATATGGAACCGACAGTTCAAAGAGCACCGACATTTAAAGGTCCCCTTGGTGACTTGTTACTCTTAGAGGACGCCACATGTCGACCGATACACACATGCATACTTTTGCCTATAAATAATGGGCTTTGAACTTCATTTTAGGGAGAAGAACTTCATTTGCTAAAAATCACTTTCTCACTCTAGAATTCAGAGCTACAGAATCCTAGACAGAGGAACTTAACTGGACATAACATTAGATCGTAACATTGGACCGTGACATTGGACCTTGACTGGACCTCAACTTGGACTATTGACTGCGGGCCCTATTCGGCTCAGCAACTCGTCCTTACAACACTGCCACTCCTCAGGCCCTGTCTGGAAGGCCTTGCTCTCTGCCCTTATTCCACCCTCACTGTGTACAAGTATTGTACATCTGGTAGCTGACTTAGACTGTATCCTTTATGGCACCTTCACGTAATCGACGAACCCACTTTCTTACATCATTTTGGCGACTCTACTGGGAGATGAGCATTGTACATCCTGTACCTTTTCAAACCGTCTAAAATAATTATCTATTGGCCCAATGAGTCAAAGGAGATCATTCTGAGCGATACTCGAGAACTGATATAGCATGAAAGGTTAAAATGATTTTGGGGGTCAAACTGTAATTTTATAAAGTTTTGGGGTCATTTTGTAAATATGAAAACTTTGAGGGGCTGCTTTGCAAATCATGAAAAAGGCATGATAAGTGTAAATTTTTTTAGAAAATTTTGTCTCAGAATTGGCCACTTCCTACTTCTTTATATGGTGACTAATCGACTTTAATTATGAAGTAAGGGAATTATGTAAGAGAAGAAAGAAGGGAAAAGCAAAAGGAAAGAAAAACAAGGAGAAAGAAACAAAAAACAAGAAACAAAGAAGAAAGAAATAGAGGAGGGGGTTCAGGCAGGCTGAAAAATCCGAACCCCGAGGCAAGGATTTCTATCCGAACCCCGAGGCAAGGATTTCTGTCCACATCTCAAATTCAACAATTTGTGTTCATATTCGTTCTTTTGACTCGTCCATGACTATTTTTTGACTCTGAATATATAAATTGATATCATCATATGTTATTGCCATTAAAACCCTACTTTGAACCCTAAGCGACATTTGAAACTCTGGTTGATGCTTATATGTTACTGTGTCTTTGAGCATTGATTTGAATGTTGAAATGTGTATGTTATTCCTATGAAAATTGACATGAGAATCTGTTATTGTGCATTGTCCGTGTAACTTTGCACATCTATTCTGCTTGAGGCATTTTAAGGATGGTCTGTTCTTATGTGGAACACAGGCTAGTACCTAAATGGACTAGTTATTGTACATTGCATATGTACTCTGTATTGTGCATTGCCCGTGTGGCTTTGCTCATATGTATTGTGTATTGCCTGTGTGGCTTTTCTCATATGTTACCCTGTGCTCATATCAATATTATATGTGTGGCTTTACTCATCAGTTATTGTGCACTAGCTATGTGGCTTTGCTCATCTATTATCCTAGCTTTGAAATACGCTTTGTGTGATGTGGCTTAAGTAATTTCGATCCAAGATAATGCTCCAGTGATTTGTCTGTGTGCATAATATGTTATGATTCTGATGTATGGCGCTGATCTGATTAAGGATACTAGAAGTAAGATGCTGAAGTGCCACATGTGATATGAAAAATGGATATTGAATTGGTTAACTAGTTGTTTGGGTCGCTAAGCCATGATCACACTTTAAAACTATTGTTTTGAAAATGATTGAAAATTGTCGTCTTAAATTGTTTGTGCTTGTTTAAAACCCTTCTCCATATTGTCTTTGAACTATCTGTACTCGTTTTGAAATTCTTTGGAAAGTCATCATTGTATCTTAAAATGATGGATTTGAAAATGATCTTCAAATGATTGCTTTGGTATCTGATCGAAGAGGATTGAGGTGAAACTTTTCCTTATGTGGTTATCAAAATGTTTATGATTGTTTGAAATATTTTGGAAAATTATCATCAAATTGACTCTTGAATCATTTTGTAACTCATTCGTTTGTTCCTTGAGGGACCTTATTGAGCTCTCAAAATCTTAACCTTTGCTTGATTTCTTTCTGCAGGTAATGGTCAACCATAGATTACATGGGAATAGGTTAGAGTCTGAGTAAGATTCTGAAGTGTAAATCACTATTTGGAGTAATGAGACCCCTGCATGGGTCAACGCGGTTAACTTTGTTTTGTAAGGAACTTAAGTTTAGGTTGTACTAGCTTAATGTTTTTTAGACTGTGTATTGTGAAGAATTTTTAGTTTATGTTTATTTAGAAGCTCTGAAGTTTGTATTAGTGAGGATGATCTGATGTAATGTGACTTGATGTGTAGGTTAACGCTCCGGGAGTTCAGGGTGATAATACTCTGGAGTTCGGGGCAATAGGGTCGTTAAATTGTCTGATACACTTGACCATCATGCCTCTACAATGGAGAGTTACCAGTGACCTTTGGCCTCAAACAATTAAGAGTCACCCACCTGGCCGCGTCTGAAGCCCCTATTGCCTTATCCTCGATAGCGTCATCAACTTTGGGGTGGCTATGCAGCGGACTCAGTCGACTGTCATGCTTTATAGTATAACTCGCGTCTTGCTCTGATGCCTCGACCTTCTCGACTGCTCGGTATCCACTTTCTCGATATCCTTAGCCTCAGCGCCCGGCTCATCATGTTCATCACGGTCTCCCTCATCAGACTCCTGCCAAGCAAACAAGAAATGATGTATCGGCAGAACTAGATAGAATTCATGACAACTATTAAAAAAAGAGAATGACAAGGAAGAAGTTCTAACCTTAGCATCAGACTCATCTACTATCTCTTGCGGCCTCTTTGGATGGTGTCCTCATGCAGCCGAAGTACCCTCGCCAGCATGCTCAGCTTAGGGTATCATCCTTGCCTTCAGTGCCCCAAGGGGACCCTTGTCGGCACCCGTCCTCCTTTGTAAGGGGCCTGTATTGGCATTATCGACCGCTTAGCATCATCTAGCTCCCCGCTGTCCACCTTAACATCTCTATCTGAACTAGCGCCAAAACACCCAGTAATCAGTGCAAACATACCGGACTGCCTTGCAATCTGTGCCGAAATCACCCCAGCCATCAGTCACCAGAATACACGTCAACCTTACGTCTCTTGAACGATATGACAGCCAATCTACCCAGGCAGCCCTCAGCCACTCCCACCACCTCGCATACTCAACTGTCACTACCCCAGTCGACGAAGTACGAAGCCTCTTCCAATCGTCCATCTGGGCTGGCCACTCTCGGGCTCTGACAAGTGAAGTATATCAGAAGGTCGTCTCCATACTCCATGGTCTATCATAACCACGTGGAGGCTCCAACTCATAGCCAATGCACAAGGCGATCTAGGTTGTATCTCGCCATGTAACATATCGTCGTTGCCGAATTCTCGGGGTCATCAGCCAGTACAGGGAGTCGCTCAAGAAAAGAGGCTACAGTAGAGACACCTGCCCCTCAGTTAACTCACCCTTCCTAGCCAATCGCACCCTGATGTCCTGCATATGCAGCCACAAGGGATTCTTACACAATGAATGCATGTCCAAGTATATCACTCATCTCTCACGTCCAACACTCTAGCCAACTCACACCTGGGCTTCTTGCTGCCCGCCCAAGCAAACGGTCGACTACCACAATACCAAACGTCCACCTGCCGCGTTGCCCTACCCAGTGTGGCCATGGTACCCATTGCAAAAGAAGGATGCACCTGGGATACCCTGCCAGCTGGTAGTCCCTATAACACTCGTACAACTACCTCTACAGGAACATTTAGTCCACATAAGTCGTTATATGGTACTGCCCGTACAACCTCTTCACATCACTGAAAAATTAATCCAGCCATGAATATAGAGTGCCAAAATATATAGGGGCCAAACAGCACCGTCTGCCCCTCGCCATCTGGATAGCCAACGGGAACACCCACAAGCTATGCGATCCTCAAGTGTCCCCTCAAACATAAACCTACAAGTGCAAATAAGATATATCACAAGAGTATCCTGTACAACATCATGTGACACAAGGTATCACAGTTCACTTTGACATCATCTACTACGAACTGTGACATCATGTACTACAAACTGTGACATCATTTACTATGTATGGGAAGACAACAACAAAAATGCAACACATTGAGCAACACAGAATTTAAGACAGTGGGGCATTACCTCGATAGGAACATGGCGAGGAACGCCACCAACTTGTATCTCTCATCCTTGTAATAAGGACCATACGAAACTCTACGGACACACCCAGCTTCAGCCCTGGTCGCGCCACCGCAGTACCAAGGAAATGCCCCGATCCATCCATCTTAAATGCCCTTTTTCTTCTTTGTCTCGGCTAGAATACTCTGCATCTTCTTAAGCAGCACCCGCACATCTACAGTCACCCGCAGTGCATGAACATCCTCAGTCCTATGCATGGGCAAACCTATCAACGTCATGACGTCAAGGAGTGTCGGCCCTATCTCCTCAAACTCGGTGATAAAAGGTGTGCATTTAGGAACTCCATCTAGTCAGTAATAATGTCAGACTACTCGTATCCGTGGCCAACTTTAATCCTTGCACCGTCCCCTTTATCACTTACAGTAAACCTAGTGTCCTTAGCGTTTCCAATCGGGTTGGGCTATCCACAATGTAGTCACACTAGAAGTCTCACCCTACCGGTATCGAATTATGGGCCTTGAATACGGCGGGCACCCACGACATATTTAGTCTCTGAGCCAACAGTGCCGGCAGGTACCTCGATGACATCACAGGAATAACCTCCCTATTCGGGGCTTATGGCGACGGCGTCAACTGACTCTCACCCATCGATGGGCTACTCTAAGGCTCATTGAATGACCCATCGGCCACCCAGCTACATAGCTCTCTCCACAGCTCCTTGGCTGATGGGTCAAGAGCTTTGACTTAGAGCCATTGAACCCCTGTCGATGTTTATGCATACAATGCTCGCTCGGGTTGCCCTTCCGTGAACACCCCATGCAGGGGGCTTATGTTCCCAACCTATCTTAGTTGCACCCATGGACCTACGGTGGCTCCTTTTTTTCATGATGGGTAGACATTGTCAACAGTCAATTTTCAACGCTTCCAAACTAGTCAAAGCAACGCACATGCTCAATCACATGCATTTTCCTTTTTCGTATTTCTTTTTTTGCCAAGAAACTTATTTTTGCTCAGTTGACGGAAACAACCCCTCTTCACGCCTTGACCATCGAGCTTCATTTTCCACTAGCAAAATGAACTTGGCATGCCTCTGCCTTGCCCACAGAGGGTCAGCCTTGGCCTTCCATAAGGGGCCTCGGCCTTGCCCACAGAGGTTCAGCCTTGGCCTTCCGTAAGGGGCCTCGGCCTTCCCTTGACGATCGGCCTCGACCACCCTTTGAAGATTGGCCTTGGCCTTCCCCTAAGGGTTGGCCTTGGCCTTCACCCAAGGGTTGGCCTTGGCCTTCACCCAAGGGTTGGCCTTGGCCTTCACCCAAGGGTTGGCCTTAGCCTTCCCTAATGAACCCTCATTAATTTTCAAGCGCACTGACCCCATGACGCCAGTTGTCGTGCCTGTGCGTCACGTGCCCCTAGCACGGTGCCCATTTTTGCAATAGATGTTGCCACGCCATTTGTCGTTCATGCGTCACGTGCCCATTTCCATGTTACATGCCCTTGTGCACTGTGTATAATCATCGTGCTCATGCATTGGGCTACTAATACAGTCATGGCCCCCGGCTCTCTGACGCATTACTGTACCCCCCAGTATTGGTCTATCTACTTACCATACCTTGCGCCCCTGCCTTGGACATGGAACATGCTTCGATGTGCTCTCCAGAGTGTGTAGTATTCTGGAGGGCTCCGCTCGTAGTGTTCTGGCATGAGGACCCTTCAGGATAGGCTCTCTCTCAACGACATTATCTTCGACTGGGGCAGCTTGCATGACACTAGGCACGCCTGAGCTGTGCCCATGTTACACTCATGTTACTGGTGATCGTTGACATTCACATGACGATGACCCCCCAGATCATTTCGAGACAGGAGTGGGTCTTCGGAGGGCATCGTGCCTAATCTACCCGACGGTCAAGCTTAGGGACCCTCCCCCCCTAATTTTCAGGTTCTCCACGTCTGTTGACACCCCCTGTGGGACTCGGTAAGGGTTTGGACCAGTGGCTAGGGCAAGTGAATTCTCTGATCATGTTGATGCTATGTGAACAGTTTTTCAGACAGGCAGAACGAATATGTCTGGGACAATAAGGGAAAATTTAGGAATCGACAGTCCGAAGAGCACTGGTATTTGTGGGTCCCCTGGTGACATGTCACTCCCAAAGGATGCCACGTGTTGACTGATGATGCAGGCATACTTTTGCCTATAAATAGTGGTCTTTGAACTTCATTTTGGGGGGAAGAACTTCATTTGCTAAAAATCAAACCATACTCTAGAATTTAGAGCCAGAATCCTAGAGAGAGAAACATAACTGGACATAACATTGGACGATGAAATTAGACTTTGACTTGCACTGTTGACTGTCGGCCCTATTCGCCTTAGCAACTCGTCCTCACAGTACTGCCACTCCTCAGGATTTGTCTGAGAAGCCTTACTCTCTACCCTTATTCCACCTTTACTTTATCCCACTATTGCACGTCTGGTAGCTGACTTGGACTGTATCCTTTGTGGCACCTCCATGTAATCTACGAATCCACTTCCTTGGCGTCAATTCTCAATAACACTTGGTCTTGCCTGCTCCTTGTTGTTGTACCCTTTAGGCAATGACGTAATTTTATGCTCAGGTTGCCAAAGCCTTATACTGAAGTTTCTGATCAGGTTATTTGGTCCTATCACCTTAATGGTAAATCTTACCATATATCTGCTTGGAATGCCATCAGAGTATATAACACACTGGTTTGTAGTATGGTTCCCTCCATATCCCTAAATGTGCTTTCATTTAGTGGATGATCTATAAAAAGTGTTTGAGAACAAAGGACGAGCTAAAAGCTTGGAACGTAATTATAGAGGATATTTGAGCTTAATCCTCCATCAATAGGAAACTTTGAAGCATTGTCCTTGTGTTAAAAAGCTTTGGACATACATCTTTGATAGGTTACAGGCGACACATCATTTCCATTCCTGGGGTCACCTCTCGGATTACTTAACTTTCCGGGTAAGAGTTTTCGAGCTAGATTGTCAAAGCTTAGCCTAGTTATTACTATTTATCAGTATGGATGGAATGAAATAATAGAACTTATAAGGAAGAGACCAGATATGGAGCAGGTGTGTTGGACGTTAAAAACTTACAGAGTTTTTCCAGTTGTCTAAGGGTAAAACACTCATACAGTAGGCCACATTATTCCCGTGACTCTGAAGTAGTTCACATTCTACTTTGACGTTTCTATTTTTTTTTTTTGTTACAACATGGTGCATGCATGTATAAGTAAGTAAATGCAATTGCCGTAGTAGCATTAGTTTGTCAACAACTAGTACAAGCATTTGATATTTACATTTGATAACACTTGCCTTTTTTTCCATTTGCCCAACCTTCAGATGATAGGTAGGCATCCAAGTACTGTATATAGTTCTAGTTTTGTGTCTACTTTGCTTTGCTCACTAGCTACATAAGGTTTCACTCTAGACATATTGTCTGAGGAAGAGAAAGTAATTTGGATCTAGTATCTAAACTGGCTTCTTTTGTGTCCCGACCAAATGAAGGTATTCAGCAGGAATGCATAGAGCTTTTTCAGGATCCTGTTACATTCACTTGATCGACCTGGTGCATGAGTGCGCTTTCTCTATGGTACTTGGCTCCAGCAGTTGTAAATATGTACATAAATTTTTGCCGTCTCATATTGGATGGACTTGTCATCCAATTCATCATTTTGCTTGTGTTTACTATTGTAGGGGTAACCGTATTGTTATATACTTATGACACTTATTTGGGTATATATTTCTAATTTCAACTCAAAAAAGAAACACTTAGGGGGCATACGTTTACAGAACTTGTTTTCACGTTTTTGGATTGTGTTTTTGTATCCCATATTTTCGTATTCAGTTATGAAATTTGATTGTGTATTTTTATCGTTTTCTTCAGTTTTTCGTATCTACTTTTTCCAGCTATTCTTGTACGTTTACCATTTTCATTCCCATTTTTATCAATTTTTTGGATCCCTTTTTGTATGTTTAGCATTTTCTACACTGTTTGTGCCCATATTTTCCCATTTTAACCCTACATCTAATAGGCTTAGTGGAAAAAATGGTAAACAAGGAACTCAAGCATTAGATTTCGTTAAGGAAGAATACATTCATATTATAGCACGAAGAGGGCAGGCACCAAGAACAACAGATTCCCACAAAACATGCTGACTTCACGACAATCATAAGCAAGAAACCCACAATTACAAGACACTTTGCCGACCTTGGACAGAAATAGAGAGTAGAGTAGCAGATGGATTGACTGAGGAAAGAGAGAAATTGTGCCGGCATTGGACAACCGTGCAGGCGACGGGACTTCATTCTCTCCGGTGACGGATATTTGGGTGCTTGTTTGGGACACGCCAGGTACCGGCGGCATCACCATCTTCTGAGTCTTCGGCAACTAAGGGGAACAGAGCTTGCAGCTTCTCTTCTACTATCGGCAGAGTAAGAAATTGGGTAAGATGTAGATGTAGTTGGGGTTTTTTTCATTGAAAATGAAGAGATAAGAGAATGAACTACGGACAGAGAGGGAGAGGGAGGAAGAGAGAGAGGGGGAGAGGGAGAAGAGGGCTATGATGTGACTGCGCAGAGAGGCTGTAAGGAAAATGAGTGAACAGTGAAAATTCTCCCATTATTTTCTGACTTCTCTCTGACATGGATAATGGAGCTTTGAAAAAAGGTGAAAACAGCTGTGAGCTGTTTTCACCCTTTTCAACACTGTTACGATTTTTTTATCCGATACAAATACAAAAATGGTAAAAGTACACGAAAAAAGTATTTTTTTGTAATCATTACAAAAACAGAAAATAAATTTTGTAAGCGTACGCCCCCTTATCTTTTTTTGTGTATTCTTAGATAAAACTTGTAGTCGACGGAACCATCAATAAGGTGACATTTTACTGCAAGCACACTAAGTACAATTAGATCTAACATGGGAAACGGCTACTGTAATTGCAAATTCAAGAAGTTTTTAGGGATCCTAAGTCATTACTTTTGGTTTTAATCGTTTTCTTCTAGATGGTAAAGTATGTCTGTCTTTTTTGGCAATTATGTATTTTCTAATTTTTAAACAGTTATGTGAGGCTTGGTACAATTGTCATTTGCAACAATCATTTATCTTATAATAATTTAAATCTTGACTAGTTCCTTAAAACATCATTTTCATTCAGGTACATGAAATCGTGGATCAATAAAGCATATATTGACGACTATCACATAATTTTATTATCAATCAGAGAAAAATTTCAAACAAGTACTAAACAATGGAGACGGTGGTCGGATTAAATAAAGAGCCAACATATTTTTATCTTAAGTAAAAATAAGTTGTGACATTGTTCCAAATTACTAATCCTTGATCTTATGCATTCATTGATGGATATTTAGACAGCTGAGACATGAAAATAGCATAAGATGACCCTAAGCTATAATCATGAAACTATTTCCTTGCATAAAAGAGAAGTAATCTTTTTTAGCTACAGCTCATTATGATCATTAAGAGTCGCTAAACACGGTCAGTGGTATCTATCGACAATGTTACCAATAATTCTTTACCGCATTTTATGGCACTTACTAATCATTATTAAAAATATCAAGCTCTTCACCATCATTACATTGCATGAAATTATAAGGACACGGATCATCTGCCGTAGGGGAATCTACGACATAGATGTTGTAGAATCATCGTGTCCGTTCATTGACATTCAATAGACAGGATTATGCCACGTCATACTCCTCTTAAAATTGGCCCAACTTCCACGTTTGAGTTGCCGAGAGAACGGCTAAGTGTCAGTCGATTCTGCCTCTTCTTCACCTTTCTCCTCTTCCATGGCTCTGCCGCTTCTTCACCTATGTTTTTAGATTTAAGGTTCTGGGTCTGCAACAATAAGTGAACCTTGGGCTCTACTTGATTTTTCATATTTTAAAGTACGATCTGTAAACCCATTTGCATTATGTTACTGCTCTTCACTAGTGATCATGGTGAAGGTTTAGAGGAATCCGAAGATAAAGATGGAAGAGAAACGTCGACTCTTTTAGTTCCGTCTATCTCAAACAATGGAAACATCGGCCAGAAATTAAAAAAAAAAAACATTGTTAACTTCATGAGAGGAGAAAGGAGAACGGAGGAACGGGGCAAGATTAGCTTTTAGGAGGATAAATAGACGTGACATCATCTTGTCCATTGAATGTAAACCAATGGACTAGATTAGTGTTATAGCACCTCTGCCATAAGGGTTCAACAGATCTGCAGATGCATCATCTCGCTATGTCGTTGCCCGTGGGTGATGGTTCGTCCACTCAATTTTTTGAGGGGAGAGAGGGAGTGTAGATCAGAGGAGATAGAGGAATGTGTAGTCATGGCGTTGCCAGGAGGTGGAGGAGTCGACTTGAGGTGGAAGCGTCGTCACCGGAAGGTGGACCATGGATGTGCCGTCGCCGGAAGGTGGAGGGCGTCGAGAAGTCATCGCAGCGGCAGATGGAATTGAGAGAGAGAGAGAGAGAGAGAGTGTGGCTTGGAGAGAGAAGAAATGTCGGCAGAACGTTTATGGGGAGAGTAAATAGCGGGTGACGGGCTTCATCTGAGCCATCCTCTTTCACTTAATATGATCGGACGGCTATAACTAGGGTTAAATCATGCCTGCTGTAATCCTAACTACATCAGGCAATCCGGATCAAAATTATAAGCACTTCCTACTGGGGAAGCAAAATTGATACATCAGAAAGAGGGGGAGAGGGGGAGAAAGGAAAACAACTTCTTTTCCTTTCTTTTTCTCATTTTCTTCCTTTCGGTACCGCCCGAGTCCCCACCCACGTTGCTTTCTCTCCAATTCAATTCAAAAAAAAAAAAATACCCAACAAAAAGATGGAAATGACTGCATGACCTCCAGTTCCATAGCTGTTGCTGAGGTGAAAAGGAGAAAGTGCAAACCAGAGTATTCCTTCGCTTTTTGCTCCAAACTGGTAAAGCGATTTCTCTTCCCTTTTTCGTCTCCCAAAATTTCATCTCAGCTGTGACAAGTGACAATCTTTTCGTCCCTTTGAATTAGTCTTTCAGGTTCTGATTTTGTCATTGAATTGATTTTTTGAGGTGGGTACTTGCTGTATATCGTGCATCATTAATCTATATTCTTTTTCCCCTATGGTAACTGGTCTAAATTGATCAAGTTTTCTAATGTTTAATCTCTATGTGACAGAATAAGAACAGAATGGGTGTTGGATTGATGGAGATCGGAGTGAAAACCAGGAAAGTTGTTACATTTACGATCACAATGTGTTACAGATCAGTCTGCAGACATCCATTTCTCGTGGGTATGATGTTTTTCCTGATTTTTCTGTACAGATCATTTCCTTCTCTTTTTTCCGTATTGGTATCCGCTTCCCCTGTTCTTTTTTCCACTGCTGTTTTGCTTGGAACTCTGTTGAGTTTCGGGCAGCCAAACATACCCGAATTAGAGAAAGTAGAGAAAACAACGCATGAGATTGTGTCTTTGAAAACTGGGGTTTCTAGAGACGATATTGTTGCTGAGGGACATGGTAGTTACTCCGTAGAGAGGTATCCCGTGGAAAGAAGCGATGCAGCAGAGAAGTTCATCGAGGAAGAAACTCTGAGTGTAAATGATGTCAGCGAAGTCGACAAAGATGAGAGGTCAAGTGATGTGGAGCGGATGGGCGAAAAGACCCGGGAATTCCACTTTGAAAATCAGGTAATTGGGGAAATTGATACAGAATTACGTGATATGGGATTCGAAGAGAAGAACGAATTGGTTGAAGAGAAACTAGATGAGGACGCAGTTATCGAAAGGCAGTACTCTAAGGTTCAAATGGGGGACCAATTAAATCTTGAATTGGACGATGATAGGTCGCAAGAGGATCCTTTTGAGTCTCAGAAGGTGGATCACTTGGATTCTCTGCCAGGTTCGCCTTGGAAACGTGTGGGAGATGGGGAGTACGAGGATGATGAGATGCCTGATTCTGGATCCGACAGAGCTGAGAGTTCGTCTCCAGATGCTTCAATGGCTGATATCATTCCAATGCTTGATGAGCTTCATCCTCTTTTGGACGAGGACGTTCCTCAACCTGCTCATGTGTCCCATGATGGCTCTGATGCTGGTTCAGAACATTCTCCGAAGTCCAGTGACGGCAGTAACGAGTCGGATGTGGATACTGAAAACCACGAAGAGTTAGAAGTTGGAGAGGATGAAGAGGAAGAAGAAATACTTGGAGACAAGGAGGATGAGATTAAATCCGCAATAACATGGACAGAGGATGATCAAAAGAATCTCATGGATTTGGGGACTTCGGAGCTGGAAAGGAATCAACGTCTGGAAAATCTCATTGCAAGGAGAAGAGCAAGGAAGAACATGAGGCTGATGGCTGAGAAAAACTTGATAGACTTAGAAAGTGCCGATCTTCCCTTCAACGTTGCACCCATTTCAACATCAAGAAACAACCCTTTTGACCTGCCGTACGATCCTAATGACTACATGGGGTTACCACCTATTCCCGGGTCAGCTCCATCTATTCTGTTACCGAGACGGAACCCTTTTGATCTTCCTTATGACTCGAGCGAAGAAAAACCTGATCTGATGGAAGACAACTTCCAGCAAGACTTTGTGACATTTCAACCAAAGGAGCCTTTCTTTCGAAGGCATGAAAGTTTTAATGTAGGACCCTCAATATTTGGGGCTTCCAGGCATGAGAAGCACGATATTAAGTTAAGACCTTATTTTGTGCCAGAAAGGCTGGCTTCAGAGGGAATAAGCTATCCTTCTTTTCTGCGACAATCAAGTGAACTCAGTGACTCTAAGGTGAGTTCTGTACCTGAAACGGAGTCGATAGGTTCAGCAGGGGATCTGGAAGATAAGAAGCTCGTTGAAGAAGATTTTTCTCAAGAAACTGAGGTGTTTTTCAACTCGGAGCATGTTCCAGAGCTTGTTGGACACGGAAGCCAATCATCCGATGATGCTGGTTCTGTGGAGTTTGGTCAAGTTGAGTGTAGAGATGTTGAACTCGATGAGGTCGAACTCACATTGGGAGATGGGGAAGCTCATCAAGAGATGGAATCAAGCCTGTCTGAAAGTGGAAGTGTAGCTAATCCTGTGGATCCAAATGCAAATGAAATTCACCTTAATGCAGAAGCTGCGGAGCAGAGATACAGTAGTAGATCAAGCTCTCCATTGTCTCCAGAAGTGACTGAAAAGTTATTCAGTGAAAAAGAACGTGCAGGGTTGCCAACTTTGGAGCCCAAAAGAAGCGATCTTATTATAGAGGAGTCTAGCCTTTCAATGCAACCTTCGACAGAAAGGTCAGATTCTAAGACCGCAAGTGGGTTAATTGATGAAAACCCACAGAAGGAACCTGTTTATGATTCAAGCCCCCCAGCAGTTAAGAAAAATCTTACTTCCTCCTCCATTTCTTATGATCTACAAACAACATCCTTTGCTGAGAAGGAAGCTGAAGCAAATAATCAGAGCATAGAGAAGGGTACTTCTGGCAGTGTTGAGATATTGGTAGACTCATCGGAGCTACAATCAGCACATGAGAATGAATTAAGAGCAACGGTAGTTACAGAGGTAAGCGAGCAAGAAGTTAAGACGTGTGGCATCCTAGAATTTGACCAGGATTCTTACGGTGCAAATGCTTCTCTAATGCCTGACCATGTTGACACAAGACCATCTTCCCGTGATCTAGAGGAAGAACTTCTGCATCAAGATGAAAGCTTTCAGCACATGCATAGTCAGCTTGCATCATCAAGCTTTGATGCTGATATACGTGTTGCTGGTGACCGAGGTATCGATGAGGTGGAATCTTCAGCTTCTATTGTTGAGACTAAGTCCAACAAAGATCAAAAATTGGCCATACCGGATGGAGAACACAATCCACTGATGGTAGAGCACATTTCACTTAGCCACCCTGATTCATCTTCTTTTGTGATTGAATCACAAAAGGAAATAGCTCTTTCATTTGAACAGGATGAAGTCCATCCAGATAAGGAGGGGAATTCATCAACAGTCCAGCAAAATTCACTTACTCACCTGCATCCATCTTCTCTTGAAACTGGATCAGTGGAGGAGCATATAATGGATAAGGAGATAGTTCTTGAGTCTGAACAGAATCAACTCCAGTCATCATCATTTGACGGAACTTCCCGGGTCGGCATCTGCCAAGAAGAAGATCAGAAGCTGATTGCTACAGATTATCAACGTACTTCTGAAGATTATCATGTCTCACAACCAGAGAACGACTTGTCTTTGCCAGATAAACCTATGGTCGAATTCTGTTCAGAGAATCATGTAGAAATGCAGGTAATTAGTGAATTTCTGATTCAGTTTTCTAGTGTTTTGATTAGTTTTTTTTTTGACTATTGCAACTTACAAGTATCTTGCATGTTACATGGAGAAATTCCTATTGTAAAGGTAAGAGTGCTTGTACATTGTCATACTCCCGAGACTGGACATACTACCTGAGTGCCTCTCATGGTTCAAAAGTTACTCGACACTCAGTTAATTACTGCAGAAACCATGCAACTTAAGTGATGATCTTGTGACAGAAGTCAGAACAGATGTCGTAGCAGATAAATGGGTAGGAGTTACTATTAAGAGTTGATCTGGTACTAATATCATACAATGTCGTTATGTAATTATTGGAAATTGCAAAAGCAATTTTCTGTTTAAATGTGCTTTTCTAGATTCACCATCCTTGCCAAATAAAATGAGTTATGGGAGCTTATATTCATCGTAGAAACTCCTTCCTGTCTTAGTTTCTGTTGTGGTTGGAAACAGAATAGTGTCATGTTCTTATGTGATATCCGTGTCTTCTCCCAACTTGGCACAGGTTGTCCAGAAGGATCATTATATAACGTAAACACTTCGTAATTTCCTATGACATCAAGTATCCACTTTCCAGCTAACATCCAGCCTGTAAACGCCAACTGAAATTGCTCGAGCATAGCAATGCTGATGAAGATAGATGATCCTCTTGTATTTCTGCGCCCATATAATGTAGGCGATTGCAACTTTTGGCTACTCTATTGTGGTATTTTTGGCGCATTATAACTGCTTTTTGCATGTTGTATTGCTGTTGCTTTTTTTATTGGTTTAACTGACACATTGACATGGTCCATTATTAAGCATGTATAGTTTTGATTCGCGAATGTACTTAAATAAGACTAACCGTCAATGCCTTTGATATATGGCAGGAACCATTTACTATTGAGGCGCAGTTAATTGACAAAGAAAGCACTGATTATCACGTTGATATGCAAAATAATGTTGAGGAAGTAGACGAGATCAAGGAAATTGATGAAGGATTGCTATTGGAACTGGACGCAGTTAATGACTATGGCATCAATGACTTGGGATCAAATCTGAATGAGATTGACAAACACCAGCTGACTCGTGGAGAGACAACTGAAGTTTGTGAAACTGATGTTGGAATGGGGATGGAGAACATAAGGATGTCAAAGGTTGATGAAATGATTTGTAAAGAACAGGAGATTGAAGGTGGCTCTGAACTTCAGTTGTCTGGAACAAGCTCTTTTGAGCATGTAGATCCATCGATTACGGGAGTTGTTCATGGAGATGTGAAGAATCCAGTTGCTCTCAGTGTCGAGCAACCATCACAGATTACTGAAGTTGAGCCTGCAGATTCTAGTCTACAACAAAATCGAAATGCTGAAGTAAACCAGCCGGGGATGCCTGTTGTTGCAAAGCAGGTAAATAGAGATGCCGAATCTAGTTCTGAATTATGTGAACCCATGTCAGACGAAATTGATTTTGGTATGCCAGTTCTTGAAGCACGGTTGGTTGAAGATATCAGTTTAGTCTTTAAGCACATTAATGAAAACGAAATGGAGAAACCTATTGTTGTTGAGTCAATCCATGATGAATCAATATCAGAAGAATTTGTGGCTGTGGGTTCTGATACTGAGAACAATTTTTTACCAGTTACTGAGGCAAGACTTGTCGGAGCTACTGGTGAGGGTCTGGATGTGGTAGAATCTCAAAATCCAGCAGAATTTACTTTGGAAGTGCATGGTGAGGAAACGAGATATCCAGAACATACTAGTGTCATTTCAGATCAAGTTTCAGACGGCAACCTAGAGAAGCTGTTGAAGTCTGAGCAGGGAGCAGCAGACGCTGAAGCAAAAGAAGTGGGTTTGCCTGAGGATCTTAAATCAAGCCCCAATGAATTTGATGCACTAGATTCTAATACAGTTGCCGAAAAGCCAGACAATGAAGTTGAAACATTGGAAATAAGTTTGAGCACATCTGAGGTCAAAGGGAAGACGAAAAAATCTCATAAATCAAGTTCCAGTTCCATCTCCAGCTCTAGCTCGAGTGATTCTGATAGAGAATGAGAATCCGAAGAGGAAATAGAATGCTGGTTTTTGAGTTTTGCTCTGTGCGGCTTCCCTCAGTGATAGTGAGCTTTTGGATTTCTGTTGAGGTGATTATTTATAGTTTGCTGATTGGTAATTTGGAATTTATTGTGATGATTTTTGGGTAACTTTTTAACTGTTCGTTTTCTACGAGGAATTTTGATTTGTATTCAGTTTGGTTGTTCAAAGCGTAGGCAGTTAAGAACTTTTTCTGAAAATTGCTTTATCTCTCGGCATTGTATATTTTACTTGTAAAATCTAGACAAAGTAATCATTTGAGTGTTTGTGGAGAAGAAAATAACAGTGTTTTAGTTCTATCGTTAGTTTTCTTGAATGCTTAATAATTATTGATAGTTCCTTTCCGTTGTTGAAATCCTGTGAACCACACAATTATATGATCCTTAGTTCAGATTCTCTCGTTCGTGCGTTGGTTGGCCACATTCATTTCTCATCGTGTTCTAGGAATAGTGTGTTTCTTTGTTGTGCTTGGTTTCCACAGCAGATGGAGATAATTTGGCAGCAAAGCCTAACACAAGCGTACCACACTTGTTGAGCTTTCTTGTATTTGGTCTTGGATTTGCAAGGGTACAAGGAATCGTCCACTTAGACTGTGAAGTCACTACGGTACATGACATATTTTGTGCAGCTGACTATTACCCTCACAACGTTTTGAGATTATGTTACCAGGTGATTAACATAAACATCTACTAATCTTTCTTTTTCCTTTTCAGAACTTGCTTTTTCTACATTTGGCGTATTGAACATCATAGCTCTTGGATACTCTACAAAATTTTATCTTATGAGCTCCAATGTAGTCTTGGCTGTGGTGCAACTGGAACTGGATTAGCTTGATGAAATTTTATCTATTGAAATTGATTTTCAGTTATTTTTTAGTTATTCCTTGGTTAAAATGGTATCTTATTTGACGCACATTGTTTTAATTCAAAACTTAAATCATCTCAAAACGATAACAAGATAAAAGAAACTTAGATAGTCTTCTTAACGGCATATACTATGAGAACTGTCCGACACATATCCCATACCGATGTGCAAGTGTTGAGAGTCCGACACAGGTACTTCGCCCGTTTTGAAGTCTGTGTAACATAGTTCCCTAAGCTATTTCCAGAAAAGCATGCCTTAGCATTGTCTGTAACGATGTCAAGTTACATATGGTTTCCCAATTTTATTATTACGAAACATAACCAAACTCCTATTTTGTAAGCTTTTTCCAGAGAAAAAGCATGCTTTAGTGGTGTCCGTGACAATGTCAAGCTGATTTTTCAACAAATAAACAATTTGTATTACTTTTTTTCACTCATTCCGAATAGGTATAGTACACTCTAGGCTCTATGTTAAAGCTAAGGCTGCATGTATCTAGGTTAAGGCTGTGCTAGACTGAATACGTCTTGTTATTTGTTGAAGCATGGCTTTGTCACGCACATGCTTTAACTGCTTAAGCTTTTAGTGAGGATGGTTACTTGACATGGTGTGACCTCTGGCTATGTAAAGTCTTGGGGTTTACATTTCCAAGCTTGCACTTGGGGCCCTTATGTTTGTGCCTTGGTAAGCACTTTAATGATTTATGTACTTTTGTGTTCTATCCTGATGTACAACTTTGGTTTGTCTAACCATGTGACATTCTCTGGTCCGCTGAAGGGACTGCCAGGTTTGTGGTTTGAGTTAGTCGGCAATGATGGAGAGTGAGTTTATATGTTTGATTTATTGATTCTAGTGGCTGAAACACTCTGCTGTGTCCTATTAATCATTATTCTCCACAAAAGCAATTTTATAAATGGTCACTAGGGACTGCTAGGGTTGTGGTTCGAGTAAGTCGGCATTTATGGCGATTAACTTAATTTATGCTATTAATGGGTTCTAATGGTTGAAACACTATGCTCTGTCCTATCGATGATTATTATCCTCAAAGCAGTTTTATTAAATGTCCCACAAGGGACTGCTAGTTTTGTGGTTTAAGTAAATCGGCGATGATGAAGAGTGAGTTTATTTACTTTGTTGATGGATTCTAGTGGCAGAAACACTTTGCTCAAAGCAATTTTCTCAGAGATGTGCTTGTGGATTTGGTGGTGCACGGTGTTTGGCACTATTTGCTTGATCTTGGGAAGTTAATATGAGAGTATGCTTTGTGTTTCTGAATTGGTTTTTTGGTAGGGAGCTTGGTTTAGGTAATATCAAGGATAACTTGGCTCTATTACATGCGTGATTGAAGGGACTATGGTGGAAGATGTTTGTCTTTCTTTTAGTTGTGCTGTTGCCTATGAACCTGTGTACCGGCCCATTTTGGTTGACTTTTGGTCTTCCCATTTGTTGTTTGTTGTTGCCAACAAATTTGGATTTGGCCGAATCAATATCTGGTGTTATTAGGTGTATTAGCATATGCATGAAATGAGAGAGTGGCATGCTTGGGCGTGCTTTTGAAAATGGAAAAAATGTACTAAGCTAGGATTATACGCATCCCTTATAAATGCTCATAGTTGCTGCTAAATATGTTTTCCTTTGTCATTGCTTCCTTAAACTACACAAACCATTTTAAGGTTGGTTCTACGGTAACCTTACTGCATCTTTTTTGCAAGTTTGGCCAAAATATTGGCACATAGGTCTGATGGATATGACAAGTCACTTTAATGAGAGCAAATTTGCTATCAATGGAGCAAATGACTAGTACTAATTCTCTCTGCATCTTCTTGTGAGGTTCATGACTTTTCTTAAGTTATACGTAGACAGTAAGTTAATCACATATGCTGCAGGCATATTATCCATTGATAAAACTTAAGTTGAACTTGTTTGGCAATAGGGTCAACCACGATGTCCATTGGCAGTCAATTAACTTTTCTTTTAGGGAAGGGGGAAAGCTATTGGTGAGAAGGCTCAGATAGGATATTAAGGCAAGACGAACTCAGAGCTGATTTAGACTGGAGCAATTTGGGCCCTTTTTTTTTTTTTTTTCTGTGAGACAAGATGACGAATACGAGGTTGAAATTGCCGATAGAAAACGTTGGTAGATTTTTCTTTGAGGAATATTACTAGGTGATCATTAACAACCTCGAGCAATCCTGCTGATATTCGTGTGTTGCTTTGTACTTTTGAGATGGTAGGTATGGTCTGATATCTTTTACTCTCTGTTCTACTTACTATTTTGTTTAATTGGAATTATGAGATATGGTAATTGGCCATGGGGTGAGTCATCTTGGAGTAATCATTATGTAATTTGCTTGGGCCATGACCCCAGTTAGAATGCTAGAAAATACAAGTGTTCTCTTGTGCTTGTGAAGCGAGTGAGATGCTCATGGAAGCTATATAAGAGTAAGATCTCTTACTTTTGAATCTTGATTCCTCTCCGCCTCCTGGAGTTGGTGCTCTTTGAAGTTTCTTGGCTCGTTGGGATTTTCTTTACGCTCACTCTCTCACTTCTTTTCCTGTGCGCTTCATCATTTAGGCTGCTGCTTTATCTCGGTCAGCTGTATTCTTAAGATGCTTCCATGCTGTAACTGTTTGCTTGCTCGGGTTACTTCTTTTGGCATACGCATGAATCTGCGTGCTGTTGCTTGCATGATTTCTTGTTTAGTGGTGGTTATGGACGGACTTCCATTAGTGATCTTTTGACATCAAACTGGTTTCTTGTTTCGTTCAAATTAGTGATTGCGATTGTCATATTGTTCCTTCTGGTGTCCTGGTTTGTGGAGGCATGCATTGGTGATGCTCTAATTTGGACATATGCTACCAGCGATCCTCAATGATGTGTAATAGCTTCCGAATTGTAATGAGCATCCACAAGAGACTTCCAAAAAATTGCTCGAAACATCTTACTAAGTCGATCAGTTTGCTGCTGCTGTATTGCCTTGGCCTTCTCTTGATCGTGAATCCCCTACCAGAACTGGTTATTTCTTTGGTCTCAACCGTGCCAGAACTGCCTTGGTCTCTCTTTGATTATGAAGCCCGTAACAGAAGTTGCTGCATCGGGTCTAGATTTGATTTTGTTCCCGAGTGTCAGTAATATGGATTGCTCAGCTCTGTAGCTATCAGTAATATGGATAGCTCAGCTCTTTCATCTCCTTGTCATTTGTGTTGTTTCTGCGCTAAGCCGCGCACTGCTTGTTCATGGGAGGGCGTGGAGAAGGCAAGTATTATGTTGTTATTCTGTTGATGGATAGCTGTTTACGAATACCGGTAGTAATTACCTACATTGTACGTGACAAACCAACTTGTTATTTATTTATTTTTGATATGGAATCAGATTTACATTTTATCAAAGGAAAAATATAATACATCATAGAGCCGAAGATGGCCTTGCTAAAGTACGAAAGACGCAAGGGTAGAAGCGCTATAACAAAAGAGAGATGCAAATAACTCCTAGAAGTAACAACTATAAAAGTGCAGATGGCATCCACTGGGTGATCCTCCCATAAGCTTCCTGAAAGCGATGGATGGCCACTCCTAGTTAGTGGAACGGTTTACTGCAATTGCCTGTTAAGCAAACACATTTGCCTCCCGAACTAAATTCGGATCTCCCAGAGTAACACTGCACTCATAAAAAAAGGAGCATACACTGCATATATCATTATATATTAGTGGCTTCACCTCATTCCGAAGCTCCTCACCCCCCGACATCTGTGATAAGAGGGACACATTATTAGTGTGGAGATGCATAATAAAGATACGGTTGGCGTAGGACCGGCGAGATGCATGCAACATAGAAAAAGCATGTGCAAGGAGATTAATTGAAGGAGAGCCCGGTAAACTGAAGCACCCCAATACAATATCCATCTAAAGAGGTCACAATACATCCCGTTCTAGTTAAGAGAGTGTCTGCATGCCAACTTGTCGCAACATGAATATGAAGAGTTAGAGGCCCTGTGCTAGGAGAAGTGCGGCGATCAGGAAGGAGCTTGGGGTGAAGCTTGATAGGAAGGTGTGTTTGGAAGTTCCGGAAAGGGGTGATATGTATTGATTTGCTAGAGAAGTAGTATGACGTACGTATGGAGAGGGATGGAAAGCATTAATAACTGACGTTAATTGTAAATGTTGGGCTTGGCTTATTATTTGGTTGTGAGAAAAAAAGAATAAGAGCGGAATATACAATCATTGCATTGCAACCACATGCACCAAAGAATACTGATTAACATGATTTGGGTAAAATGTTCGGGATGACATGGGCGCCTAGGTCTTGTTATCTAAGCTGTCAGCCATTCTTTAAAGGAAGAAATCGGTTCAGAAGGCAGGGGGTTCAATGAATGTTCAGCCCAAACCTTTCTGATCTCCGAGCAATAGAGGAATAAATAGTCTACCGTTTCTCTGTCTTGGTTGCAGATGGAATCTTGGATAATATGCCTAATAGCGAGAGAGGAGCGCATAGGTCAGTGGTCCAACAATAGTTGCCATGAGAAGAATTGAATTTGAGTAGGTATTGGGAGTTTCCTTGCAAAGATCGCGGCGGGATTGTAATTGATATGAGCCTGACTTCGTTTGTCCTTTTTGTGAGAATGAAGAAGTCGATATATATATATATTGATTAACAGTATACTCACCACTCGATGTTTCCCCCAGAAGAAGAAGTCATGAAATCCCTTAGATGAAATGCCTAGACTCGAGATAAGGATCACAATATGTGGTGGAAGAACCGAACTCAGGAGAGGGATATCCTACTTCTTCTTTTGAATTAGCTCAGACACTCTGGTGTACCTCTGATTGATGGGGATAGATTTTGTAACGACAAATAAGTGGGACTAGGACCCATTTATCCATCCAAATATGGATTTGGTCCCCATCTCCAACCCTAAAGGAGCAAATCTCAACCTTTAAGAAGGCCACGCCAGTCCCACGTAGCATTGGATTTTTTCTTACTGTAAGTAAAGATGCCTGTCGACAATCTCTGGCGAAGAAGAGTTTGGAAAGAAGTCTGTCTGTGCCGTTCAAAATCTCCCAACTAGTCTTGGCAACTAGTGCTAGATTAAAAAAAAAACAAGTATAACGGAAACCAAGCCACTTTGTGATTTTACCCCACATAAGGTAAACCAGTTAATCCAATGTACACCCTTACCGTTCGGGTCCCCTTGCCACCAAAAATTACTAAGAATTTGATCAATTTGAGGAGACCGGGGTAGCTCACCCCTTTCCATTTGGTGCAGCAGTTTTGAATCTTGTTGACCAAAGTCCAAAAATATCCCCTTCGATGGGTGGCAATATCCAAAGAAGTACATACCAAAAGTTGGTGAGGTGGTAATAGCCAATGATTCAGAGTAGTAGGTTAAGAGTGCCTGGGGGCAATTTGGGCTAACTAACAAAATGGATTTGTCAAGATTAATTTGCTGCTCGGAATCCAGGAAATAATTTGTGAGAAGAATCTTCAGTAGTTCACATCCCGGAAGTGTAAGATGAAAGAATAAAACTGAACCATCTGTAAACAGAAGATGGATAGAGGAAAGTTGGATGCCTCAAGTCCCCCAGCTCCTCCACTTTAGTTAATGATTTGGATAGTACACCCATACACTAAGTGAAGAGGTATGAGGATAGAGGATCACCTTGTCAAATACCACAATTAGGGCAAAAGTAGAGGTAGGAACGCCATCCCGTAAGATAGCATAAGATACAGCGGTGAGGCATTTCATGATGAGGTGAATGAAAAAGGTAGGAAACCAAATTGAATAAGAAAAGCTTCAAGATACGCCTTACTCGTATCCCTATTTAAAGATCCAAAAACTCGTTTACCAGTTTTACAAGTGCGAATTTTGTTGGTTAATTCTTGAGCAAAAATAATGTTATGACTAATCTTACGCCCTGGAATGAAAGTACTCTGTGTTTGGGAAAATGAGTGAAAAGAGTATGTGGCGCATCACCATGAAAAAAAATCACCAAAAAGAAAGATTTTCTAAAGTCGCCATCTTATTTAATAAGGAAATATAAGGGAAAAGACACAAAGATGTCCAAGAAGGATGATTAATCTATTGAAACCAAGAGAAGGGTCCGGGGAATAAGGTACGTAACGGGAAGGTTTAGGCACCCGCGCCCTTTCGGTCTGTACTTCATTTTTAGTGATTGATGGCCTGAAGAACATATAACATGTAAAAATATGACAAGACTCGCCCAAATTTTATTTTTATTATTTTGACTTGAACTCGACAACTAGGGTCAAGTATCGGACTAATAAGAATCAAAATCAATGTAGTTCGATACTGGTCCTAAGGGAGGTAGTCTACAATTCGGGATTTAGACTTGGATAGAAAAAATGAAAATAACTCTTGCACTGTTTTGAAATTGAATGTGACTACAGGGAATGAATAACAATCTATATGATTTCTATCCTAAGAAAGCTTAATAAAAATTACCTCACGATGCAGCTCGCTTTGATGACTCGGGAATGCGTTAGATCCACAATGCAAAGAACAAAGTGACATTATTAGAGTGATCTGGATGGCTAAATTTCACGAGAGAGGTTGAACGTCACTTCACTAAGAAATGGCGCGTAAACTCTAAAGTGAATAAGTGTAAGTAGTCGACTTAATGTCCCTGACCAGAGTTTGACCCTTCAAATGGAGGTTAAGACCCCTTTTTATAATGCTCAGGGCCGCATAATTTGATAAAATTGGCAGTGTCAATCTACACGACTGGAGATAAATTAGAGTAAGTGATAAAATCACAGATTGACAAAAGTCAACTAACTTACCAGTTAATTGAAAATCGACCGGTTTACCCCATTTATTAAAAAAATTTCTTGAATTTTAAGACATTATCTGACCCTAATTTCAGTAATTATCTCTGAAATCACAAATGGGAAGGACCAGATTCGGGATAAGTCATTTCTTAACCTTAAAATAAATTAATTTGATCCTTGCATCAAGGATAAATTATGGATGATTCCTTAAAATCATCTAGACAAATAACATCAATCAAGATAATCTTGACCCTGGATTAGAGCTAACCTACATGGACTTGAACTAATACAGTGGACTGGACATGCAATGGATTGGACAAGACTGTATTGAATTGGACTAAACAATTAAACTAGACTGGACCACATTAATTAAATAAACTGGACTTAATCATTTTCTTAAAATGCGTGACTAAGCCCAAAGTTAATAATGCCTTTTAATCAATAATGAAGCCCATTATCAATCAACAAAATATGCCTATAAAAAGGGATGTCTATAGAGCCCCTCGGGGATGGAGTGCGCTGGCGGGCGAACATCACTTAAAAAGAAGGGCAACGCATTTTGGTAGTGAAACATGAAAAAAGACAACGTGACTTAAAGACAGACTTAAAGACTCACACAGATATGAGGTCGGACCTTCACAGGCTTCCTAAGTATCCTCCCGAGAGAAATTTGACCAGCGTAGTTCGCTGAAATTTGAATATCAATCGAAACTGAAGCCAACAGTAACAAAGATTGGCCATCAAACGCAGAATCTGAAGCTGGAGCTGGAACTTGAACTAGAACAAAAAAACTCACTGCCTAAGAGCCGGAGCCAATAGTAACGATGTTTGATTGCTTAGGTAAATGAGAATAGCATGTCTAGAAGCCGCTGCCAATGGTAACAACGATTGGTCATCTAGGCGCACTCAAGACTGGATCTGGAACTGAAACTGGAATCGCCTGTTGCCGGAGCCCTCAAGATAAGTTCAAAGGGTCGATAGACAAAGTTGTATATCTAAGAAATGGAGCCAACAACGCGCCACCGAGCGGTTGGTCGCATAGATAGTATACCCCTGGAAGTTGGAGCCAATGGTAATAACAATTGGTCATTTAGGGATACTAAAAACTGGATCTGGAACTGCCCATTGCCGGAGCCCTCAAGACAAGTTGAAAGGGTCTGGACAAAGTTGAAGCTGGATTTGGAAATTTCGTAAAGACAGTTGATTGTCGATGCGAAGGAATCAGTTCACTTCACTGGAAGATACGAAAGCGGAATCTTATATTAGCCTTGCACCGTACAAGAGCCGTTAGATAGAGCAATTTATTTAAGAAATCTGGGTAGTGAATCAGCCAGGGATCATAAAAGAGACATGCATATGTAGGCATGCAAGCATACAAATACTAGATAATAATGCCCTCAGGCGAATGGACATTTATCATGCAACAATGCGTAGGCAGACAACCGCAAATTTATGAGAGGATGATGGAAGCATTCAAAGCACAAGCATACAAGCATGCATGAATTTTTTTTTACCAGCCAGTTGATCATAATAGTTTGAGAGATTTGAAATTTTGAAATTTTAAGTCAAAAATTGGCAGGTTAGTTAGCATGCTTTTGAAATCTTTTAAAAATTTGGCAGGAGAATCGGCCGGTTAGTTAGAGACTATGGTTGGTCAGAAGAATATTAAATTTTTTCAAGAGAGTCGGACGATTGATCAGAAACATGGACCATCAAAAGTGCAAATTAAACAGGAAAATTGGCCGGTTAATTGAAAATCGGATGGTTTTTTCAATAAAATTACAAGATATTTTAAATTTTCAACTCCCAACTCTATACAAGTTAGGATATTCGACTATATATATTCAGGACTTGTCCTTTCAGAATAAAATTAGTCCCTTTTTTCTTCAGAACTCTCAATGGCCTTCAAAGATGATCCTGTGATCTTAGAGTTCCAATTTCGTGTGTTTGCAGACTCCTTCAACAAGATTGAATCGATCCATTGGATAGGATGTTCAAACTGAAATCCATGATGAGCTTGAGGAGTGTGACGATTCATGAGGATATCCTTCGTGCTGCTTGTACACTACAAGTATTGAGGCCTTTAGCGACCGCGTTTTTTGGTGGTCGCTAAATCATAATTTAGCGTCCGCTTTAGCGACTGTCATTATGAACGGTCGCTAAGTCTAGAAAAAAATGGCGGGGTCAACCAAAAAAATGGCGTAAATTCTAGGATGTTGAAGATCACGTTTCCGCTTTGGTTAGCTAACAGAACTCTGCCCTACTTTAAAAGAGTTTTCGGCACTAGTAGATATCCCAGTTAATCTTCCTATTGTTGTTCCAACCATTCAAGATGGTTACATCAAGTCTCTCAAAACTCTATTCAAGAACCTGAAAGAGCAGGCCCGACCTCTCATTCGAGATGAAGGTATCCAGCTTTCTCCTCTGATCGAGTATTTTTCTGCCAAGCCGACTAGTCATGATGAACAATATTCCCATGGTAGAGTGTTTGCCCCGGCGCTATACTTGGTAGTCAAATATCTCACTTTTAAGAGTCCCTTAAGTAGGATACTAATCCTAGGAATCAAAGCCAATCAGGAATGCATGATATCTAGGGGCATTCTGCTAAAGAGGAAGTTAACTCCCCTAAAGACCTTCTCTTTCTATAGAATAAGGTTTGGTAAACCTTCCTTTCAATTCAAGAACACGGATTGCTTTGCATAAATAAGATCTAGAGATGCAGGCTTGAGTTCATCCTATTTTTAATGGGCGGGGATGTCTTCATCCTTAAGGACAGACTTGGACAATTCGGATACTATAATAACGTATATGGAATAAGATTGGAATGGTGCCAACCTCAGACCAAAGACTGACTAGTCAAATCTCCCTCCAAATGAGCCATTTTCATAAGTGTATTGAATGGATAGAGGAAAACCCTCAATAACTAGCTTTTATGAGTTCTCCCGATCCTGGGATTGTTGACGTGAGGCTACATGATGTCCTGGTTCAAGGGTCTACCCGAGGTAAAGCCCTGATCCCTTTAGTACTAGCAAAACTTTACTTGGTATTTTTAATGTTCATAAAAACCCTGGCGTTCCTTTTGGAGGTAGTTCCTTGCTTTTATACTTATGGCTAGTAGACCATATGCGTCTAATAACAAACCTGTTGTGGTAGGATATAAAACTAGTGCCTTCCATTCTTGACCTTTACTCTTCAAAGGTCCTTCTGGCATAGACGAGTGGACTCGCTTCTTCTGTGTGCTGGAGTCTAAAGATATTCGTTGGTACTGTAAATGGTTGAGGGCTCACGGGCCAGTTCTGAGAACAACGGAATTTCCCTGTGTTTATTTCCTGGGATTGTGTTACACATCCTTCTACTTTGCTTGCTAGATCTTGAGGCAGTTTGATTATGAACAGGTGATTTTAAAAGTCTATGGAAAGTTCATAGAGGAGCAAGCCCTTAGTTTTTCCATAATTAAGGTTGTCTTGCGAAGCTGGGGGTCTTCACCTTATACCCACAGTTCCATAAAATATAAACCCTTCATTATAGCATTGAACCAGTTGCTTTATGTTGCCTAACACATACATCTATTGGCTTTGGGTCCGCGTTTGGGAAAAAGAATTGACCTTAGAGAGAAAACTGAGGGCGAAATCGGATCGGAGCTTCCCGAGTGCTTATGAGGTACAATCTTTGGAGCAGGTAAAGGGGGAAGCTCATGCCGCTATGGGGTTGAGCCCAAAAATGCCTGAGTCTGGTAGGTATTCTCAGAGCATAATACAACATTTCTGTCGTCCTCATACTGAAGATGAAATTTGGGTCACTTGGATCAGACATTCTTGGATTGGTTCCCAAATGTTCGAGGAGAAGTTTGATGCTGATGGGAATCCCAAATGATCATTGCACATGGACAAGCCCCAACAATATCCCTCTTTGCTCCTGAAGGAGAAGCCACCGAAGAGATATTCGACTATCAAAGCTACTCAGAACCAGGAGGCTGGAGTGGATGCTTATCTCAAGGGTCAGTTCCACAGGCAGGGTAATATTAAAGGAAAAGACAAAGTGGAATAAAGGCTGATTTTTCAGGTAGAGGAACTGGAAAATGTGATTTCAGTGTCTCTGAGGTCAGCTTATAAGAAGGATTTGGACACATGGAAGTTGATCACAAAAGATGAGGATAGTCTGAGTATGAAGAAGATAAAATATATGCTAGCTGATATCCCATAGGTTACTAATAGGACTTAGAATTTTTCTTACCCTAACTTTTGCCTAGGCTGCCCTTTGAAGAATTTTCATCCTAGTGGGTACTTTCTTTTCTTTTCTTTTTCTAGCATTTTTTTTCTGATTCTCTTTGCTCTAACTTTTGCCAAGGCCGCCCTTTATAGGGTTTTTGTCCTAGAGAGCATTTTTATTTTTCTCAAGAATGTAGTCAATGCTTGTAACATCCGGGAAATTCGAAGCTCTGTTGCCTTGAACTCCCGGAACGTTAACCCATGACATCACATCAAACCTACCAAATCCTATTTATTAACTCATACTTCGAAGCATCTAATCCGATATCAACTCAAATTCTCAAAATACAAGTTTACAAAACTGTTTGAACTGAAACTGTTAAAACCTAGGTTCTTTACAAACTCGAACTTCTATAGTATGAGTTGATAGTATCGACCCACGCAGGGGTCTCACTACACAGTATTGGTAGGCTTACCAGAATCTCACACAGACTCTAAACCCCATTTCTGAGCATGCCACAGCTGATCATTACCTGAAGAAGGAAGTCAAACAAATGCTAAGCATTTGAGAGCTTAGTAAGGTCGCACACGTATAACCAAAAGAATTACAAAACGATTCAACAGAATCCAACCAACGATGATTTTCAAAAATATTTTAAACAATCTAAATAGATCGATGATTTCCAAAATGATCAAAATTAATCATAAATAGATACCAAAATAAACAATAACAATCACAACAGGTTCCAAAACAATCATTTTCAAAGCCAACATTCTAAAATACAATGATGTTTTTTCAAAGGATTTCAAAACGAGTTCAAAGACAATCTGGGGTGGGATTTCAAGCTAGTGTAAACCGTTTGAGACAATCATTTCCAGTCATTTCCGTAACAGTCGTTGTAGGATACAATGTGAATAAACTCAAAGGTGTTGATCCCAGGCAGAATGCAATGCCATTAAGGCAAGGCAATATGCAATGCCATTCAGGCAATGCATAACATAGTGTACACACGCATGATGTCTAAATACTAGTCCCAGTGGGTACTAGGCTACGTTCCACACAGAATTCAAACCAGCCCTATAACGCCTCCCCGCAGTACAGTTCCCAAGGTCAACACAAAATCAACAATAACAATGAGTATTAACATGAACTCAAATAACCAAAATCAAATTCGTCACTCAGAACACAAGAATTGCCACCAACTAATAGCAAGAATAAATACGAACAGTTATCAATTTTACGCATAACAATTCGGAAGAAATAATGCAAATAATTATCAAATTTGCTCAGCATTTAAGAACAAGCGAGCATCGACAGATTTCCAAACAACCGATTCATGTTCAATGTTTGGGTTTTCTTAGTAATAATATGCTGATATCAAATACATATCTCAGTGATTGACAATAACTATAAGTAAATCGAAAGAATATTTACGAGTACGAGTTATCAAAATAAGGGTTCGGACGAAAGTCCTTACCCAGGGTTAAGATAGAAACCCTTATCTGGATCCTAAGCTAGATTATTCTAACCGGAAAGTCTTTAGCTGTACCCTAAACTGAACAAACAACTGATTAGAATATACTCTACACTAGATATTATAAATTAATATGGACGCATGCATACTCCCAAAATAAACCCCCCAATCGGGTATGTAAAATTACCAAAATGCCCTTTAGGTATAAAATTATCAAAATGCCCCTCTCAAACTTCAATAACCATAACGGCCTTCCCGCTAGTAAAATTGCTAAAATAACCTAATTGTATGTGAATTTACTCAAAATACTTTTTATAGGTAAAATTATCAAAATACCCCCTAGGGTTCCCGGTACTGAAAAAATCTCAAAAACATTTTAAATAACTATTTTAAGCATTCTGAAGTCATTTTGGGCTAAAAGTATTTTTTAAAAAATTATCCGAAAATCCTGAACAGATATCCGGACCAAGCGCTCAGAAGCCAGTTTCACCAAAAATACCTATCAGCCTTGTGAAATTTTAGATAATGAAACATCTCAATAAAATAGGATTTTTCAAAAAAATTTAGATTAAAATAACTTAATTTTCTATGTTACATAATTTGAGAAATTTCTTTAATCGTACCCTAATTTAGCGTCCTTTGCAGATACCAAAAATAATGGGAGTTATTGTTTTGGATTTTATCTAATTTTGGCCTAACTATTTATTAAAATTTGAATTAAAAACTGCCTAATTAATTTTTCTACCTCTAGCGACAAAAATAAACACTATTCCAATCACAACTCACACTATTTCACCTAAACACAAGCACATTTATCTTCTTCCTCAAGGCTGAAACACTTATTTCACACATAGACTTCACAAATACACACTCTAATTCACTGCTTTACACCCTCCAAAACACTAAAACACATTACACTGCCTAAAACACACTCTAACACATAATTATACACAAATTACACATTACTCACACACATATTCACTCACCCGTAACACATACTCACACTGATCACTCAAGAACACACACAAAGTGTACACCCACAAATCCCACGGTGTTATACACTGAAACCTTACACTAACACCTAGTTATTACCCCTATATAAACTCTTAAAACTGAAACACACACATATATAAATACATAATACACAGCCGTGTTCACGGCTGTGTATACACATACTGTGCACCATATTTACATGCACATACCCATGATTTTTAACCCACAAAAATCACCCATGAGGAGAAGGAACTACCCGTTTTAGGAAGCCATCAGTTTTTGCTCTTATTTCTATCCCTTTTCTCTCTCTATCCCTAGTTCTTCCCTCTCTCAAACCTCTGTTTACCCTCTTCCTCTTTCTTTCCTGTTGTTGGTACTGTTCTGCCATTTTTTTTCCTTATCTTTCCCGAATTTCAACCTTCCCCCCCCAACTTTTAGAAATTGCAATTTAGCCCCCAAAGTTTGAGTACTTACATTTAGGCCCCAAATTAATTCTAATCTTGAATAATTTAACTATATGTCACTAAAATATGTACTATCACTCATGTTATTATTTTTTATTACTAAAAATATTAATTTACATTTATGCCCCCAAAATTTTTTAAAATTACAAAATGACCATAAAAGTTTTTAAAATTACTTTTTTGACAGAAATTCATTTTAAGTCCCCATACACTACTACTACCCAAGCACTGCTCAAAATTAACGCCCTTTATTTTTTAGGTCAGTAATTGACAATAGCTATAAGCAAATAGAAAGAATATTTACGAGTACGAGTTATCGAAGTAAAGGTTCGAACGAATCCTTCCTGATGGTTCAGATAGAAACCCTTCATTAGATCTGAAGCTAGATTATTCTAACCGAAAATTTATTAGCTTTAGCTTAAACGAAACAATCAACTTATTAGAATACAGTCTACACTACAATATTATAAATCAATATGGACTCACACATACTCCCAAAATGAACCCCCTCTCACCAGGTATGTAAAATTACCAAAATGTCCCTCTTGAAGTTCAATCACCTGAACGGCCTTTTCGCAGTAAAATCACTAAAATGACCTTAATGTATGTGAATTTACTCAAAAATACCTTTTATAGGTAAAATTATCAAATAACCCCCCCTTGGGTGGCAAATTATCAAAATACCCCTAGGGTTCCTAGTACCAAAAAATTCTCAAAAATATTTTATATAACTATTTTAGGCATTCAGAAGTCATTTTTGAGCTAAAAAGTAATTAAAAACAATTTCACCTAAAAATCCCAAACACGTATCCGGACGAAGCGCTCAGAAGCCAGTTTCGCCAAAAATATCTATCGACCTCGGAATGGCACAAAATTTTAGATAATGAAACATGTCAGTAAAATAGGGTTTTCTAAAAGTTTCAGATTAAAGTAACTTGATTTCTATTTCAAATAATTCGAGAATTTTCTTTAATCGGTACCTAAATTTAGCATCCTTTACGGACACCGAAATTTTCAAAAAAATTTCAAAGCGTATGTCTCACAAAAATAATGGGGATTACTATTTTGGACTTTATGTAATTTTGACCCTAACTATTTATTAAAATTTGGATTAAAAACTGGCTAATTAATTTTTCTACCTTTACCAACAAAAACAAACACTGTTCCAATCACAACCCACACTATTTCACTTAAACACACACACGCACACCCCTTATCTTCTTCCTCACGGCTGAAACACCCATTTCACACATACACTTCACAAACACACACTCTAATTCACTATTTAACACCCTCCAAAACATATTACACTATCCAAAACACACACTAACACATAATTATACACAAATTACACACAACTCACACACATATTCACTCACACGTAACACATAGTCACACTGAGCACTCAAGAACACACACAGAGTTTACACCCACACATCCCACGGTGTCACACACTAAAGCCTTACACTAACACCTAGTTATTACCCCTATATACCCACTCATAACCGAAACACACACATATATAAATGCACAATACACAGCCGTGTTCACGACTATGTATACACATTGTGCACCAAATTTACACACACATACCCATGATTTTTGTGGTGATTTTTAGCCCACAAAAATGACCCATGAGGAGAATGAAGTACCCTTTTTAGGAAGCCATTAGTTATCGCTCTTATTTCTCTCTATTTTCCTCAGTTCTTCCCCCACTCGAAGCTCTGTTTTCCCTCTTCGTCTGTTCTTTCTTGTTACTGCTACTGTTCTGCCTTCTTTTTTTCTTCTTATCTTTCCCGAATTTCAACCTTCCTCCTAACTCTCTTTTCCTTTTCTTTTGTTTTTATTTAATCAATCAATTAGACTAAATTTAAATTCCATTAGTCAGCATACAACCAAGTAGGAGGTGGCCACATTATGCTCAATCTCTCCAAAAATTGACACCTAAAACCCAACTTTCAAAAATTACAATTTAGCCCTCAAAGTTAGAATAATTACAGTTAGTCCCCAAATTAATTCTAATCTTGAATAATTTAACTAGATGTCACAAAAATATGTACTATCACTCATGTTATTATTTTTCATCACTAAAAATATTAATTTATATTTATTGCCCCAGAGCATTCCAAAATTACAAAATGACCCCAAAAATTTTTAAAATTTTATTTTTGCTCAAATTCATTTTAAGTCCCCATTAATACCCGAGTACTACTCCAAATTAATGTCCATTTATTTTTCAGGTCACGAATGGGTTACTTTGAATAGCTCCCGAAATTTGGGATTCTCTCCACCTTATAAAAATTTCATCCTCGAAATTTGCTCTCGGATATCCTATCACTTATAACGCTCAGGCACTATATTTTTGCTGCATAACTATAATAACTATCACGAAGTAGCTGAGCTACCTTTGACTTTCGCACCCAGATTCCTATTCCACAGATACCCGAACATAACTATTTAAATTTCACATCGTAATGTTAACTCAAACTTGTCATCACTTGCCCTTTAACCACCCGAAACTTGACGATCAATGACTTAGCTAATACAAAACTCACTGCACCGCTCTAAATTCAACGCATATACAACGAATTGAATCAAACACTAATACAACAGGCTTCCACTGCGCTTTACTGATACTATACCAGAGACTCTATCATTTTTACAACTTACTTAACGATTATAAGCTTAACCTTAAGCTCAAGGCATACTAAAACACTAAGCGATGATCACATATGACCTACAGTTTACCAAAGCTAACATGGGATAACCAATCATTACAAGCTCTCAATCATAATAAAATACAACAAAAAATGTAGCCACTAGGCTTCCATTGAGCATTCTAACATCTCGAAACGAGTCTAATCTATTGTCGAATTTGTCACCGAGGGACGTGTTATCTTAACATAGCTACGTATTTCATATCTATGATTCCGCATACACTTCACAGAACAATGGAGAACTGTAACCACTACGGTTTTGTTGCGCGCACTGGTGTCTTACCTTAACGAGTCCAAGCTGTTACCAAATTCATCACATAAAGATGTGTTCTCTGAACATAACGCAAAATATGATTCTGCATAAGTATTGATGCCAAGGAAAGTGGGTTCGTACCTACGTGGAGGTGCCACAAAAGTTGCAGTCCGAGTCAGCTTCCAAATGTACAAAGTGAGAGACAGTGAGGGTGGAGTAAGAGCAGAGATCAAGGCTCCCCAGATAGGCCGTGAGGGGTGGCGGTGCTGTGGAGACAAGGCAGAGATGAACAGGGCTGGCAGTCAACAGTCCAAGTTAAGGTCCGAGTTAGGGGGTCCAACGTCAGGGGTCCGATGTCAAAGGTCCAAGTATATTTCTCTCTCTCTAGAATTCTAGAGAGAATGGGTTTTTAAAGAGAGAAAGTGAAAATGTAAATGAGAGAATTCTAAGGTCCCTTATTTATAGGGAAAAATGTGCATGTGTCATCATGGTGTCATCAGCTAACACGTGTCACCCCCTGAGAGTGACACATCACAAGGGGGTCCACAAGTATCGGTGCTCTGTTGGACTATCAGTTCCCAAATTTGCACTACCTTTCCCCACACAGCGTCACTCTACCTGTCTAAGAAGACTGACCACACACGACGGCATGATCAGAGTAAGCCCGTTGCCCCAGCCATCGGTCCAAGCCCTTACTGAATCCCACAAGGTGCGTCGAGAGACGCGTAGAGAACCTGATGGCAAAAAGGGTTGCCCCTGTGACCAATTGCCAGGCAGACTAGGCGCGATGCCTTCCAAAGACCTACTCCCATCCCGAAGTGACTCAGGAATCATCGTCTTGAGGGAGCTGATGATCACCGGTAATGTGAGTGGACATGGTTGCAACTTAGTGCCTAGTGTCACGTAAGTCACCTTAGGCAGTGATAACTTTGTGATTACGAGTCTATCCCGCTGCAAAGAGTCTTGTGTCAGAGCACTATAAGCGGAGCCCCCTGGAATGAAGACGGTGATGGCTTCTGTGGTATCGAGCTCATCCCGCTGCGAGGGGTCCTCGTGCCAGAGCACTACAAGTAGAGCCCCTCAGAATGCTGCACACTTCGGAGAGTGGGTCAGATCATGTTCCACATCCATGGCAAGGGTGCATGGTGTGGTGAATAAGAGTGGTGCCCGGGGGCCTGTAACTTGATTGTGGCGCACGAGCGTGGCGATGACCGTCGCGAGATAATACCTGGTATCGGGGGCACATGTCATGGAAGTGGCGCACAGGCGCGGTGAAATGTGTATGGTGCCCGGGGCACGGCAGTGTGACAGAGAGCCTGAGGACGTTACTGTATCAGTGGCGCGGCGCATGGGCGTGGCGGAGTGTCGGAGATAGCACGCTAGCGCGGGTGACGGTGTATAGGCAATAATGGGCACCGCACGGTCGCGGGTGACGAGTGAGCATTGCAGACCATAGTATGTGTTAAGAAAAAAAGGGTGTCAACAGCCCCCTCCCTCACCCCCCCAAGAGGTTGACCGACCTGCCTTTAAGGGATGTGGCTGACCCCTCCTTTAAGGGAGGCGGCTGACCCCCCTTAAGGGAGGTGGTCGACCCCCTGCCAAGAAAGGTGGCCGACCCCCTTAAGGTGGGAGTCGCGCCAAGCCCACTTTTACATATTTTCCCTGTGTTGGTGTTTCTGACGTCGCTACATTGGCGAAAAAAATAATTTGAGTCGTGAATTCCCAAAAACTTTTAAACATTTCACAATCACATTATTTTCCAAAAACTTTTAGTCTTATCCTTCGATCATCTATTTCAGTTAGGCATTTAAAATCTTTTGGTTGTAACCATAAGTAACATACGGTCTATTATCATGTGTTCAGCCAAGATCTCCATCTTTTGTTAGATCATCAAATATATTGCCCAACTATAATTCACGTTCCCAGAGTTTACTCTCACTCATGAATTATATTAGGCTTAGAAGCATACAAAATCTCATATTATGGCAGGTGAAACTATGAAAATCTTAAATCAGGTATACGTACTTAACGTATTGTCAATTTTCAGATCATCTGGAATAAATCACAGTAAGACTGATAACCATATTAACTACAAGCTGCAATTATAACATGTCACCATTTTGGCACGTATTAAACAAACACCAATCACAACAAAACAGTGATGGTTACATAGTAAATCCTCTAACATTAATCACCACAAACAAATCTCTCAATCAAGTATTTAGGGGTCAAATGATAACAATAATCACAATTAAGCAATCAAAATGCAAAAATCTTTAACAAAAGAATACCTATTAGCTCTTGAGATTTACGATACACTTTTATGACATTCCGAAATATGACAAGTACAGAAACAATCGTGTAGGTCTGACAAAGCAAAGTCAACCCAATGACTTGAAGTAATTACAATCGGTAAGAGTTATTGGTCCTTAATGGAATTCGTTGCTTTCCCATGGTCAGTGGGTCAGATACTATCCCACCAAGTCCAAATAATATCCAAAGGGATAAGACGACTCATTATGAATGACATCTTCTCCGATGTTTTAGAGTAAGTTAGCATTCAATTAAGTCACACTTGAGTTCAATATACAAAGGTATGAATGAGGTTACAGAATAGAATTCCAAATTTCATGTTGTACTCTCAAACCAAACTTTCAGTCTTAACACTAGTCCTTCTCCAAAAAGCACCATTCTTATTTATAAATCAAATCACTAACTTAACTACTACTCATACCTCATGAACTTCCCAAATACTACTAGGGTTTCCCTTGACAATCTCCTCATGCATGATCAGAGGATAAACAATCCCTGCTTAGTATGATATCAAAGTCTAGAACAACAAATGGGATGGGATCCACAAGAAGTTCTCTATAACCTATGTGCACAGTATAGTTTTAAAGAACCGTAGAAATAGTCAAAGACTTTCCCAACGAATTGCCTATCATAAAATCAATTAGTAAAAGATGGGTTTTCACCCTCGATTCCAATGCAAAAGTAAAGGATACCAAGGATATGTCATTCCAAAATCAAACATTATACGAGCATCTAATGGGTTAACTTGTAGTTTACATGACCCCATGTCATCAGATGTAGTAGCATCCTGAGTGGACATTGAATGAAGTCTGGCCGATGTCCTGGGCTTTTGCCTCGGCAGGACTTACGGTTGCTGAGTCTACCTTTGTCGACCTTGTCCTCTTTTTCGATGAGGACCTCTACTTGTTGATGCACTAGCTGTAGGTGTGGGACGGGAAGTTGACTGATTATTTTTAACAACTGGACAGTCTCGAACTTGATGCTCCACACTGTCGTACCTGAAGCACCCACCGGTAACTCTGTAGCATGGCTTACCGTCATGATACTTTGCGTACATGATACATGGGGTGTCCGGAAAAGTTGACCTGCCTCCCTGACCAGTATTCTGTAAAGGTCGAACTTCAAGACTCTACGATGTTCCAAATCTTGTACTCCGGACTGGTCAAGCGTCTACACCTTGGCTCAGGTCTAGCTCCTGAGCCAATGTTGGCCTAGATTCCTGATTCTGCTTCCTCTTGAGGCCTTGGGTATGCTATTATACTGACTGTGTAAGTCGTTGATGCTTGGAAGCCTCTACAAATCTATCCTGGGAAAACTCTTGCCTAACTCTTTTCGTCTATCCTGCCTTTATTTATACCATTCTCTACAGTTGGACTTGGATTGCTCCAAAGCATGTGCCAAGTCTACACATTCCATATAGGTCGTTAACCGAGAAAAATACACTCAATCCCTTAATCTCGGCCCAAGACCCCTCTCAAATTCTCGACACAGTTGGCAACAACGGTACTGCAAATTTTGCGAGGTGTGAAAACCTCATTTTAATTTCATCTACCAATTCTTGATCTCCTTGCACCACAATAGAAAATTCTCTCAACATTCGTTCATGATAACTCGTCAAGAAATATCGATAGAAGAATAATTCCTTAAATTGTTCCCAAGTCATATCATCCAACTGTTGGCGAGTCAAACTCTTTTCCACCACTGATCAACCTCATCCCTTAGTTTATAGACAAAAAATTCAACCTTTTATTTCCCAATACAGTAAATAACTCAAAAAAATTTCTCTATTTCGTTAATCCAGTTCCCTACCTCCATTTTCTTTACTTTGTTAATCCAGTTCCCTGCCTCCATAGGGTCAAATGACCCCCTCTTGAAACTAGTCCCAATCTGTTGGTTAAATTCACCCCAGGTACTCTTGTCTTGAGGTTGTGGTCATGGTTGAAGTAGATTGGGTACTCCTTGCTATTGGTTGCTAGATTCTATATCTTCAAGGTCGAAATCTGGTCATAGTGTTCAGAAGTGCAACCACCGGTTTCGGATTCTGCTGTTCCCCAATTTGGTAGAGGTGCCCCTCTACAATCATAAAACCTCCATAAAGTATATTGCCTAATCTAAGGATTGTCTAGTCAGGTCTCTCCAATACCCGAAAATATCCTTGCTCCTCTTATGCAAGTCTTTTGGAATCTTATTTATCGGGGACCTCTAGGCCCTCCATACCACTTCCACCGCCAGTACTCCGAGTGCGGACCACACGGATACAATGAACAATTATCACTGTTATAGCAACACGGGTCTAAAAAAACAATACAATGACTAGTCAAAGGCAGACTTCTTAACTTTGACATCACCCTATTCCACTCTCATTAATCAGAATACGATTCCACATAATCGTTTTACCTATACTCTGTGGTTACCTATACTCTTATAGCCACAAGATTGAACATGTCTTTGATACCAACTCTAACATTTCGGAAACTCGGAGCTCTGTTACCCCAAATTCCAGGAACGTTAACTTATGACGTCACATCAAACCTGCCAAATCCTATTTACTAACACATACTTCGAAGCATCTATTCCGATATCAACTCAAAGTCTTCAAATACAAGATTACAAAACTACTTGAACTGAAACTATTAAAATTAGGTTCTTTACAAACTCGAACTTCTATAGTACGAGTTGACAGTATCGATCCACGCAGGGGTCTCACTACACAGTATTGGTGAGCTCGCCGAAATCTAACACAGATGCTAAACCCCATTCTTGAGCATGCTACAGCTAATCATTACCTACAGAACAGAGTCAAATGAAGGGTGAGCTTTTGAGAGTACAAGGATAACCGAAGGAATTACAAAATGATTCAACAAAATCCAACCGATGATGATTTCCAAAAATACTTCAAACGATCTAAATAGCTCGATGATTTTCCAAAATAATTAAAATTCATCATAAATAGATACCAAAATAAATAATAACAATCATGATAGGTTCCAAAACGATCACTGTAAGATCATTTTCAAAGCCACCATTCCAAAATACAATAATGGCTTTCCAAAGGATATCAAACGAGTTCAAAGGTTATTTGGGGAGGGATTTTAAGTAAGGACAAACCGTTTGAGACAATCCTTTCCAGTTATTTTCGTAACAATCACTTTAAGATACAATATAAATAAATTCAAAGGTGTTCATCCTGGGTAGAATGCGATGCCATTAAGGCAAAGCCAATATGCAATGCCATTCAAGGCAATGTATAACATAGCATACACATGCATGATGTACGAATACTAGTCCCAGTGGGTACTAGTCTGGGTTCCACGCATGATTCAAACCAGCCCTATAACGCCTCCCCACAATACAGTTACCCAGGTCAACACAAAATCAACAATAACCACAATACATCCCCAAGTCAACACAAAATCAACAATAACAATGAGTATTAACATGAATTCAAATAACCGAAATCAAATTCATCACTCATAACACAAGAATTGCCACCCACCAATAGCAAGAATAAATACGAAAAGTTCTCGATTTTAAGCATAACAATTCTGAAGAAAGAATGCAAACAATTACTGAATTTTCTCAGCATGCAATAACAGACGAGCATCGATAGATTTCTAAACAACCGATTCAGGTTTAATGGTAGGGCTCTCTCCGTAATAACTTACTGATATCAAATACATATCTCAGTGATTGACAAAAGTTATAAGCAAATTGAAAGAATATTTACGAGTATGAGTTATTGAAATAAGGGTTCGGACAAAAGTCCTTACCCAGGGTTCAGATAGAAACTCTTACCTGGATCTGAAACTAGATTATCCTAAACAGAAAGTCTTTAGCTTTACCCTAAACAGAATAATCAATTGATTAGAATATAGCCTACGTGATGATATTATAAATCAATATGGCACGCATACTCCCAAAATGAACCCGCCTCACCAAGTATATAAAATTATCAAAATGTCCCTCTCAAACTTCAATCACCAGAATGGATTTCCGGCGAGTAAAAATGCTAAAATAACCTTACTGTCTGTGACTTTACTCAAAGTACCTTTCATAGGTAAAATTACCAAAATACCCCCCCTCGGGGTGGCAAATTACCAAAATACCCCTGGAGTTCTCGGCACCTGAAAATCTCAAAAATATTTTAAAATATTATTTTAAGGATTCTGAAGTCATTTTTGGGCTAAAAAGTATTTTAAAAAATTTTTGACCGAAAATTCCGAGCTGGTATCCGCACTGAGAGATCAGAAGTCAGTTTCGCCAAAAATACATATCGGCCTCAAAATGGCACAAAGTTTTAGATAATGAAGCATCTCAGTAAAATAGAATTTTTCTAAAATTCTCAAATTAAAGCAATGTCAAATAATTCGAGAATTTTCTTTAATCGGTACCCTAATTTAGAGTCCTTTGAGCCTAACACTTCAGTAAAATTCAGATTAAAAACTGCCTAATTAATTTTTCTACGTTTAGCGACAAATGAAATTACTATTCCAATCATAGCCCACACTATTTCACCTAAACACACACACACACACACACACACACACACCCCCCTAATCTTCTTCCTCATGACTGAAACACCCATTTTACATATACACTTCACGAACACACACTAATTCACTACTTAACACCCTCCAGAACACTAAAACACATTACACTATCTAAAACACACACACTAACACATAATTATACACCCCACACAACCCACGGTGTCACACACTAAAACCTTACACTAACACCTAGTTATTACCCCTATATGCACACTCATAACCAAAACACACACATAAATAAATACCAATACACAGCTGTTTTCACCGCTGTTGATATAGCAAAAAATATCCCTCCAGTTTACGGACGACACTTGGCAGTTATGACACGTAACCCATACTGGCTCATTTCTGATATGGCATTTACCGTATCAAGCACCGGGCAGAATCCTAAAGAGGTTCTGACTCTATCAGTTCAGATTGACATGAGATCCTCTAGGATCCTAATTAGATTCTGATTAGAGTTGGTCAAAGCCTAGTCCTACTAGGACTCCTCCTTCTACCACTATATAAAGGGGTCAAGCCCCTCAGGTAAAGACAGGTTCACACACACACATTGTGTCTTACTACTTCTTCAGAGTTCTACATTATTAGCCATATCTGACTTAAGCATCAGAGCGTTCCCCCGCCGGAACCCCACCCGACGGTCACTCCGTGTTCTCTTTTGCAGGCCTGATTTCTGGTGTGGTTCCCGATCCAGTTTTTAGCTGCAACAGATTGGCGCCATCCGTGGGACCACTACAGGGAACATGGCCAATCACTCTTCTTCTAGCGACTCTTCACATAGTCGTTCTCCACACCGTCACGCCCGAATGAGCAGCTCTCGTCGACTCAGTCGTGACCACCGTTCGACACCTTCACGTCGTAGTGTCGATTCTGCGAAAGATGCACACGTTAACGTAACATCTGCAACTCCCGAATCAGGAGCTAGACCTCGAAGAAATCTCTCTCCGACGTCTACTCTAAAAAACGGGGACCTTCATCATCGCCTGAACCGTAAGTTATTAAAAACACCCCATGCCGAACTTACAAAAGAGATCCACGAACTGAAAGATGTCGTGAACACTCTTTAACAAAAGCTTGACATGGCGGTGGCTCCTCCATCCACTTACCATTCTCATCTTGACCCCGGCGATCTTCACCTCCATCTCACCTCGAGATCAAGCTACGACCGCAAATACAGATCCACGGCCGATTCGACTTTCGATCCCAAAGAGAAGGGTGAAGAACACATGACCAAGAGTGGATCGTGCTACCGTCGTGATCCTTCCGTCGAAGACAGTACCAACTCCTCTCCCACACAGGCCGCCGAAGCTGAGACCCTTCGAAGATCTATCCACCGAAAGAGGGCGCCTAAGTTTTGTACCCGAGAACGGGACTCTTGGAAGGTTGTCCCTAGACATCATTATCCAGAACGATCTCCCCCGAAGGAAGAATCTGGATATCTGTTATCCGAGGCCATCGAGATAGCAAAGTTGCCTCCCAATTTTTGAATGCCTCAGTGTGATCTCTACGACGGAACTGGAGATCCAGGAGAACATGTCTACCAGTTTGAAACAAACATGCTCCTACTCTAGGTCTCAGATGCTGTCATGTGCAGAGCCTTCCCTACCATCCTAAGGAAAGCTGCTCACGCATGGTTCAAATCTTTACAACCAAGATCTATCTACTCCTTTGGCCAATTATCGGATCTCTTTCAAAAGCACTTTGTAAGCAGTCGCTCCCGAAGGAAGAACTCAGCGAGCCTGCTAAACATTGTGCAAGAGAAAAATGAGTCTTTGGCATGCTTTCTCGGACGATTCAATGTAGCCACTTTGGAAATTGACAACTTGGATGAATCTATGAAGTATACTGCATTCCTCCGAGGCCTTCGACCCACATCCAAGTTCACTTTCTCTGTGAACAAAAGTCCTCCAGGTAACATGAAAGCCCTTCTCGAGAAGGCTAACAAATATATTCAAGCAGAAGAATACCTGGAGACACACAGGGACCGACGTGGAGAAGGAAAACCAGAACAGAAGAAACGATCTCGAGAAGTAACTCCTCTAGAAGAAAAGTCAGCAAAACGTTCTAAACGTGATGAACGACGTCCAAAAGACACGTTTAATCTGACACCCCTCAATGCAAAGCCCTCGCAGATTCTTCACGAGATCAAAGACAACAAGGCTCTCCAGTGGCCAGACAAAATGAAATCCCGACCAAACAAGAGGAACAAAGATTTGTGGTGTCACTTTCACAACGATCATGGCCACACAACTGACAACTGCAGGTCGCACAAACGAGCAATCGAGGCCCTTATCAAGCGTGGCCAGTTGAGAAAGTTTGTAGCTCCTGGAGAAGGAAGACAACAAACACCACCAGCCATGGAAGAAAGAGAAGAACGGGAAGAGAATACGGGTACAATCAACACTATATCTGGGGGAATAGCCGCATGAGGCTCATCAGGTAAGGCTTGCAAAGCATACGCCAAAGAGGTGTGCGTAACGAGCCCGCCCCCGAATAAGAAGCTAAAAACGGTACCCGCAGCGACGATTACCTTTTCCGATGATGATTCGAAGGACATAAAAACTCCCCACGATGACCCATTGGTCATCACCATTAAAGCTGGGAACTTTGATGTAAAACGGGTCTTGATTGATAACGGAAGTTCTGCAGAGATCTTATTCCACGATGCATTCAAGAAGAGGAATATTCCAACGGACCGTCTCCGAAAGATGGATACACCGTTGTATGGATTTTCCAATCATCTGGTTGCAGCCGAAGGTATTATCGCACTCCCAGTTGCGATTGGCACACCTCCAGCACAAGTCAACTTCATGCTTGATTTTGTGGTGGTAAAAGTCCCCTCAGCATACAATGCCATATTGGGATGACTAGCACTCAATCAGTTATAAGCGGTAGTGTCAACTTATCACCTTAAGATGAAGTTCCCCACGGAACACGGGATTGGAGAGGTAAAAGGAGACCAAACTACGGCTCGTCAGTGCTACGTGACTTCATGCCGATCAAAGAACAAGGAAGCACTGATTATCGAAGACCTCCGGGAGGACACAAAGATGCAAAGAGGAGAACCTGTTGAAGATCTTATGAGCATTGAAGTATATCCCGGAGAAGAAAGCAAAACGGTTCGCATAGGCTCAAATCTTAAGGAAGACACCAAGCTCGAGCTGGTGAACCTATGCGGATATTTTTGCATGGACAGCCGCAGACATGCCAGGGATTGATCCCGAGATCATTACCCATAGGCTGAATGTCGACCCATCCAAAAAACCTGTTAAGCAGAAGAAGAGGACTTTTGAGCGAGAAAGACAGGGGAAGATTGACGAAGAAGTAAATAAACTCTTGACTGCAAAATTCATAGAAGAGATCTACTACCCAGATTGGATCGCCAACGTTGTCATGGTTCCTAAACCCGGTAACAGATGGCGAATTTGTATTGATTACACTGACCTGAACAAAGCATGCCCGAAGGATAGCTACCCGCTTCTAAGGATTGACCTTCTTATTGACGCTACTTCAGGCCACGAATTGCTCAGTTTCATGGATGCATATTCTGGTTATAATCAGATCATGATGCACGAGGATGATGTTTCCAAAACATCGTTCATCATGGAAATAGGGTTGTACTGCTACAAAGTAATGCCCTTTGGCCTCAAGAACGCCGGGGCAACGTACCAACGCCTGGTGAACATGATTTTTCGGGACATGATCGGGAAGAACATGGAAGTTTATGTTGACGATATGCTCGTCAAAAGCGTAAACTCTGAATTCCATGTCGAAGACTTGAAGGAAACTTTCGACATTCTTCGGAAGTATCAGATGAAACTGAATCCACTTAAATGCGCTTTCGGGGTCGCATCTGGAAAATTTTTGGGGTTTATGATTTCTTAAATAGGGATTGAGGCGAACCTGAAAAAGATCAAGGCCATTCAAACCATGATGTCCCCAAAAACCATCAAACAAGTACAAGAGCTAACAGGAAGGGACACAGCTTTGTGAAGATTCATGGCTCGATCCGCCGAATGATGCTTACCATTCTTCAAAGCCATCAGAAAAGCGAAGAACTTCATTTGGACGGACGACTGTTAGAAATCATTTGAGGAACTAAAAACGTACTTGAGTTCTCCACCCCTACTTTCAAAACCACTTCCTGGCGAAAACTTGTTTCTGTACCTCTCTGTCACTGAAGCCGCGGTTAGCACTGTTCTAATCAGAGAGGAAGATGGAGTCCAGAAACCCATCTATTACATCAGCAAAGTCTTACAGGACGTAGAGACGAGATATTCGAAGATTGACAAGATCGCACTGGCCCTTATCATATCAGCTAGGCATCTTCGACCCTATTTCCAGTCTCATACCATTATCGTACTGACTGATCAACCACTTAAAAAGGTCTTACTAAGCCCAGAGGCATCAGGAAGATTAGTCAATTGGTCCGTCGAGTTGGGAGAGTTCGATATCGAATATAAACCTCGCACTACGATTAAAGCTCAAGCCCTAGCGGACTTCATTGTCGAATGTACATTACCTGAAGAACCCCATCAATTGGTAATTTCTGTGGCTCCAGATCCTTGAAATCTTTACGTAGATGGTTCTTCAGCTCTTGGTAGTAGCGGAGCCGGACTTATTCTTATAAGTCTAGAAGGCTTTACTATTGAGTACGCGCTTCACTTTGGATTTCAAGCCTCAAATAACGAAACAGAATATGAAGCTCTTCTCGCGGGGATAAGGCTAGCACATGCCTTGAAGGTAGACTCACTATCCGTTCATAGTGATTCCCAACTTATGGTCAATCATGTCTTGGGAGACTACGAGGCCAGAGACGAAAGAATGGCTCAATATCTCAGCTTAGTTAAAACTTCACCATTCGCCAAATCCCCCGCGATCAGAATACTCAGGCAGATACACTATCCAGGCTTGCTTCGGCTGAAGAAACAAATGTCCGGCGCCCGATATACCTTGAATTCCTCAAGGATCGCATTATCAGTTCTCAAACTGAGGTTGAAACAATAGAACAAGAACCCTGTTGGATGGACATGATTGTCACATACTTGTCCACATGAGAATTACCTAGTGAAAGACATGAGGCAAGGAACCTTCGTGTCAAAGCTGCTCGGTACGCTTTGGTAGAAGGTACTTTATACAAGAAATCATTCAGCCTTCCATACCTTAGATGTCTGCGCCCGTCAGAATCTATATATGCAATGCAAGAAGTCCATGAAGGGATTTGTGGACAACATCTTGGGGGGAGGACATTGGCACAGAAAATCTTAAGGCAAAGGTATTACTGGCCAACGATGCAGAGGGATGCCATAGAATTCACGAGAAGATGCGATAAGTGTCAGAAGTTTGCACCAATTTCTCATACACCAGTTGTTCCTTTAACCTCGATTGTTTCTCCAATACCCTTTCCTGTATGGGGAATGGATCTACTGGGACCTTTTCCTGTGGCGTCTAGCCAACGACGATTTGTGATTGTGGCGATAGACTACTTTACCAAATGGACTGAAGCAGAATCTCTGGCAACTATTATTTCAGTCAAGTGTGAAGATTTCTTTTGGAAAAACGTCGTCTGCCATTTTGGGGTGCCATGAGCTTTGGTCGTTGATAACGGAAAATAGTTTGATAATAACAATTTTTGGACCTTCTGTACGAATCTCTCGATTGATTTGAGATTTATCTCTGTCGCTCATCCATAATCCAATGGTCAGACTGAAAACATGAATCGAAGCATCTTACAAGGACTAAAGAAGAAGTTAGACGAAGCTAAAGGCGCATGGGTGGACGAACTCCTAAAAGTATTGTGGGCTTATCGAACTACTCCATATTCGGTCACTGGAGAAACGCCTTTCTTACTCTGTTATGGAACAAAAGCAATGTTGCCAGTTGAAATAGGAGTTCCAACGATACGGGCGCTGCACTTCCACGAGGTTAACAACGAAGCTGGACTACGAGCCATTCTTGATTTGCTTGATGAAACTTGAACTCAAGCCCATGAGCGATCTGTTGTTATAAAGCAACGAGTCGCACGATATTACAATAAGAGAGTTTGCTCCAAGCAGTTTCAAGAAGGAGACTTGGTCCTGCGCAAGTTAGAACTCTCCGATCCAAAGGCAGCGACGGGAAAGTTATCTCCAAACTGGGAAGGACCTTATCGTGTTATAAAGGTCCTCAAACTGGGCGCCTATGCACTGGGAACACTTTCTTGGGAGTCCATCCCTCGTACTTGGAATGCTGAGAATTTGAGGAAATACTACCAATAGCATCTTGCCTCGAGGCTAGACACTTCTTTTTCCGGGAGATAAGGGCCCAGACCCTATCAAAACCCCAATCTTTTAGAAATTGTCTTAAGAAAGATAATTTCGAGCAATCCAATGTAAACTTTATTTTTTCTCGAGTAATACAGTTATTTTTCTCAGCATTATTGTGATGTAAGCTTAGCCAAAACATTCTATCCGAACAGAGTGATGGCCGAACACTCTGCCCAAAGAGAGTGATCAACTTAGCCAAAACATTCTGTCCGAACAGAGTGATGGCCGAACACTCTACCCGAACAGAGTGATCAAATTAGCCAAAACATTCTGTTCGAACAGAGTGATGGCCGAACACTCTACCCGAACAGAGTGATCAATTTAGCCAAAATATTCTGCCCGAACAGAGTGATGGCTGAACACTTTGCCCGAATAGAGTGATCAATTTAGCCGAACACTCTGTCCGAACAGAGTGATGGCCGAACACTCTGCCCGAACAGAGTATATAACTCTTGGGTTTTATAAAATACAAGAGAAGGCCAAACGGATTGGCTACAGATCTAAGTCCGTGAAGAAACAAAAGTTAATGGGGACATCGTCACTCCACCAAAACTTTTTACTTCTTTGAAGTATAGGTCGAGCGAGGGTGCTCGACTTCTTTGCCAACTCTTTAAGTGATGAATAAAGGGTTTGAGTCAAAGTAAACATTATTAATACTGTGTGAATGGTAAAACACAAACCATAAGAAACACATAGTAAAGGATCAACATGAAATAAAAGATAAAGAGTTTTACAATAAAGCCCTTAAAAGGGCATTAAAATTCTCTGTCTAGATAAACAACAAAGCCCAGATACAAGGGCTAAAATCTAGGGCTCAGGTGCATCACCAGACGGACCTTCCCCCAGAGGATGAGAAGCTGCGGCATCCCCCGCCTCTGAAGGCATAGCAGTCTCTCTAGATGGAGACGCCACCGCACGCAGAACGAAATCATCCAAGGGAATGTTAGGAAAGCGCTCAGCAAACATCTCCTTGGCCTTTGTAAAGCCAAGATCATAGATCTCAAAGCCATCTTCGGTCCGCTTCTTCAGCCATTCGTCTCCCGCATTTCCATCCAAGAAGTCGCGGATGCCTTGGTCTCGAGCTTTGGTTACCTCTTCTGCCGCCTTCCTTTTTATTCGCTCCAACCTCTTCTACAGAGTCGCAATCTTAGCAAGATAATCTTCCTCTCGATTACTCAGCTCTTCTGCACGATGAATAGCTTTTTGTGCCTCCTTAATGGCATCCCTCTTCTGCTGAGCTTCCTTCGCGGCCACCTGCCTCGCCATCTCAAAGCGAGAAAGCATTTCAGACCCGCTCGCATACATCTGCAAAAAAGATTGGAACGATCAGCAAAATGAAGTCCGAAAGTAAATACAAGGGAAGACCAGAAGAAAGAATCTCACCGTATACACAGCCTGAGCAAAGGAACAGGCAAAGGTCTCGTGAGTTTGGTTCTAAAATATTTCCTTGTCCCGAGGAAGAACTCCGTGACCAAGGTGTTGCTCTGAGATCTGACTATCTGGCATCCTAACATCATTGGAACGAAGAGTCCATCTGGGACGAAAGATGGGATCCTCTTCGACGAACACCTTCTCCACGATCTGCGGAGAGTGGTCGGGAGGGATAACCCTTGTCTTCTTTAGAGCAGGGGGCAACTCTGCATTTGGCTGCTTTTCTTTCCTTTTCCCTTTCGCTTTCTGCAAGACGCCAAGAAAACCTCCTTACGGCATTTTTCCACTTCCGCTGGCCATTTCTGCAAAGGAGTTGGCAATCAATACAAGAATACACATTGAAACAAAGACTGAAACCAAAAGCCTATTTAAAGCACACCTAGAGACGCGCTCTCAGCAGGAAATGTGGTAGAGATAGTAGGCGCAGGAGGAGGGGTTACAGCTCTAGCTGGAACAAGCGTGCGAGGAATGATCCTCACCCATTCTAGTTGCTGCTCTGATAAGGGTTCATCAATGCAAAGTCCGCCCCGAAGTTTGATGTGGCTAAGAATGTGTTTGGTAAGGTTGTTGGGAGCAGGCTTGCTAGGGTTCTCAAAATCCTTCAGTAAGGATTCCATTCTCTGTCAAACGGAAGCTTCCGTTTATCCGAACGGCCAACTAGAGATGTCAAACGGGCCGGGCGGCCCGCGGCCCGACCCGGCTCAGCCCGAAAAAAGCCCGGCCCGGCCCGTTCATGAACAGGGCTGGCCCGGAGGAATTGGGCTTAGGGCCTGGGCTTGGACCAGGCAGAAAAATTCTGGGGAAAAGCCCGGCCCGGTTCCGGCCCCACCTATTTGAATTTTTTTGTTTTTCCCCCCTTTCTCTCCCCCTTTTCCTCCAACGAATATATTCCCCCAAAATTCCACTTTTACCCCCCCAACAGCAATATAACGACTAGTTATGTGTTCAGATTTTATTAATAAAGATCACCAAGAAGAGTAAGAAAAGATTTAACATATAGCAAAAAATAAAATGAGAGACAAATAAATATATCTATACATATATACATATATATGAATATTACATATAATGAAATAAAATGATAAAAATTAGATTTGTCAAAATTTGAAAATTGGACATGCCTAAAGATGAAATTTAAAATTGAATAACAAGAAAATTTAAAAAAAAAATTAAAAAAAAGGGGCCCGGGCCGGCTCAAGCCCAGCCCTAGAAATTGGGCCTAGGGCCAGGGCCTGGACCGGGCCTAGCATTTCTCCTCAGTCGGCCCGGCCCGGCCCCGGCCCGGTTTCGCTTCAAGCCCGATGGGCCCGGGCCGGGCGGCCCAAGCCCGGCCCGTTTGACATCTCTACGGCCAACGAAGAAGTATCTGGAGTGCCAACCTTTATTCGACTTTGGCCCCCCTTTCAGAAGTCGTTGCCTACTGTGAATATAGTACCATCCTGGACAATTGGCAACTCCCTTGACGAAACAGATTTCAAAGGATACTCTCATAAAATTTGTTGTATCTGGTTTGTAGCCTGAAGTCTGAACCAGATAAATGAGCCCGACAAGCTTCCTCCAGCCATTGGGAACAAGCTGACCTGGGGCCATGTGGTAATGCTCGAAGAAACAAAGAGCAAAAGGGTGAAGAGGAAGCATGTATCCAGATCTCAATTACTCTTCGTATATCCCAGTTTCATACTTCGTTCCATAGTTGGCTGATTCTTGCAAGCCAGGAAGACGAGCATACCAGCCTCCGGGAAGAGGATATTCCCGGAGCAATTCCACCAAGTCTTCGGTAGACATTTTACTCGACTTCTTATCTGCCGTATACCAAGGCTTAGGATTAGCCTCATCTTTGGCTTGATCCTTAACGTCGCCTAAGGCATTCTTGGCAGGCAAAGATGGAGATGGTTGGGAGGTTGAAGGCTGGAGAGGTTGAGAAGATGAAGGGCGTAGTGGTTCTGAGGATAAAGGTTGGAGAAGTTGTGGATTTGAAGTCCCAACTTCACTACTTGAAGTTGAAACTCGACCTGATCTTGAGGATGAACTACTGCTAATGACTATGTCTTCTTTAGGAGATGAAACAGAGACTGAGGACTCGGACATGTCTTCTAAACAAACTACGAAAACTTGAAAATGCTGAACAGAAAGAAGAGATGAAGAGAGACTTACTTGAAGTGAAGAATGCTTCCAAATGATTCGAGTGATGTGAAAATGAAGTGAAGATCTCCTTTTATAGAGAAAACCCCGAATAACCGTTTCTTGGGATGCACAACGGTTCATCTGACTCTTACGTGTCACAAGCTAAGAGAATGGAAGTTTGAAAATTTAAATTCTCCCGCTCAAAGGCATTAAATTGCAAGAGGGACACGTGGACATAAACCGAGCACTCTGTCCGAACAGAATCCCATCCGAACACTCTGCCCAAGCAGAGTGACAACGGCCGAGCAGAATTCTGTCCGAACAGAATCCCGTCCGAACACTCTGCCCGAGCAGAGTGACAACGACCGAACAAAATTCTGTTTGAATAGAATCCCGTCCGAACACTCTGCCTTTGCAGAATGACAACGGTCGAGCAGAATTATGTCCGAACAGAATGTCGTCCGAACACTCTGCCCGAGCAGAGTGACAACGGCAGAGCAGAATTTTGTCCGAACAGAATCTCGTCCGAACACTCTGCCCGAGCAGAGTGACAATGGCCGAGCAGAATTCTGTCCGAACAGAATCCTATCTGAACATTCTGCCCGAGCAGAGTGACAACGGCCGAGCAAAATTCTGTCATAACAGAATGTCGTCCGAACACTCTGCCTTTGCAGAATGACAACGGCCGAGTAGAATTCTATCCGAACAGAATGTCGTCCGAACACTCTGCCCGAGCAGAGTGACAACGGCCGAGCAGAATTCTGTCCGAATAGAATCCCGTTCGAGCAGAACTCTGTCTGAACAGAACCCCGTCCGAGCAGAACTCTGTCCGAACAGAACCTCATCCGAGCAGAACTATGTCCGAGCAGAGCACTCTTTGGATATTTGAAATGCCAGACAAACAGGTTCAATTCTGTTTTTGGCATATTTTGCTATCACTAGTGGAAAAAATGTGCTTCCACCCGCTTCATTAACGCTGGCAAAAGCAGGGGGCATATGCTATAGCTAAAAATATCCCTCCAGTCTACGGACGACACGTGACAGTTATGACACGTAACCCATACTGGCTCATTACTGATATGGCATTTACCATATCAAGCACCGAGCAGAATCCTAAAGAGGCTCTGACTCTATCAGTTCAGATTGACATGAGATCCTCTAGGATCCTAATTAGATTCTGATTAGAGTTGGTCAAAGCCTAGTCCTACTAGGACTCCTCCTTCTACCACTATATAAAGGGGTCAAGCCCCTCAGGTAAAGATAGGTTCACACACATACACACATTGTGTCTTACGGCTTCTTCAGAGTTCTACATTGTTAGTCATCTTTGACTTAAGCATCGGAGCGTTCCCCCCTCGGAACCCCACCCGGCGGTCACTCCGTGTTCTCTTTTGTAGGCCTGATTTCTGGTGTGGTTCCCGATCCAGTTTTTAGCTGCAACCGCTGTGTATACACATTGTGCACCAGATTTACACCTACATACCCATGATTTTTAATCCATGAGGAGAAGGAAGTACCTTTCCATCAGTTTTTGCTTTGTTTTCTCTCCCTTTCCCTCTCTATTTTCCCCAGTTCTTTCCCCTCTCGAAGCTCTGATTTCCCTCTTCCTTTGTTCTTTCCTGTTGCTGCTACTGTTATACCTTCTTCTTCTTTTTTTCCTTATCTTTCCCGAATTTTAACCTTCCTCCCCCAACTTTCTTTTTGTTTTTATTTAATCAATCCATTAGTTTATATTAAATTCCATTAGTCAACATACAATCAGGCAGGAGGTCGCCACATTATGCTCAATCTCTCCAAAAATTGACACCTAACACCCAACTTTTAAAAATTACAATTTAGCCCCCAAAGTTTGAGTAATTGTATTTAGGCCCCAAATTAATTTTTATCTTGATTAATTTAACTAGATGTCGCTAAAATATGTACTATCACTCATGTTATTATTTTTCATCACTAAAAACATTAATTTATATTTATGCCCCCAAAAATTTTCAAAATTACAAAATGACCCAAAAGTTTTCAAAACTATATTTTTGCCCCAAATCCATTTTAAGTCTCCATATGCTACTAATACTCGAGTACTGCTCAAAATTAACACCCATTTTTTTCAGGTCACGAATGATTATTTTAAACAGCTCCTAAAGTTTGGGATATTACAATGATTTAGCCAGTGAAATAAAAGAATTTAATTACAATTTGACCATAGTTGATGTAATTTTACAGGCTGCTTAGGTACCTTCATCTATGTGTTACATCAATTTATCCGTGCTGAAAATGTTTTTAAGGAGGATCAGGTTCTTCATAGTTCAATTACAAAATTAGTTCATGCATAATATTGCTTTAAGCGATCAAAATTGACTAGTTGTGATAATTCAATTCCATCTAAATTAACTAACAGTGCTACACCCCGGTCTTAATTTGTTTGATCATATAGGGACTTGACTAGTTGGGTTCAAAATTTCTCACTTTTTTCAAATTTGTCCAATGTTCTTCTTTAACACCAAATCTCATTCTTTCAATTTGTGTCCCTTGACTCGATATTCGCTTATGGTAACCTTGAATATGGTAGAGTGCCTTCAATCTTTTCTTGTCTGCTAAGGCCAAAATTTTAAATTTGTGTCTCACCCAATCTTCGGCCATCTAATTCTCCAATATCACTCAGAGAGAGTTGATTTCAATTCTACGGGGAGTACGACCTCCATGCTTTAGACTAATGAATATGGGGTAGCCCCGGTTGACGTCCCCAGCGACGTTCGATGGAGTGCGTAGGGAAGCTCGTCTGGCCAACTTCTATATGAATCTGTCACTTTACTCAACATGCACTTAATGTTTTTATTGGCGGCCTTGATAGCCCTATTGATTTTTGGTATGTAGGGTGACGAGCAATGTCGGATGATACCATACTCTTCTGTTAGGTCTGTGACTTCTCCTCCAAAGTGCAACCCATTGTTTGAGATCAATTCCCAGAATACCCCATGTCAACAAATGATGTTTGTCTGGATAAACTAATCCACCTTCCTGGCGAGCACAACATACGAAGTTGCTTCCACTTCATGAAGAAATAATTTTGTGTTGCGATTTAGCCCAGGTCTAATCCAGATGTTCCTTCGTTACAATAGCACATATAAATATATATATAGATATCTAAGCGTCCGTATGCCAGCTCACCGCCGTCGGCACCTCACACCCGTTATTTGCCCGGACTCAAAACCCCTAATTAAAAGTTATTCCTCATTTGGGGGTCGGTCGAAGTCGGCGACGCAACTTTTAACATCGGAATCTCTAGCGCTCTCTCTCTCCCTCGACCCCCTCGTGTCGTGGGGCATGAAATCCCGCAATTCCTCAAATATTTGCTGCACTTCCCGAGAAACAAAAGAAGTCGTCTTGGTATTGGATTCGCTCTTCTGTTAGTATGAACATGAACCTGAACATGAATAATTAAATTCTAGTATTTGTCTTCTGCTTCTGTCTACCCCCATCCTAATTCTAGTGTTCTCATTTCAGGATCGAATAGCTGATACAGATCTATCCAGGTGATATATTCTCCTTCCTGGGTTGTTTATCTTGTGACCATGTCTGTGACGGCAGGTGTTAGCGATAAAATTATAGCCATTAGGGACAAGCTTAGAGGTAAAATTGGGCAAACAAAAGTTAAAAGGTACTGGCCAGGTAAAGCTCCCGAATGGGCAGATGATGTTGATGAAGATGGGGATATTCAGATGGCTAGGGCAGTTGCCTTTGAGAAGGCGTTCCCTAGTCGACCAGATTCAGATATTGTTAGACGGGATGATCCCAGGCTGCGACGTTTGGCGGAGAGTAGGATAGATAACCGGGAAGAAGTAAGAGCTGATCACAGGCGAATCCGACAAGCAGAGATTGTCTCGACAATAGAAGAGGAAAACAGTAGACAAGAAGGACTAGATCTGGTGGAAGAGGATGAAGATGCTTTCGAGGAGAAGAGGAGAAGAATCAGAGAGAAGTTGCTCCAGAGGCAGCAAGAGGAAACTGCTCTTCTTCCAGATATAGAGGAAGAGGATGTGGACGAAGAGAATGAAGAATCCTCAGAGTTTGAAACTGACTCTGAAGAGGAACAAATTGGTATGCCAATGCTAAAGCCCGTCTTTGTTCCAAAGTCAGAAAGAGATACGATAGCTGAGCGAGAGAGGCTTGAGGCGGAAGAACGAGCCCTTGAAGAATTTGTGAAAAAGAGGAAGGAAGAGCGGCGGATGGAGACAAAGCAAATAGTGATTGAGGAGATTCGTAAGGACGAGGAAATACAGAAGAATATGGACATCGAGGCTGATCTTGCTGATGTAGACACTGATGATGAATTAAATGAGGCAGAGGAATATGAAGCCTGGAAGGCCAGAGAGATTTCTAGGATCAAGCGGGATAGGGAGGACCGAGAAGCAATGCTGAAGGAGAAGGAAGAGATTGAGAAGGTTAGAAACATGACAGAGGAAGAGAGGAGGGAATGGGAGAGGAAGAATCCTCGACCTGCTCCCCCACCCAAGCAGAAGTGGAGGTTCATGCAGAAATACTACCACAAGGGTGCTTTCTTCCAGTCAGACCCTGATGATCACGCGGCAACTGCTGGGGCAGATAATATCTTCCATCGTGATTTCTCAGCTCCAACTGGAGAGGACAAGTTGAACAAGACAATACTACCCAAAGTCATGCAGGTCAAGCACTTTGGTCGTAGTGGAAGAACTAAATGGACACACCTTGTCGCCGAGGACACAACTGATTGGAATAATCCGTAAGTGCAGTCTCTTTGTTGATCGTTTTATCCTTTTTACTAATTACCCCTTTAATGCTACCAGTTTTTGTTAATTTCCTTTCTTTGACGTTGACACGCTTAACTACTGATCAGAGCACTCTCATGATCCCTTTAGATCTGGGGTGGAGAGTTGGCTCTTGCATTGCTTGCTGGTTTCTAGTTTCTACAATACATAGCAGATTTTTACTGGCCCTAGCTGTGGGAAGTTCTTGTGCCATTTTTTTTTTTCTGGATTTGGAGTCAAAGTGATTGTTTGTCTTTCCATGGATCCTGGGCCTTATTTTGTGTCTATTATGTAGAAGTAGAACGAACACATAAGGAAACCGTATTATATGGACTGGACCTGGCAAGAAACATGTGGCATAGAAACAGAAAGTGTTGAAGAAGCTTGCCCGAATATTTAGTTTGTGGTTTCATATATATCACCGGTCCAGACCATATGTGTAGTAACTTAATTATAGCAATAAATTCCTTCCATTACCTACTAATTATGGGTCAATGTGTAGGAAAAAAATATGTTATTCTCTGCATGAAAGTTGCATCTGACCTGCACAAATGAAAACAGTTTTAGTGAACCGCAAATTAGTTCGGTAAAGTTCAAATAATGGCAATTAGTTAATACGACATTGTTTCCAGATGCACCATATGCAATTTCTGTTTCATGCTGATAATTTATTGATCCATAAATTATAATTACGAATTGGCAAAATCGAATATGTGAAAAATGCAGATATCTGAGCTGTGGTGTGCACTAAAATGACAAACATATATTTATGCTTTATGTTTCCTGTTAAGGGCCATCAGGGTAATGTAGTTGTCGCCATTCAGTTTCCCAGTTGTTCACCCATCTCTATGCCTCTGATTAGGAGCCACTATCGTTGGTGACGGCCAACGCCAGAGAACAAGTGTCTATGTGGATATAAGCACATCTGTAATGAAAAGATTGCAAATATGCTAGGGAAGAGCATACATGTCAAATACCATTAAGTGATTATTATATCTGATGTTTTGTACAGCGGTGATGCCCCTGTAGTTGGTTATGTGGGTGATGTACATTTATAGATGCGAGAAAGAGAAGTTTAGGAGTCAACGAGCTGAACAGTTTTATGGCCGTTAGGCTTGGCGTCAGGAGTTGTCGAAGAGGAAGTTTTGGTATTGCAAGTGGGTCGGAATAGGAGCCGTCAATGTCGGTAAGAATGGTGATGGCCTAGTACTTTTTTCAATGGACCAGCGGCTCCGTTTAGGTGTTGAACCACAGACATAAATCGCTCAATCTATTACGGTCTTTGGAGGACATCAGGGAGAGGGATGTTTCCTGCTGGGTGAAGCGTAGTATGGCGAGGAGTTTTATGCTGTACGGAGGGAGTTGTCTGAGGTCCATCATAGGTGGAGGACGCCTTGTTGTCCAGAAGGGATTTTGAATTCATCTACCCTCTCGGCTGCATTATTATGGTTTCTACCAAGTTTAATGATTTCATCCATTCGATGGAATTGGTTGATTTTTATGCTTTACTTGGTCCCGGGGTAATTACAGTTCTTTTTCCAGAATTTGTAGATTCCTTGCCTCCAATTACGAAAAAGCTTTGTAAGCGCTTCTCGGTCTCGGAACATTCTCCTTGCTCCTAGATAGTGGAGGCTTGAAAAGCAGGAAAACCCTTTTTCGCTTTGAGATATGTGAGCCAGGGAACAGGGGTTTGCAGATATGGTAGAGTGACTGGTCGGAGAGTTAATGTGGTGGAAGTACTCCTAATTTCCACATGGATCTTATGTTGTTTTTTGTGGAAAGATGAGAAAAAGTGGAACAAGGAGGTACGTGGAAGGGTGTAGGTGAGATTAGAGTTTTTTCGATGTTAAAGATGTCGTGCCCTTGACCGAGAGACGTACCTTAACATACTATTTCAAAGTTTTTGTGCTTACTAGAAATATGATACCGAAGCATCTACAAAAACTGAACCTCAAAAAGGTGATCAAAGATCTAAAATATAATCGAAATCAATTCACTCGTATAAACTATAAACTATCAATCCTAATAACTGCAGCGGAAATCTGAATACTAATAAACATTACCCAAAAGGGGTTCCTATATCCAATTAAAATTTAAACTATTAGAAAGTTCTTATTCTCAAGCCACTAAGAGGAGTCTTAAATTAAAATAAAACTCCAAGTCGTGCATAGCTATTAACTCTTTTTAAGTCCTCTCAGCTTAATTACCTGAGATGGGAGGAGAAGGGGAGGGGAAGAGGAATGAGCACAAAGTTTAACAATGATAGCACACCAACCCACAGAGTGCAAACTAGGTATTCAATAGCATAACATATAAAATTGAAGGTGTGGAGACAATAAATAATCGTAGCGCGACAAATATTGTCATTTGGGGATATAAACTCAACAAAGATCAAATCAAAGTCAAAGGAACATATTTGAATATAATTCAACTAATAATCAAATCAATACAAACAAATAATACACGAGTTTCAAGCATTTTGACCTAATAACGTGAAAATTCTAAGTTCAAAGTTTGCGTACTGGTAGAAATTGCCTAGTATATCGTGACATCACATTAACTAACGTCGTGTAGGTTCTAAATATTAGTTCTGTGCAAAGGGTTCTAATGGATATCAAAGTATCTAAAAGGCATATAAGCCACACAGTGTCAAAACTTTGCATTTCAGGTACGATGTCTTAGCTATTTCAGAAAATACTCGATTATTGCAAGTAGCTTAATGAGAAAATACTAGATTTCAGACTTAAATCAAAGCGGATGAGAATTGGGGTTCAGCTGAAGTTAAATCGTTTCAATCAAAGTTTCGTATGAGCTCAGAATTATCAAATGCAGGAAAAAATGCAAAAGTACAAAGAATTGACAAGCAAGGAAAAGTTGACATGTGGCACACCACATAAGCGGGGTTATGCGGAGAAGCACAAAGCTGGTAGGGAATTCTACTTCTCTAGGTACACTAAACTATAGAAAGAAAGGACAATGCCAGGATGACTTAAGACACCATGTATGGAATGGTAGACCCCTCATGGTCTATGTTACCAATGCATGAACCAAGGGGCACAAAAGATTAGAGAAGTCGGTTATGCTGTGTCAGGAGTGCGTGTCAGAAGAGGGACACAGTGTGGCCTGCGCAGTCGTTGAAATTGCGCATAGAAACCAACAAATTTTATGTGTGTATAAGCGTTTTGTCACTCCCGAAACCTGATTTGGGCCCAACGTGCTTGAGGGTGACCGGCAGCAGGCTGCTTTAACAACCTTTCATGGGCATTGCTAGGCCTAACTACGGAAACCAAAACATAAAACTCCAGATAAAAACTGCGTTTAAGTTTCACTACAAATCTTTCCTACAGTTACACTTACAATAGAATCCAAGAATCAAATATCACAATCCTTGGAAATCCACAGCATTTCTTTTTAATGATACCAAAACCTACATTTGTCTTTGAAAGTCCCAAAGCCCATGGTCAACATTATAATAACCCTTTTTAAACCTGAAATATTAAGTAAGCATTGACATTCCACATGCTTGATAAGTAACCGGTGACCCATCTAGCTGTACTATAGCATGTCAGAAAATCATTCAGTTTACAAAATGGCAATTTAACGAGAGATAATATGATTGACGATAAGAACGTATTTTCAGAAGAGCATGTGCATTAAACAATAATTATGAGAACTTAAAGGCCAAAAGTAGTTGTATCATTAATAATATTTGTACTCTCAACAATCATATCGGTTGCTGTGGTCGGCCTACTTTCCCCACAGACTAGGGCCCGTATGCCACCTTGGGATAATTATCAATGTGGGGGCTAGAGCGGCCACCACCACCAGTAGTGAGCATTAACCGTCAACATACTAGCCTTTTTGACTAGGGTCCATACTTTCCCTCGTTAGCTATGGGCACAACAAACGATAAAGACCACAAATTCTATTTTACCTTTCAATGTAGCCTATTTAATCATGATATAAAACAAGATGATAAAACATAGCAGGGGTCGACATTTCCAAAAAGAAACATTATAGCAGTCAAACTCGTCTCAATAGTTATTAGGGTACTTTTTCAAAAAAGGAAAACATGTTAAAGTGGCGAATGTGGTAGGGTACTCAATTTAACAAGAATAATATACACTATTTGTAGTGAACAAACAGACATTTTGCTCCACTTTGCACTTAAAAACGTTTAAAATCCAAATTCGGGTAAGAGTCTACACAATATATATTGTGGACATGCCTGTTCGATTTTAACGAAAACCAAGTGTTCGCTAAAAGTAGTTCATTTTTTGACAAAACAACGCTTTCTCTGGGAAAGCAGATAAACATATATACACTTTCTCAAGGAAATGGATAGTTATATACACACTATATATTAACACTAGATGAATTAAAGGGTCACTTAGCGCTACACAGTTCATCGATACAAAAACCGATGCTGTGATCACGATGTTACAGTTGACTGAAAGAACCATGAAAACCATTCTTTTGATCTCCATATCCTCAGCTTTGCTATAACCCGAAAGCATCGTCAATCAAGACATATTATACCCGTTGGAAATTTTCTCAAGCAACTCTCTTTGATACAATTGTCTGGCCCTTAGACAGTTGTCCAGGTGTTCCAACTTACCATGATTCTCTCAAGTATTTTATCAAACAGTTCGCGAGCTGCCTTAAACTCACCCGCTTTACTAATGCACTATACATCGTATTCCAATGTCTCTCCCCTCCATCACCATAACCATTTTATTTGTGGCATTTATACCCTACAGCCCACATTTCGAGTGACTGTGGGTTAACTAATTGGATACACGTTTATCCTAACAAAGCTCTCACTGCTTAAGCCTTAAGCCTTGAACCTACCTGTAAACTCCATGCACCCATTCACATATCTTCTTTCCTTTCCTTGTTAAACCCATAGTACACACCCCCCACCCCCGCCGATGTACATCAAATACAAGCACACATCCCTCTAGACAACTGCACACCCCCCCCCCCCCAACAACCCCCAACCCCCCAAACACACACAACTGCACACAACACACGGCCATATCCATATCCACATGCATAGGCAACCACACCCACACACTCACCCCTTCATCTAGTGGCCGACACACAGACCCCCCCCCTTCTGCAAGGGCGCGCCCACACCCCTCTATACAACCGGGCGCACCTTCCCTTCACGCAGCCCCACGCATACAGGCAAGCATGTGCATATAGCCGTACATTCACCACCATGCAGCTGCACACACTCCCATACACATGGGGTCTCCTCCGCCGATCCTATCACTTGCTACCGTGTCAGCTGCCAGCCATAGTTGCGCACACAAGCTTCATTGGAGCTGATCATTCCCCTTTTAATTTTTCAGCTTCTCCTTTTTTTCTCCTATCATAGACTTTTTTATTCCTTTCGTTTCTAATTGCCTTCAATCTCTCCGAACGTTACTTTCATTTTCTTTCATCCATTTAGTTACCACTCATTAGCTCTTCTTTATTTATTTTTTCTATTCATTCTTTTTCCTCAGTTTATACATATAGTGCTAGCCTCTTATATTATTTCCTTGCAAGTCATCCCTCATGATTTCCATCATTGGTTCCTCAAGAAAATGCTACTGTCCAAATATTGCCCACTATAATAGCCACTAAATAAAATCCAAAGGTTTCACCCTTTTAAGTAATATGGTCACTAAGGTCACAAAATTATATGTCACCATTCAAATCTAGGTGCGAGGTATTATAATGTGAGATTCCACACTTGTGGTGTACTAGGTGGATAGAGATCCCACATCGGCTGTGTGGTCTTGGACTATATGTGCTATAAGGTTAAGTTGGATCGTGTTACTCATCTGAAGGGAGAGAGAAATCTGATAAGACCTTGTCAATGAACTCTTAAGTAGCTCTTGGCCAGTCCTTTTGAGGGAGACGTTGCCGTGTGGTGGGCTGTGGACTGGGTTGTTACGAATGGTATCAGAGCAGATCTTGGGGGTATTAGCGATGTGCTAGAGCGTGACCCTGGGATAACTAGAAGTGTGCCAGCAAGGCAAGGATGATAGGCCTCAAGGAGGTGGATTTTGAGATCGCACACTTGCTGTGTACTAGGGTGGATGGAGGTCCTTCGGCTGTGTACAAGGGGAGATCTTGAACTAGTTGTGACATAAGGTCAAGTTGGATCTTGTCCCACATCAGAAGTGGGAGAGAAAGAACTTGCCTTATAAGACCTGTCAATGAACTCTTAAGCACCTGTTGGCTAGGTCTTTTGAGGTGGGCCCGTGTATTGGATTGTTACAGGTTTTACCAATAAGATTTTGTTACCAATGAAAAATATGACAAAAAGTACAACTGAACCTATGAAAGCACCAAAAAAATTCCAAACATCAACGAGTCAATAAGGGATCGATGAAGCACTCAGTAATCGATATCAGACAATCATAGGAAGATCTTGTAAGTGAAACACTTACCTCAAATTACGCGATAGTCTTTGGAAAATGTTTAGGCCTCTGACAAAATACAAAAGCTAAAGAATTGAATAAACCCACCTATATTAAAATCCGTAGGAACACAATTCTAAATAAATTTGTGGCATCATATCCTCCTTATAATCAAAGTGGCATTAGGATTACGTACCAATTTTTGATAGAAGGTTGAAATCCTCAAAGTCATATGCTTCTCTTTCTTTATCTCTTAATTGCAGGAAACTCCTAATATGATGACGTTTCTCTCTCGGAAACTCGCTTTTGCGATCCCAAGTTAAGAGCTCCATGAGATCTCGTCCCAAGCTAAGATGGAAACTCGATCCCTCTAGCTAGATAGAGATGCATGGAACAAGTGATAGAATACATGAAAATCAAGCTCTTTTCAACTAAATTCCTTGTTTCTCTCTTCCTTCAAGTCCTTAAGTCTCCTTGTCTGTTGTTGCTGTCTATTTAAACTATACTAAACAAATGATAATACTCTTTACGCATTTATTTATTCAAGCCGCTCCCAACCTTAGATTCTTTTTGGTGCTTACGCTTCCCCTCCCCCGTTCCCGCTCCCGCCCCCGCCCCCGCCCCCGCTTTGTGCAACTAAGCTTTATCTCACTACAAGGCAAAACTAAATGTATTGATCAAACAGAATTTTGACTAGCCCATATTTCTCTGAATTTGGTAAAGAACCAAAAGACCCCTGATGTTATAGCACTTATTTGAAAGTACCTCAAAGGTTACTAAATTATGAAGAGAACCTACAAGATAAAAATAATTAATAATAGGTTATTTGGGGTCTTACAAAAGAGATTGATGTTCTTGAGGGTAGTCGGACCTAAAGCAGGGTGGATTTCTTGAGAAGAATTGGTTTTAATGCGGAAGGCCACCATCTTCTTGTCTGTGAGGAACTTTATTGCAGGCAGAAAATCAGAGATCTTGGGTTAAGAGAGGGTGATGGGAACACTAAATACTTTAACCTACTAGCCTTCGGAGGAATGTGGTGGATGGGCGAGAGTTCTCGGCAGAGGTGGAGGTTAAAGATGAGTTTATTTCTATTAGAGGCTATTTCACGAGGATCATCTTTGCTATTTTTGGATGGCCTTGGCTTTAGCGTCCTTTGGCTGACTGATAGTGACGCTTCGGTCAGTAAAGAGGAAGTCGTGGCTGCCTTGAAGAGGATTGTGGTGATAAGGAGCTAGAGCTGGGGGTTTAATTTTATGGCGTTAGTAAGCGGTGCAGGAGGATGTGATGGCTTTTTTATTTTGAGGCCTTCTTCGATCTAGTCCTCTGAGAGGAAAGAAGGGTGCGGCTTTCGCCTGATCACTTTAGTCCGAAGTGCGTACAAACTACTATTTTTTAGCAGAAGGTGTTCTCGATGAGGCTCTAAAAGGTCATGTCTAATGTTATCAGGGTACCGAAAATGCGTTTGTGGGGGCAGTTGTATGTTGGATGCAGTTGCAATCGTGGTCATCTCTTTGAGGCTTGTTTGCAGGATGGATGTCAGGATGCCCTATGTTTGTGTTTGTTTTGATATATTGGACAGCTTGGGCTTTGGAGGGAAATGAAGGTTGCAGTTGGCCTTTTTCCTGTCCAGGGTTTTGCAGCAAGGCGACTTTTGTGGAGTCTCTTGAGATGAACTAATCCTGGGATTGTTTTCGCGGATGACTCTAAAGCATGGACACCTCTCCTAGGTGGAGGTTTGGTGTCCTAAACGGACGGACACCCCGACACCCTCCGGACACCGCCTGACACGTGTCGGACACCGCCAATCGGTGTCGGATTTTTTTTTTAATTTTCCGATATCGTGTCGGACACTTCGTCGAGGAGTGTCGGACACGGCGTCGAGCAGTGTCGGACAGTTTTCGGGGGTCGTCTTCTTCTTTCTCACCACACGAGTGCTCTAATCTGTCGGCCGTCTTCTTCTATCGTTGCCAGTGTTGCTGATCTGTCGCTAGTGTTGCCGGAGCCAACAGATTTGAAGGTCGCCGGTGTTGCCGGATACCGAAGTCGACAGATCTGTCCATCGTCGCCGCCGCCGCCGCCTCCGTCGCCGCCGCCGCCGCCGTCGCCGAAGGTCTTCCACTGCCGTCACAGGTCTGCTTCTTCTCTGTCTCATCAGTCTTCTCCTTTCTCTGTCTTTCGTCTTTCCCTTTGTTTTTTCCTTTTTTCTCCCTCTGTCTCTTGATACTACCGAAAGACCCCCCTCTTTTTTTACTTACTTTTTTTGTCTGGTACCAAATAAATGTTTTAAGTATGACTTGTATTTATTTGAATTCCTTGTTTTAGTAGTATTTCATTATTGTTTATTATTTTAGGTTATAAAATATATTTGGTATTTATATATATATATATATATATATATATATATATATATATAATAAAAATATATTAAAAAATAGCGGTGTCCTGCGGTGTCCAAAATCTGATTTTTTGAAAATCGCGGTGTCCGGTGTCGGTGTCCGACACCGTGTCCGTGCTACCTAGGCGGATGACATCCATCGGCCATTAGTTCTCTTTTTCCAAGCTAGCTCGGGGCTGAAGGTTAATGTGACAAAAAGCGAAACAGTTGCAGGTAGATTAGTGCTGGATGTGCCTTTTCTTCATTTGGGTGTCGGGTGTGGGAAATGCACTCACTTATTTAGGGCTGCGTCGAGTACCATGGCCCACATCAAAGACTTGGTGATCTGATTTTCTCTTTGGAGGAGGTTGGTGGTGGGTGCAGGGAGGGCATTTGCTCGCAAGGAGATTTGGAGGGAATATGGTTCCGGCTTTTGAATTGCCATCTGTAAGGTTGGGATTGATTTGCGAGTGGGGATGGTACTCGGGTGTCCTTCTGGTCGGACCATTTTTGTGGGGCTTTGCACAACTTCCTTTGAGTTGTTAAGGTTGGCTAGTGACAAAGAGGTACTTCTTGGTGAGTTCTTATTCTTCGAGGCACACCACTCTTGCTCTCTCCTTGATTCAGGCGCAATTTCCAAGATTGGGAGCCGGAACCTGTCTCGAATGCAGTATTTAGGAGGGGGGAGTTGGATGGGCTTGTTCAAAGGGGTGGTGCGATTATTACCGATATTGCTGCTGTTCCTGTTTCTTGGCAGATAATTCGGTTATTCTTAGCCTCCCAAAGGGTTTAATTTTTTGGTTAGGAAGCTGCTAGGAGCTCATTGTTGACGGTTGACAACCTGCTTAGGAGGAGGAATCCTACGTGACCGTGTATATTGAAAATCTGATGGGGCTATGTGGCTCATATTTGGTGTTTATTTGTTGGAGATTAGTTGGGTGATGACGGAAGAAGGGCGAAGGTTAGGTTTTTCTCTTTGGAAGGAGAGAAGGGCATTTTAGGGGTGGTGCGATTATTACCGATATTGCTGCTGTTCCTGTTTCTTGGCAGATAATTTGGTTATTCTTAGCCTCCGAAAGGGTTTGATTTTTTGGTTAGGAAGCTGCTAGGAGCTCATTGTTGACTGTTGATAACCTGCTTAGGAGGAGGAATCCTACGTGAACGTGTATATGGAAAATCTGATGGGGGTAGGTGGCTCATATTTGGTGTTTATTTGTTGGAGATTAGTGGGTGATGACGGAAGAAGGGCAAAGGTTAGGTTTTTCTCTTTGGAAGGAGAGAAGTAAGGGCGTTTTAGGTTCCAATGGGACCTTTGCATTGATTTTGCACAGTTTATTGCTGTGCATAAATGGCGATGCTTTTTTGTTTTTGGGTTCGCCTTTTTTCCGATTTCTGTTTGAACAATAACTCTTTGCATATAAGAGAATAAAATAGGAAGAAGTAGTTATATGGTTACTGGAGAAAGTATAACATCAAAAGATTTGGCAGGCACATTTCATGAACTTAACTGTTCAGTTATGGAGAACAACTCTCTAGTATAGTGGTATACTCGCACAAAAATAAGGAAGTGCAAGGGAAAAATTAGACTAAATAAAGGAAGTTGAGTACGGAGTTTATGTCATCGAGGATTTCCATGGTTTCGAGGCAGAGTGCCTCGATTTCAGAGGCTCGTAATTCTTTAGCCAGCTCTTTTTGCGTGTCTAGGTCTGACATCTTCAGAAAACAGGTCGTGAAATCACGTACATATGCACACAGAGAATGGGAGGGAGGGAAGGAGGGAGAGTACTGGTGTCTGATATCAAAATCCCGGTTGTATTTGTACTCTTAAGAAGGGTATCGGTTATAATATACCAGCGGTGTCCATAAGATTTGGCTAGGGAGGCGTTGAGGTTTAGGGTTTGCTACTGAACGGAGATTTTGGTAACAATAATCAGACAAGGCAGAGATATGATAGGCGGTGGGAAGTGGGAAAAACCTGGCCTTTTTTGGCGATTGTGAACCATATTGTGCGTGTGGAAGATCTCATGTTTTAGTCCTAAGAGAGTTTGGCCATTTCTTTCCTGGCCAGGATGGCCCATTCTTCTGTCCTCCACTGGTGACAAGAATCTGATGGCATCCGTTGCATTTTGGTGCAGTTCATGCCGGAATGGGAATCCCGACAGAATATTAGTCCATTCCCGTGGCTAGATAACATGCGTTTGATGCTTTTTAACAGAGGTAAAAGACTAGTAGCAGGTTAAATCTTAGCCAACATTCACCTATTCCAAAGATAATCAACATACTGTTGTCCTGCACCAGTCTCAGCAGGATTTGATTTTACTTGGCATGTGCCACTATGCCTTGCGTGGAGGGAGAGAAAGGGAGGGAGTGGTCTACCTGCCTTTTCTTTTTTGTTCTTTTTGGGGTTCAGATTAATTGTTCTTGCCAATTTGAGTCAAGTGTTATTCATTTGTATTAGTTTTTTGCTCCGTCGGAGAAGTGGATTCGGTACCTATTGTCGTGGTGAATACACCTCCTTTCAAAATGTCATTTTTGTCTTGTTTTTTTCCAGTAATGTCAATTCACGTTACTGGGAGAAAATTGAGAAAAAATGCGGCTATCCTCGCTTATTTGGCGAATTTTTATTGAAGAAACGTTGGGACCACATGTAAAGGAGAATACAACTTTCAGCTCTCTGAATATGTTAATTTGTTAAGGTTTTCTTTCGTTGATACTCCTTTTGCATTGGTCTTTTGTTACTTTCTACACATATATAGGACTCATAGCTTTAAATAAATTAAAGGGTTACTCCAGGCACTCCCATAATGGCTATACGGCACAACGTGAATATCATTGACGATTGTGCAACCATGTACATGGAAGTAATAGTACGAGGGGTGCCGTTGGCTATTACGGAAGTGCATCCTAAAATAAAATGCCTTGGCTAATCATTGTTTTATGCATATACAGGTGGACCTACAATGATCCTCTACGGGCCAAGTACAACGCAAAAATGGCTGGTATGAACAATCCTATAGCAAAACCTAAAGGAAGCAAGAAAATGAAGGATTGGGAGGCCCGTTGAACCTGATAACCCTAGTTGCTAGATTTCTCCTACAGCTTGTTTATGCATGTATGCTTGCTTACTAAGCTTATTTCACCTCATTTGGTCACCTGATAGTGATGCAGCTATTGATGCAATGATCGATCCATGTGTAGTTAATTAACACCGTAGCCTTTGGTTGAATTTTCTTGATGAATGATTTGGTACGTACCCTTTCGTTTGAATCTGTCTCGTGGACCCGTATCTGTCCCAGTTCCATTTGAATTCTTGTCTTAGTACATAATTTTTATATGTTAAAATCTTGTATTAATTGTTTATTGTTTTCTCCTAAGAGTAAAGTTTTGGTATAGTTTTCTTTTAAAACTATCATGGTATCTTCTAATTGTATAACTTTCTGTTCTAAATATTTTAATCTTCTATTAACATTTTTGTCATAATAAGTGTTTTCACTTATAGTATGTTTAGAAGAGTTGGTCGACTTGATAATATTTATATTGTATTTTTGTTTTATGCATTTAGTGCAAGTTTCTTTATAGCATAAATTGTATTTACATCTAACCTTAATAGCTGGGTACCAATTGCATATATAACATGTGTTTGTATCTAATCCTTTTTCTAATTCCCATTGGTATATACAATTATCTTTAGTATTTAATTTTTGTTCAGAGGGTTTAAACATAAAATTATATATGTTTGAAATTCTTAAAGAATTTGTAAAAGTGTCTATTTGATCAATTGTTTTTACAAGAAGAATTTCTTCTTCGTCATCGCTACTTAAAGAAATAATGTCTTCTGTATATTTTTCTATAGATTTAATACTATATGCTTTCTGTATCGCTTAATGTTTCATCTACTTCTAATAGATCTTTATTTGTATTATTGACTATCATAGCTTTGAAATTATTGTTATTTTGTCTTCTAGGACAACTAGAACTTAGATGATCTGGTTCTCCGCATGAATAACATGTAATTTTGTTTTTATATATGCGTCTATTATCGTATTTTCTAACATGTCTTTGGTTTAGAAATGGTTTTCTAGCTCTACTCTTTCGTAAGAAGTAAGTTTTTCTAGGTTGTTTGTATTTTCGTAAGGGCTTCCTAGTGTATTTAGGTCTAGATTCTTCTTGACCGTAATGTTGTGGTGTATAGATTTCTTTAAAAAAGCTTGTTTCGTATTTAAGCTGCCTAGCTATTTGTATATTAGTACATTTAGAAACTAATATTTCTATAACTTGTTCAAATATACTTCCTAATGAAGGGGTGCAGTTAGGATGTTCTTCATATGACTTTTTAATTGTTTCATATATTTCTCTTCCTAAAGCACTTGGTAATTTATTTAAAAATTTATCAACTACTGTTCGACTGTAAATATTGTCACTTTGTGAAGCAAAATAATAATATTGTTGCATAAAAGGTTTTATATTATGCCAGTTGTATAAATGTACTTGTTCTAATTTTCTGACTGCCTCAGTTTGTATTATGGTGTCTTTGGTATTAGGATTTTTTCCAGTTAATATTAATTGTATAGTGTTTACAAAATTGTAAGGATTATGTCCTAGGTCTGACATTTCTTTTAGATCATTAGGAAACGCCTTTTGCCATTCTTCAAAATTGGCTTTGGCTATAGGGCCTAAGAATTGTGTCATGTATCTTATCATTTCTTCTCTTGTTTCTAGATTATCATATTGCTTTGATATAAAATTTGCTACTACTGCATCTTTCCATGCTTGTATATAGTTTGTTCTTTGCTGTGGGTAAACAGCTGTTATATTTAAAATAAAGGGTTCTGCTACCTTTTGTATTTTCAAATTTTGTTCTAAAGGATGTTTTTTTACCTTTAGGTTTGTAATTAGGTCTATCATATTTAGTATTTTCTATGTTTGCACTTTGTCTAGGTAAATTTCCGTATGCATATTGTGGTCTTGCAGTTGGTTGAGACGTATAAAATCTACTACCATCATTTAATTCTATTGTTAGTGGTTCCTGAACTACCACTTTCATCCATAAGTATGTATGGTGTTTCATTCATTAAATTAAATTTGTATTGTTTGTAGTAATTTGTGTATTAACAGATTCTATTTCTGTTGTTATAGAATTTGTTTCATAATTTTCTAAATATTCTTCTTCTAGATCTAGGCTTTCTGCTAATCTAAGGTCTTCTGTGTCTATTGACTTTGTTTCGTCTGAGTGATCTATATTATCTAATATATTGTCCATTTCTTTTATTAGCAAATTATTTTCTTTTTCTAATGTTATTTCTTCTTGTCTTATCTTTTCTATTTCTTCTAATGCTTTGTTAATTTTGTTGTCTAAATGTGTTTTGTGATTTATTACAGGTTCTGATATTTCTATGTTAAGAGACTTAGGGGAAGGTGTTCTGCTTATGTCTAAATCTTTTAAGCTTTCCATTATGTCTATATCTTTTTTCAAATGTATATTACATTCAGGTTGATTAAATATGTCTAGACTATCTTCTTGTTCTGTAAATTGTATAAAGTCTTGTAATTGTTTAAAGCTTATTCCTTTTCCTATTTTAAGAATATTAAAATTATTCATCTGTTTCTGGAAAAAGCTCAAATACAAGTGTTAGAATTAGAGGCAAGTGATTGGAAAAATAGATACACTAGTCTTGTTCATAAACAACAAACATCTAAACCCACTATCTCGGGTATAAAAGAGTTAGCTAGCCCAGAATTACAAGTTTCTGGTAAAGGTAACTCAAATCCTGTGATAGTTAGTATCTTGCTTAAAGATATTGAAAATCCATCGAATTCAGGAGAATGAATTCCTAGTCCTGCTTCACAGGCTGCAGGTAAAGACTTCTCAAGTCCTGTTACAGTTGGCGTTTTACTCAAAAACGCTGAAAATCCTTTGGATACGGGAAAAAGTATTCCTAGTCCAGCTCCATAGATAGCTGGTAAAGACAAAACAAACCCTGAGACTCCTAGCCGTTTGGGAAAAACGAAAAAACGACGCAAAGCACATCCGAGGAGTTGGGCAGCCATGGACTGCTGTATGAGAGATAGGATGGGCTGTAGGAATTTACAGTGGGTGTTGTGCTCTAAGGTGAGTGAGTACATGTGAGTGAGTTGGTGAAAATAAAAGAGAGGGAAACGTCATTGGACGAGAGGTGCATTTCCGGGTATGAATGTGTCAGAGAGAGAGAGAGAGAGAGAGAGAGAGAGAGAGAGAGAGAGATGGAAGACCCATGTGAAAATGGTTAGCTATTATATAGATTAGTGAGTGTTGTGTGTGTTTTAATGTAAATAATGGGTGTGCATTAGTTGTGTATAGGAGTGTGTATATGTCTGTGTGAGTGGAGTGGAATGATGAGTGCATATGTGGTATATGCTTGTGAAAAAGCTGTGCACGTGAAATGGGGGGGGGGGGGGGGGGAAACAACACTGTTGCTGTGCTGTTTTGGTATACATGTGTGAAAATGGTGAGTGTGCTATTAAGGTGTATATATATGTGAACAATGTGGGTGAAAAATTTGTGTTTGAGGAAGTGGTGTGGGCAGCTGCAGATGTGAGCTGTGTTCTGGGCAGTGAAAAAAATGGTTGGTCAGTGAGTGCATTAGTTAAGAGAGCGCCGAAGGGAAAAAGAAGGGAAGCGCGGATCGGGTATTTAGTTAGCGTTAGACACGATGAGCATTGAATACTATACGGCGATCGTTAGCATACAAAATTTAACGGTATAGTACGTTTGGCCATATTAGAATTTACGGCAAAGTTTCATAATTTTCTGAAATCACAAGTATTTTAGTATTTTCTATAATTTTCGATTTGTAAAAATTCTTTTGGAGCCTTTAAACCCTGAAAATGTTCTGGGGAAAATTAGAGTAGTGTTTATATAGTATAATAAAGACTCAGTATAAATTTGGTGATTTTTGGAATCGATTTGTTATCATTTTCTGTATCGCATTGAATTTAGAAAAACAAAAAATAAAGAAATAGTTTTTATGTCTTTTCAATTCTGATTTTAAATTCTATAATTTTTATATATTTTTTAAAGTTCTTATAAAAATTATGGGACTTATTTTGCAGCTGGAAGTAATTTTGGCAATTTATGGATTTTTATTGCATTTAAGGAAATTATTTTAAATTCGAAAATATTCAAAAATTCAGAAAATTCATATTTTGACTTTTAATAAGTTTTAAGCTAAAAAGGTGTTTTAGTGTAAATTATTATAAATTCTAAAGTGTCGTTACCCATTAAGAAGCGTACGAGGCATTCGGTTAGGTTAGCCATGTGCGGGAACCGTTTGAGTTGCGCAATTTCGGGATTAGAAGTGAACGTCGTCTGGGTAGTTGATACTAGGTTTATAGTATATTAGTATAGATTATGTTCTAACAAGTGGATTGCCAATATAGGTTATTCAGAAAATATTGATCGAGGATTGGTAGCACCGCTTAGCTTGGACCGAGGTAAGGATTTTCTGTCCGAACCCTATTTTACTCTGTTTTTCAAATGCTTATAGAATAGTCTTACAAACTACATTGATTCAATTTTATGTTTGGTATAAAAGATATTTTTGAAACTGTCCATGAAACCCTAATTTGAGCCTGATAGCGATCGTTTGGAATTCATGTTTCATTCTCATATGTTTATTGATCTGACCATCATAAAATACATATTTTGAGTTGTACTTATCTCCTTTCATGCTCATCTGTTTATTGAATTCAATAATCGAAAAGCATTTTCAATTGTAGTTTAATCCTTCTCAATGTTGACATGAGTTAGTAACTTGGGAGCCATAAGGATGGTCTGTATTGTTGGCGTTATAAGGATGGTCTATTGGATGGGTTTAACTAGTACCTAGATGGACTAGTCAGTGTTACATATGCATATGTAAAGCGATCGAGCACTGCCGGGGTGGCTTTGCTTCTGTACTGCTCATGTTCAACGATTCCTGTTTATGTTTTATTACACTTGAAATGTTTTGAATATTATCCATTCCTGCTTTATTATATCCGAAGTGTTTTCAACTGACTATTATTTAAGGGATTGAGTTGAATACTCATCCCTATGTTTATATCGTATTGTAGTGGTTTCATCGAAAACAAATCCCTCAAAGAGATGTTATTGGACTTGAATGTAAAATCATTCGTTTTGTTCATATTTGTCGAAACGGTTGAAAAAACTCGTAAAAAGTTTTGTTTAACTCTATATGAAAAACTGTCCGAATTGTTTTGTGATTTTAAATCTTTGTGCGACCTTACTGGGCTCTCAAAAGCTCACTCCCCTTTGACTTCCTTTCTGCAGGTGACAGCCAGCAGTAGGTTACCTAAATAGGGATTAGAGCCGAGCAAGCGAAAGCGAAGGAATTAGATTTTGGTATTGATCATTAGAACCCCTGTGCGGGTAATGAGTATTATTTTAAAAATTTTTGGACTTAGTTTGATGTATCATTTATGAAATCCTATTGAGAGTATTGTTTGATTAAATGTTTAGGTGCTCTGATGATGACTATCCATTTGGTTATGGGGTTATAGGGTTATAATTGTCTTAGTGTTATTGATCGATTGTCTAACTTCCAGAAAATTCTGGGATGTTACAAAAACAAACTGCTGCATAAAGTGTAATACCCCGAAACTTTATTGGATTTATTTTTAAAAAATTTAGCAACGAATAGTGAAGCGGGATAGTGTAACGGCCGTTAATAATTTTCCTAGCATATATTTTATCTTAAATAGTTATTATGGGCTATTTCATAATAATAAAAATTTTTGGGTTAGTTTTGAATAAGTATCAAAAAAATTAAGGGGGTTTATGGTAATTTTGCTTTTAGGGTTATATATATATAACCTACTACTAGAGCAGCCACCCCAAGTTTTCATTCCATCTGGGACTCGGTAGATAGTGAGAGTCAGAGAGATCGAGAAAGAGAGACCATGAAAAAGGCTTCCAGAGATCGGGTTGATTTATCTGGTAAGTCTCTTGGCTTTTCTACTCTATTTTATCTACTGTTTATAGTAACTGTAAAGGGATGATCGCGGGGGCATGGGACTGCTGTGAGTGGTTTTGCGATGGGGTGCTCCGTTTTTGTGATGAAATAGATGTGGATGTAGTGTAAGTGTGTGCATTGGAGGTAGGTAGTCATGGCTGTCCTGTGTACGTGCGTTGAGGGAGCTGTGAAATTTGATTACGGCAGTGAGAAGAGGAGGGTTGTTACCATTTCTGAGAGTATAGTACAGCCATCTTACCAAGAGGTGATGGCTGCTGTGATGGAGTTTGGGATAGAAAATAACCACAAGGGCCTGTAAGTACAGAGAGAGAGGGGATGTGGGCAACATGTGTGTGGGTAAATGGGTCTATGTGAGTGACCGGTTGCTTTATGTGCGTGCGGGTGTGTGTGGTGAAGACCTAGTGTGTGTAAGGAGGTAGTGTAATGGTCATGAGGTGTGCATGAGTGTGTACATTGTGTGTGTGTTTAACAGAGGGAGAAAGGCCATGGGCTGCCAAAATTTTTGTAGGGTATATTATGGTGGTGCGTAGGAGTGTGATTGTGTGAGTTCATTTGAGTCTATATGAGAAGGAGAGAGGCTGAAGACAGTCGTAAGTATAAGTGTGTGTGTGTGTGAGAGAGAGTTGTGTGAAAACATGTGGGTTTGCACAATCTGTGAGGTGAGTGGGCAGTAGAGTGTGCATGTAAAAGTGTTGTATTGTGTTTAAATATGTGTATGTGTGGGTGCAAAAAGAAAAGAAAGAAGAGGGATCACGGCAGTGGGTTAGTGTTGGTTGGTTGTATGAGGTCATGTATTGGATAAGAGAAGAGAGGAATGTGACAGGAGCAAGATGTGCTCGTGGGTGTGAATAGGCATGAGAAAGTGCTGGGTAATAAGTGTGTTTGTGTGAGTTTGTGAGTGTTTATGGGTCTGTAATGGGTGTGTTTGTATGTATGTATATGTGTACATGTAGGGTGTGTATAGTTGTGAAGGGAGTGAAATGTGAAGGTGTAGTGAGGATGAGTGTACTGTGTGTTAACTGTGTGTGTATGTGAGGTAGTGAGGGGCTGAAAATTCAGCCGTGAAGTGGATGAGGGTGAGTGAACTGTTTGTGTGTGTAAGTCTAGCAAGAAGAGTACCTGAGTGAATGGTTTTCTTTTTTATTGTGAACCTGTGTAAATGGAAGAGGAAATGGGTAAAATTGTGGCCGCATGAGTGGTGTTTCATGTGTTAGCAAGTGGTGGTTATGAGATAAAAATGGGGAGCAAGGGAAGCTGCATGAACAGTAACCATGAACTGGTGAAAGTGTTTTGGTTTGGAAAGAAAGTAAAGAGAAGAGGAAGAGAAGTATGGAGCGAGAAATTTGGGTTAGCGTTTGGATTGACACGTGCATATATTGATGCAAACTTATTGTTAGTATGTGAAAATTTACAGTATAATACTTGAGACCATATTAGATTTCTTGGCAAAGTTTTAAAATTTTGAGATTGTATGAATTTTTAGTAATTTCTGTAATTTTAGATTTTTAAAATTGTTTTGGAGACCTTAAACCATGAAAATGTTTTGGGAAACATTATTGAAATGTTTTTATAGTATAATAAAGACTTGGTTTGAATTTGATAATTTTTGGAGTTTATTTTCTATGGTTTCCGTATCGCATTGGTTTTAGCAAAACTAATAAGTTAAAAATAGTTTTAATGATTTTTAATTTCTAATTTCAATTTCAATAATTTTTATACATATTTTAAAATTATTAAAAAAATTATGGGACTTATTTTGCAGTTGGAAGTAATTTTGGGAATTTATGGGTTTTTATTGCATTTAAAGAAATTATTTTAATTCAAAAATATTCAAAAATTCAGAAAATTCATATTTTGACTTTCAATAATGTTTTAAGCCATAAAAGTGTTTTATTATAATTTAATGTGTATTTGGAGTATCATTACACATTTAAAGAGTGTATAAGGATTTCGGTTAGGTTTGCCGCGTGCGAGGCGCATTTTGAGTTGAGCGATTTCGGGATTAGAAGTGAGCACGTGGGGGTATATGATATTAGGGTTATAATATTGTAGCATAGATTATGTTCTGACAAATGGTTTGCCAATCTAGGTTATTTAGAAAATATTGATCGAGGATTGGTAGCATTGCTTAGCTTGGACCGAGGTAAGGATTCTATCCGAACCCTATTTCATTATTCTGATTTCAAATGCTTATAACAACAGTTTTACAAACTAGATCAAATGTTGATTTTTATTGATTGATATAAAAATATTTTTAAATTGCCCATGAAACCCTAAATTGAGCCTTATAACGATCGTTTGGAATTCTGTTTCATCTCATCTTGGAATCCATTGTTCATTTGATATGTTTATTGATTGCTCATCGTAAAGCATTTTTGAATTCTATTTATTGTTTCTCAATGTTGACATGAGTTAGTAACTTCGGAGCCATAAGGATGGTTTGTATTATTGGCGTTATAAGGATGGTTTGTTGGATGGGTTTAACTAGTACCTAGATGGACTAGTTAGTGTACATATGCATATGTAAATTGATCGCGCACTGCCGGGGTGGCTTTGCTTCTGTACTGCTCATGTTCAATATTTCCTCTTTATGTTTTATTACACTTGAACTGTTTTGAATATTATCCATTCATGCTTTATTATACTTCAAGTGTTTTGAAATAATATTTATTTAAGGGATTGAGTTGGTACTCACCCTTACGCTTATATTGAAAGGATGTGGTTTTCTTTGATAGCCGTCTTGAAATTATCATTGATTGTATATTGAAAATCATTTGAATCGTTCTGTTTCTCTGTCTTAAAAAGTTGTTATTTGGTTTAAATATAAAATTGTCCGAATCGTTTTTTAAACTGTTTTTAAATATTTGATCGACCTTACTGGGCTATCGAAAGCTCACTCCCCTTTGACTTCCTTTCTCCAGGTAGTAACCAGCGTTAGAATTCTTGAAATTGGACTTGAGGCTAGCGAGCGAGTGAATTTAAGTTACCGTGTTTTTCTATTAGAACCCCTGCGTGGGTGAAGAGTATTGTTTAATTTTTGTAGGATATCAATTTGGTATTTTATTTATGAAACCAATTAAGAGTATGATTTCATTGATGGTTAGTTGCTCTGACAGATTGATGGTATTATTTGGTTGAGTTTGAGATAATATTATCTTAGTGTAAATGATCGACCGAGTGTTAACGTTCCGGAAAATTCCGAGATGTTACATAAAGCCCATAGAAAATTCAGATGAATGACTTCATATAGAAGACGTTACTAATGATACTAATGTTAGCGAAGACATTTATAATACAAATAGGATAAGTTATAATTTAATAAACCATTTTACAAATAAACATGACATTCTTAATGCAATAGAAAGACTACCCTTTATAGGAGAAGACCCCATTAAAGGATGTGATTTAAATAAAATATACTGCAAGTTAGATATTATTAATCCAGATTATGTAGTCAAAACAGCCAATATTGAAGCAAGTAGTTTAGATACAGAAGATATTTTTATATCAATGTTTTTAAGAATATTAAAATTATTCATCTGTTTTATTTTCTTGAATGTCTGGGTTATTATTTGCTTCAATATAATTAGAAAAGTGAACTAGCATTCGTCCTGAAGTGTTTCTATACCATAAATTTTCTGTAGGTATAACGCTATTGTTTGAACTAGAACCTATTATTTTGTCTACTTGCCATTCAAATTGAACAGTTTAGACAAAACAGATTAGATTTAATTTCTCTACAAATTTTATACCAAAATAATGCCACAATAAGCCAAACAAGATTATTTATGCATTATCGTGAAACACAAAACAGATGTAGTAAGCATAAATAGATTTAATTTCTCAACATTTCTCTCAAACTTTCTCTCATCTCTCCCTTGTTCGTGTTCTATTGCTAAATTCTGCACATAGCTCTCTTACGCTCTTCAACTTTCCAAGTAAGATTTCTTATGTTTTACTTAGCGCTTTAGTTATTCTGGGGTGAAAATGCTCAAGTGGTGAAAAGTCTTCTATGAATTGAAAAATAAATATTTCAAAACTTAACATGCCAAAAAGCAGTTAATATAGGCAATATTTAGAGATTATATGGTATTTACTTAATGTCTTCAGGCCACATTTTAATTTGATAAAAGCCTGATTTACAATCGAATTTACTGAATACCTTCTTGCCTTGTATCTTACTTAAAAGAAAGGTTTTATTTGGTATGTTGTAACTGTCATATCTAATGTTATCATTTAATCTTTTATAATTTATAACCATTCTCCTTTTGCCTCTAACTATTTTTGCATGATTTCTAACTATAAAAGTTGCAGATCTATGAGGGCTATGACTTGGTCTAATTACTCCTAATTGTAGTAAGTCTTTTATATGCATTTTAAAGTTTTCTATATCTAAACTACTTGCTTCTATTGGCTGTTTTGACTATATAATCTGGATTAATAATATCTAATCAGGCTTTTTATCAAATTAAAATGTGGCCTGAAGATATTAAGTGGACTGCTTTCACTACACCTGAAGGCGTATATGAGTGGGTAGTAATGCCCTTTGGCCTTAAAACAGCCCCTAGTATTTCTCAAAGCAAAATGGACGATATTTTTAGACCATATAATGATTTCATATTAGTATACATTGATGATATTCTGCTACAGAATTCTCATTGCCTTTTACATGCTGCCATTCTATTTTATCTAGTCTATAATTACTTAAAGATGTCATAAACTTTAACCATCTATTTGTGTATCTAGAGTCTTTGTTTTTGTTGTATCTAACTATGGCTTCAATCTGTTCTAATACAGAATTCATGTTTACTTATAAATAATGCTTTAAAATGCAAGAGATTTTGCTCGAAACATTAAAATTAAAATTATGACTAAAGGCTATGAAGATTTTCAACAAGGCAAAAACCTTTTAATTTGCTCTACATTTATAGGAAAATTAACACAAAATAGCCAAGTAGGATATCAGCTAAGCATGGAAGATACAGCTAAATTTATTATAAATCGAGAAATTAGGCTTTTACCCCCTTACCGAATAGATCCATTAGAAAATTCAGGACAAGAATGGCAAGTAGACAAAATAATAGGTTCTAGTTCAAACAATAGCGTTATACCTACATAAAGTTTATGGTATAGAAACATTTCAGGACGAATGTCAGTTCGCTTTTCTAATTATATTGAAGTAAATAATAACCCAGACATTCAAGAAAATGAAACAGATGAATAATTTTGTATTCAAAAGTTCAGGATGTTGGGTAGACTTATAGCTAGACTAAATCTCAGGATGCTGGTTGAACTATCAGGGTTTTCTTTTTTGGAAAAACTCAGGGCATGCGTTAGTCTGTGGGTTTTCAAAGCCATCACTTGGCAACTAAACCTAAATGACTCGCTCCCACTTTTGTTTAAAACCTTGAAGATAACTTATGACAGTTCTTTAGAAAGCATATTCAATTTAAAATCTGGCTAACGGTCTGAGGTAAGCATAATCATTTTGAAAAACAAAATGGACAGAGTCTCTCTTTATTTAAGTAAATGCCATATGATCTCTAAATCTTGCCTATATTAACTGTTATTTGGCATGTTAAGTTTTGAAATATTTATTTTTCAATTCATAGAAGACTTTTCAAAAGTTCAGGATGCTGGCTAGACTTATAGCTAGACTAAATCTCAAGATGCTGGTTGAACTATCAGGGTTTTCTTTTTTGGAAAAAACTCAGGGCATGCGTTAGTCTGCGGGTTTTCAAAGCCATCACTCGACAACTAACCCTGAATGACTCGCTCCCACTTTTGTTTAAAACCTTGAAGATAACTTATGACAGTTCTTTAGAAAGCATATTCAATTTAAAATCTAGCTAACGGTCTGAGGTAAGCATAATCATTTTGAAAAACAAAATGTACAGAGTCTCTCTTTATTCAAGTAAATGCCATATGATCTCTAAATCTTGCCTATATTAACTGCTCTTTGGTGTTTCATTCATTAAATTAAATTTTGTATTGTTTGTAGTAATTTGTGTATTAACAGATTCTATTTCTGTTGTTATAGAATTTGTTTCATAATTTTATAAATATTCTTCTTCTAGATCTAGGCTTTCTGCTAATCTAAGGTCTTCTGTGTCTATTGACTTTGTTTCATCTGAGTGATCTATATTATCTAATATATTGTCCATTTCTTCTATTAGCAAATTATTTTCTAATGTTATTTCTTCTTGTCTTAATGCTTTGTTAATTTGTTGTCTACCAAAGTCTCTGTATCTAAACTACTTGCTTATATATTGGCTGTTTTGACTATATAATCTGGATTAATAGTATCTAACTTGCAGTATATTTTATTTAAATCCCATCGTTTACTCAGTACTTCTCCTCTACTTGATAAATATCTCATCAGAATCTTTAAGTTTAAAAAACTTTTAAGGCTCTGATACCAAAATGGTTTCATTCTAATTGTATAACTTTCTGTTCTAAATATTCTAATCTTCTATTAACATTTTTGTCATAATAAGTGTTTTCACTTATAGTACGTTTAGAAGAGTTGGTCGACTTGATAATATTTATATTGTATTTTTGTTTTATTCATTTAGTGCATGCTTCTTTATAGCATAAATTGCATTTACATCTAACTATTTTTTATTAGCAAATGATAATACTTTACCAATTTCTAAAGACTTTATTCAGTTAGCACAACACACTACACACACACCCATTAATATTGACACACCATCAGAGTACGCTTAGAAGCGCGATGGGACTTATATAGAATTGAAAGGCAAATTTAAAATATGTGAATAATGCAGCAATGGGAAAACAAACATTTACTTGAATAAAGAGAGACTCTGTCCATTTTGTTTTTCAAAATGATTATGCTTTCTAAAGAACTGTCATAAGTTATCTTCAAGGTTTTAAACAAACGTGATAGCGAGTCATTTAGGGTTAGTTGCCGAGTGATGGCTTTGAAAACCTGTAGACTAACGCATGCCCTAAGTTTTTTCCAAAAAAGAAAACCCTGATAGTTCAACCTGCATCCTGAGATTTAGTCTAGTTATAAGTCTACCCAGCATCCTGAACTTTTGAATATCGAACTTGAACCCAGTCTCTCTCTCTCTCTCTCTCTCTCTCTCTCAGTTTTTGCCATACTTTCTCTAAATTTGCTCTCTATTCCGTTGTTTTTCGCTCTGATATGCTACCTTTTTCCAAAACAGGTGTTTCGGTCTTATCGGGGACTTGTTTTCCGGCCAACCCCCCCATTTTGTGATACCATACTGAGTAACCGAGAGCAAGTAACCCCTTTTGCATCATTTCATGAGTAATCGACCCCCAAATCCTACTTATTATTGTAGTTATACAGAAGATTATTAATTGTTTTCTCCTAAGAGTAAAGTTTCGGTATAGTTTTCTCTTAAAGCTGTCATGGTATCTTCTAATTGTATAACTTTATGTTAAGAAAAACAGCGAAATAGAGAGCAGATTTAGAGAAAGTAGGGCAAAAACTGGAGAGAGAGAGAGAGAGTCTGGGTTCAGGTTTGATATTCAAAAGTTCAGGATGTTGGGTAGACTTATAGCTAGACTAAATCTCAGGATGCTGGTTGAACTATCAAGATTTTTTTTTTTGGAAAAAACTCAGGGCATGCGTTAGTCTGCGGGTTTTCAAAGCCACCACTCGGCAACTAACCCTAAATGATTCGCTCCCACTTTTGTTTAAAACCTTGAAGATAACTTATGACAGTTCTTTAGAAAGTATATTCAATTTAAAATCTAGCTAACGGTCTGAGGTAAGCATAATCATTTTGAAAAACAAAATGGACAGAGTCTCTCTTTATTCAAGTAAATGCCATATGATCTCTAAATCTTGCCTATATTAACTTCTCTTTCGCATGTTAAGTTTTGAAATATTTATTTTTCAATTCATAGAAGACTTTTCACCACTTGAGCATTTTCACCCTAGAATAACTAAAGAGCTAAGTGAAAACACTTATTATGACAAAAATGTTAATAGAAGATTAGAATATTTAGAACATAAAGTTATACAATTAGAAGATACCATGACAGCTTTAAAAGAAAACTATATCGAAACTTTACTCTTAGGAGAAAACAATAACAATTAATACAAGATTTTAACATAGAAAAATTCTGTACTGAGACAAGATTTAATAATCTTATAACCACACGGATACAAATAAAACACCATAACAAACGATATGGAATTATAGATACTAGATATACAATTACCGTGATAGACCCTACACTAGTCCATCCTAACCATATTAAAACTCTAGACAAACCCATAACGGGAATAGGTTTTTCGAATACTCCTATACATTATTCTCAATATATTACACACGCATTCATTACCTTTTTAACACCTTGTAAAACTCAATCTAAACCCTGTCTTCTAAAACAAGCTTTTTGCACACCCGTTTTACATGAAGAAGGCAAAATTATCCTAGGTATTAATTTTTTATTAGCAAATGATAATACTTTAACAATTTCTAAAGACTTTATGCAGTTAGCACAACACACTACACACACACCCATTAATATTGACACACTATCAGAGTACGCTCAGAAGCGTGGTGGGACTTATATAGAATTTAAAGGCAAAAATAAAATATGTGAAGAATGCAGCAATGGGAAAACAAACTGCTGCATAAAGACCATAGAAAATTCAGATGAATGTCTTCATATAGAAGACATTACTAATGATACTAATGTTAGCGAAGACATTTATAATACAAATAGGATAAGTTATAATTTAATAAACCATTTTACAAATAAACATGACATTCTTAATGCAATAGAAAGACTACCCTTTATAGGAGAAGACCCCATTAAACGATGGGATTTAAATAAAATATACTCCAAGTTAGATATTATTAATCCAGATTATATAGTCAAAACTGCCAATATAGAAGCAAGTAGTTTAAATACAGAAGACTTTAAAATGCATATAAAAGACTTAACACAATTAGGAGTAATTAGACCAAGTCATAGCCCTCATAGATCTGCAGCTTTTATAGTTAGAAATCATGCAGAAATAGTTAGAGGCAAAAGCAGAATGGTTATAAATTACAAAAGATTAAATGATAACATTAGAGATGACAGTTACAACATACCAAACAAAACCTTTCTTTTGAGTAAGATACGAGGCAAAAAGGTATTCAGCAAATTCGATTGTAAATCAGGCTTTTATCAAATTAAAATGTGGCTTGAAGACATTAAGTGGACTGCTTTCACTACACCTGAAGGCTTTTGTGAGTGGTTAGTAATGCCCTTTGGCCTTAAAACAGCCTCTAGTATTTTTCAACGCTAAATGGACGATATTTTTAGACCATATAATGATTTCATATTAGTATACATTGATGATATTCTGATTTGTAGTAGAAATGAGAAAGAGCATTTATCACACTTAGATCTAGTTTTTAAATTATTTGATAAACATGGATTAATTTTAAGTAAGAAAAAGGTAGAATTATTTAAAACAAATGTCAAATTTCTAGGAATAGAAATAGAAATAGGCAATGGAAAATAAAGTTACAAGAACATATAGCAAAGAAAATAATAGATTTTTCTGATAAACTAGAAGGATTAAAACAAATACAAGCATTTTTAGGATTAGTTAATCAAGCGAGAATATATTTTAAAGACCTTAGTAAGTTACTAGGACCTTTATACAATAAGACACGTAAAAATGGTCAAAGATATTTTAATATAGAAGACATTAATCTACTAAAAATTATAAAAGAAAAAGTTAAACAATTACCAGATTTATATTTACCTTTACATACTGACTATTTAATTGTTCAGACTGATGGATGCAAAGACGGATGTGGAGCAGTTTTATACTGTAAACCCAACAAATATAGTAATAAAAAAGAAGAAAGAATATGTAGATATGCAAGTGATAAGTGTAAAGAAAGCAATCAATATTTAACAAGTTTAGACTATGTACTTGCTATTATTTACGCTTTAGAACATTTTAAAGCATTATTAATAAGTAAACATGAATTATGTATTAGAACAGATTGTGAAGCCATAGTTAGATACAACAAAAACAAAGACTCTAGATACACAAATAGATGGTTAAAGTCTATGACATTTTAAAGTAATTATAGACTAGATAAAATAGAATGGCAGCATGTAAAAGGCAATGACAATTCTATAGCAGACCTTTTATCTAGAAAGTTGTTTCAGTAGAAAGATACTAATCCAAGGCAATTGTTAAATCCAGGCAATACTGTAGCAGACCTTTTAATTTCTATTGTGTTTTTAGAGTTGTTATGCCAGGCATTTTTAAACATTACCCTGAAGCAATGGTAGGAGGAGTAGGAAATCACCCTAATCCATGGTATAAAGGCACTGTTTCTTTTCAAGAAGCTAATATTTTAATGCAAACACACTTTGGACTTAATTACTATATTAGCCCTGCTTGTCAAGACCAATCTTCCACAAACACGATTAATGATTGCAAAAATTGTAATACACTCATTAACAATTTTAATATTTTAAAAAGTAGAGCAGATCATTTAATTTTAGAAAAAAACACAACTTGACAGTCAGATATCTCAGTTAAAAGCTCAAATACAAGTGTTAGAATTAGAGGCAAGTGATTGGAAAAACAGATACACTAGTCTTGTTCATAAACAACAAACATCTAAACCCACTATCTCGGGTACAAAAGAGATAGCTAGCCCAGAATTACAGGTTTCTGGTAAAGGTAACTCAAATCCCGTGACAGCTAGTTTCTTGCTCAAAGATACTAAAAATCCGTCGAATTCAGGAGAACGAATTCCTAGTCCTGCTTCAGATGCTGTAGGTAAAGACTTCTCAAGTCCTGTTACAGTTGGCGTTTTACTCAAAAACGCGGAAAATCCTTTGGATACGGGAAAAAGTATTCCTAGTCCAGCTTCACAGATAGCTGGTAAAGACAAAACAAACCCTGAGACCCCTAGCAGTTTGGGAAAAACGGAAAAGCGACACAAAGCACATAAAGAAGCAAAAAAGAAAATGCTAATAAGTAACCTTAAAAAACAAGCAGCATAAGCAATTTTAAGTGTCTTTCAAGACATGGATTTTGCACAATGTCCAAGTGATGACAGCACTTCCTTGACCCAAGCTCTAGAGGAAGAAGACTCTACTAATAGAACAACAAACCAAGACAAAGAAGCTAGTAGTAGCAAACAATAAGCAAGAACAGCTGGCTAGACAACAAGCATCTGATTTATGACTTTAAACATGACCCTTGACAAATTGCAGAAGCAGAAGACAGCTGGAATCTCTCTTTTAAAAGACAAATGAAACAGACAAACAACTTTAGACAAGATAGGACAGCACTCAAAACTTTTTCAGAAAACAACGGAGAATTGAAGAAAGGCTGGACGAATATTACAACTCATGGATGCACTAAACAATAAAGACAAGACAAGACAAGCCGTAACTTTTGACAACTGAGAAAGCATCTCCAGAAAAGCAAAGCAAAGGACATATGTGAATATCCACCCAATCAAGAGCAAACCACGTAGCAGACCTCTGCTTTTACTTCACTTCTTTTTCAGCAAATTCTTCAACTTTGAAGATAGAAAGACAAATAATTGAAGACAGCTCAGAAGAACACTTGCAAAAAGAAGGAAACTGCTGGTGCGTCAAAGCAACTTTTACTTTATGAAATTTTGTAATGTAGTTCTTTAAGTCATAATTAGTAGGATGCATGTAAAGTTTAAGGAATTATGTAAATCCCTGTACATCCCCTTTTCCCGCCTATAAATAGGCATCAGCATTCATTTGTAAGTATCAGAGTTCTTTGAAAGAAATAAATCTTTCAACATTTCTCTCAAACTTTATCTCATCTCTCCCTTGTTCATGTTCTACTGCTAAATTCTACACATAGCTCTCTTACGCTCTTCAACTTTCCAAGTAGGATTTCTTACGTTTTACTTAGCTCTTTAGTTATTCTGGGGTGAAAATGCTCAAGTGGTGAAAAGTCTTCTATGAACTAAAAATTAAATATTTCAAAATTTAACATGCTAAAGAGCAGTTAATATAGGCAAGATTTAGAGATCATATGGCATTTACTTGAATAAAGAGAGACTTTGTCCATTTTGTTTTTCAAAATGATTATGCTTACCTCAGACCGTTAGCTAGATTTTAAATTGAATATGCTGTCTAAAGAACTGTCATAAGTTATCTTCAAGGTTTTAAACAAAAGTGGGAGCGAATCATTTAGGGTTAGTTGCCGAGTGATGGCTTTGAAAACCCGCAGACTAACTCATGCCCTGAGTTTTTTTCCAAAAAAGAAAACCCTGAGAGTTCAACCAACATCCTGAGATTTAGTCTAGCTATAAGTCTACCCAGCATCCTGAACTTTTGAATATCAAACTTGAACCCAGACTCTCTCTCTCTCTCTCTCTCCAGTTTTTGCCATACATTCTTTAAATCTGCTCTCTATTTCTCTGTTTTTCTCTTTGTTATGCTACCTTTTTCCAAAACTGGTGTTTCGGTCTAACCGAGGACTTGTTTTTTGGCCAACCCCCCCATTATATATATATATATATATATATATATATATATATATATATATATATATATATGGGTTGTCCAAAAAAAATTAATCACTTTCCAAGTTGAGAAAGACTTCGTAAATGTTTTTCATGTTTACTATTCTTACATTTTTTATTCTATTTCTTTCTTCACAATTAACCCTCCACCAACCTATTTTTCTCTCTCCTGGCCCACTTTCTTCCCTCCCTCTCTTTCTCTCCTGGGGTAGAATGAGAAACTCGTAAAATATAATTGATATCCTAAATTAGCGTGCAAGTCAAACACTATCAATTAGGTAAGGATAGTGCGGTTCCGTTATGGTATCCGTTGTTTTGCTTGGCATACCATGTTGATGATGCTTGTGTTGAAGTCCTATATTTATGTTGGAATACCGATTGATCTTATGATCTGGTACTTCTTATTGACTTGTGCTGTTGAAGACTTAAGGTAGAATGAATTCCCTTAGTCCGCTCGATAATGAGCCTGAAAGCGTTGTTGAGGACTTATGATAAAAAAACACTCTTTAAGTCCGCTTCTTTGGTGAAAACCGTCCCCTAATTTGGACAAAACTGAGATGAGCACCCCGTATTAAGGGACACCATTAAATGGAGGGCCAGTGAAGTGAGGTAACTGCCAGTAAGTGAAAAAGAAAGTAATTGACAAAAAAAAGATGAAGCGCGCTAGAGTCTGTTGTGTCGTGTCGTGTCGAGTCAAGCATGCATTACAATTGATTTTTTTTATGTTGCTGACTGTATTGTCTTGTTATTCTCATGATGAATATTTGCTTTGGTGTTTTCTTTTGCATTGCACCCAGGGTTTTAAAAAACGGCCGTTACATATCGTAACGGCCGATATGTAATGAGTTTTCAACTTGCTGGTACGTTACACACCGATATATCGATCCTAATCGATTTCACAGGTGTATCGCCGTTACGGAACGGTTATGGGCCGTAACGCCGATATATACCGTTACAGTAAGAACACAGATCATAGATTTCCTTGTCTCCTTCCAACAGATGTTACAGATTTGATTCCTTGAAGTTCAATTTCTCACTTGTTCTCTCTCTATATACACCTATGCACTCCAAACAACAACACAATCACAAAAGAAGAAAGAGAAAAAGATGAAGGAAGAAGGTTGGCGAGACTGTACGCTGTCCAGCACTGAAAAAGAGGAGAACGAAGGAAGAAGGTCTGGGTGTTGGCTGTTGTGATGTACTGTAGCGGTTGAGTCTGTGGGAGTAGGGACTGAGGAGTGTGGCGGTGGGCGTAGGTGGGTCTGCAAAGATGAGTTTGAGATGAGATCAAGAATGACTAAATTACTTAAATGAGAAGGGGACTTTAATGACTTATGGACTTTCTTTGTGTTTTGAATTCTAATATTTTAAATACTTTTTACTCAGCTGCTTTTTTAAACTTATGTGTATGGTCTTAATTTAAAATGAGTATGATTTTATTTTAAACTTATTTTATTTATTAATACTTGATAACTACTTAGTACTTATTTTGTTTAAATACTTCTAAGTCTTTTAAACTATTAAAAACCTTAAAATGAGACATTTTGGGGTCACAATCTTTATATCATTGAGTTTTGAGCATTTGCTAACGTTTGAAAAAATTTCACAATTGTGTTAACCGATTCCCTTAACGTAACGTCCGAAACTCCTGATACCGTTACACCGTGATCGCGATCGCACCGTCACGTATCCCGATTCTGCGATTTAAAACCATGATTGCACCTGCATAGTCCATGATTCTGTCCAAGTGGAAATGATGATGTTCCGTTGGACTTGAGCCGCTCAGTTCGAACAAAGGTGATGCAGCAAGATGGTTGCAAATGTTCATTCTTGGCATACTTAAATCCATTGCCTTGTTGAAAATTCATGATCGGTTCTCCGATAATATCGAAAGGGTTGTACGTGGTACTCCTTGTATTATCCTTACTAGGCAACTTGCTCTCATTCTTTATCTATGTGTGTTTTTCAGGTACTAGGTTTGAACAAGGAGAGACCTCGGGGAAAGGTAAAGAGAAATTATGCTGAGGTCTTTGAGGAAGTATATATCGCCACGATGATGTAAAATTTGATGTAAATATTAAGTTGTGTTATGTTATGCAATTTTCGCTGCGATACGATATGTACTATCAAGGAAAATTTTTGTAAGGACGTGTTGTGATGTTTCTTTATGATCTTAGGGTTGTAGTCGCTCAGTGTTGTATTTAATGTTGTAATGTTGACAGGATTGACATCTCAGCTCCGGTGACGTCACTTGGGCTGGGATTGTCACAGGTAGTATCAGAGCTTAGGTATTACGATTTTTGTAGAATGTTGGGGTGCTTAGAATGATGTGTAAGTCTTGATACGAGATTAAGAGGAATAATGTAACGGGGTGACCGAGATGTGTAAGTCAGACCAATTATGGCATAATTGATTTATAAGAATTGTCATTCTATCATTGTTGCAAGAAATGGCGGGTGCACTATCAAATATAAGAGGATGGATTGAAGATGACATGATGGAAGTGTTGAACCCCGATGTGGACAGTGAGGAAGACCCCGAAGAAATTGAGGAGGACTTAGTGGATTCAGACAAGGAGCCCGTGGTCATGAATTTCCAAGGCCCTGAGATAGAGGAAATAGAGGATGATCAACCTTATCGAGATGTTGTAGAAGTGAAAGAAGAAGGATCGAGTGAGCGGTCTAGGAAAAAGGTCGTGAATTTTTGGAAACAAAAATATATAATGGTCTTCGATGAGAGGGATGAATTGTTCAATCAGTTAGAATCCCTAAAAGTTAAAGCAGACAGTGGGATAAAGAGAAGGGCGATAGAGTGTCTCAACAAAAAGAAGAAGGCATATAGGTTGGTTAACGATACAGAGGATGCTAGTTTGCGGGTTGTTCAAAAGATGCAGGAAGTAGTATGTTAATGCCCTCTGGGCAGAGCCTTGTTTGGTAACGAGCGGATGATGTTATAGATGAAGTCTACTGGAATGCGGAGCTGTTTAAGGAGCGATATGGGTTTGCTTGAGTCAAATGTTGTATGTCTAGGTGCACAATCTATCGTTGCATGATAATCGTAGCATGAGACTTATGTTGTACTAAATGTTGTTATTTTATGAAGTTGCATTTGTTATATGTGAATGTAAGACTTGTCATACTATTTTTAGACTGGCACGTAATCTACGAAATCAAGAGATCCCTTGTCATACTATTTTTAGACTGGCACGTAATCTACGAAATCAAGAGATCCTAATACCAAGAGAACATGAGAGATGTAATACTCTGATTTAATCTAAGCGAGAATTAGATTAATCGAAGGCATTATTTTATTTTGATATTATTACATTTATCGATAGTCGACTAATGAGAGTAAAATGGGATGTTGGTTTGGCCTTCGGGGTCAAAATGTAGTTTTGAAATGTTAAAGGGCAAAAAAATATAATTTTAGAAATTATGGTGAACGGGATGCGTATTTGTTATTAAATAGTGTCATTTCGATGATAATGAGGTGCAAGGGGGCTAAAGGAGGGACTAGGGTGAGTTTGGGGTCAAATTGTAATTTTTTAAAGTCAAGGGGTCAAAATAAAATTTTGAAAACTTGAGGGGCTATTTTGCAATTCAAGAAAATTAATGCCTAGTTGTCAAGAGGAAAGTAACCGAGACATGAGAAATGGCTACCTGGTATGGTGACTAATCAAAAAATAATAATATAAAAATGGAGTGGATAGTCTTTAGAAAAAAAAGGAGAGAGAGGACGAGACAAAAGGGGAAACCTTTCCCTTTCAGGAAAGAAATAAGAAGCAGAAGAAAGAAGCAGAAAATAAGAATTAAACAAGAAAAGAGAGGGAAACAGGGGGCTCGGGCAGGAATTGCAAGCAGAAATCAAGAGAGAAGGGTAACTCCTGGCCCTTTAGTGAGTATTCTGTTGTGTGTTTCTATGTGTGGTAGTGTGTGTGTATTCACAGTGTGCGCATAAGTGTGTGACTGTGTGTGTGTGTGTGTCCTTCGTGCGCAGGTGGAGGGTGAGTGATTGTGGAGGGAGTAAAGTATGGAGGGATTTAATGGGGTGTAGGATTGATGGGGATGAAATTCATGGGGCTGTACGTGTGAGTTGGTGGGTGTTTAGTGTGTGTATGTGTGTGTTATTGGTTGTGGGTGTTCGGGTGTGTGTATAAGTGTGTGAATTGTGTGGGAATTGGATGTTTAAGTATGTATTATAATGTAATTAAAGTGTTAGAATGGGGTTTTAATGATGTGGAATGGATTGAAACTGAAGTGGTGGGTGTTTGTGAAGAATGTGCATAAGTGCGTGAGATGAACACCACGGCTAAAGGAAGAAGAAAGTGTGTGCGTGAAGGTGTAATAGTGTGTGCATTTGATGTGAACAGTGACTGTTTTTGTCACTAAAAGTGGAAATTAGTTAAACAGTTTCTAATCTGAATTTTTAAAAATAGTTAGGGTCAGATTTAGCCAAAGTACAAAACAAAGACCCTAGTTATTTTTAGGAGACCTGTATTGTGGAAAAAGTTCAGATTTTTCTGAGATCAGGAAGGGGTGAACAAATGCGGGAAGTTTGAAACTTTATGGTGAAATTTAAAATATCAAACGAACGCGATTTTGTGCAAAAACTTTATGAGGAATTTGGGATATTGGGAAGTTTCATTTTCAAGATTTTGGGTCATTCCAAAGTCATTAGCTATTTTTGGCTGAACGGACTTTTAAGTGCTCGGTCCGGACACTGGTTCGGAATTTTTTGGCGAAAATTTTCTAAAATGATTTTTAGCTCAAAAATAATTTCACGATACATAAAATAGCATTTTAAAGTGGTTTTGAGATTTTTCTGATGCCAGGAACCCTCAGGGGCATTTTAGTAATTCGCCACCTAAAGAGGGACATTTTGGTAATTTTCCTTGTAGAGTTTTTTGACGGACTTTTTAGTCTCCGAAGGGTTGTAAAATACCTAAAAGGTTATTTTGAAGCTAATTTGGGGCGTTGGAGTGATAGTGAACCCCCGGGGGCATTTCGGTAATTTGCAGCTCAGTAGGGTATATGTTTGTTGGGGCGATGGCCGCCAGAGGGGTATTTTGGTAATTTTGTATAAGTCAGGAGGGTGTTTTGGTAACTTTACCTTTAAATTTTTTTAAGGGAATATTTGGTACATAAATGATGTAGTACATCTAAAAATTAATTTTAAATCGGTTTGGGGGTGTTGGTGAGGTAGCGGCCATCAGAGGGGTATATTAGTAATTTGTTAGGTTGGCGCTAAATTTTTGGGAACGCGCAATATTAAGCTTCCAGAATGGTAGGAAGTGAGGAATGGTGTTAATACGTTGAAAATGAGGTGGTTGTTATCACTAATGCATCGATAAGGCTAGATTAAGGATCCGGTTATTGAATCAGATTAACAAGTTATCGTAAGATGCTATGAACGGTTAAGTGGGAAGGGGTAGAATAAGAAGTACGTATATGTTGAATGATGTCTAAGGAGCAGGGTATTATTTGACTAGGTGATGCAGCTCATTGCGATCAGAGGTTGCAAGTTCCGAGTTGCTTCGGCTATAAGCCAATCAGGTAAGGACAATGCGGTTCTATTATGCTAATTCATTATTTCGAATAGCATACTATGTTGATGATGTTTACGTTGTTGAATTCTTGTTGTTATGATTGGTCACCGGTAGTCATTGTGACCGGTATACGCATATTTGAATTGTGTTGTTGAGGACTTAGGGTAGAATAAATTCCCTTAGTCCGCCCTATTGATAGAATTTAGTGAGGATGATGGGTGTCCTAGTATGCTATGATTCAATTTGATTAGCATACCTGAAGTGGATGATGATGTTGCGTAGGGTTTATCATGTTGTTGCTGTGAGATGTCGGCAGTTATTGATAGCCGATATCTCTTCTCTTTGAGAACACCATTGAGGACTCGTGACAAACTTCTCGTGAGCCCGCCCTATCATTGATGATTATGCTGTAGAGATTGTTTCGTTGTTGTTGTGAAATGTCGGTACTTATTGATAACTGACATTTCTCTTATGTAAGAACGTTGTTGAGGGCTTGCGGTAATCTTCTCCCAAGTTCCATCCTATTGATGATGTCACGTTGAGCTCTTGTTGTTAGGTCTGAACACCGGTTGATCTTCTGATCCGGTATTCTTTGTTGAGCTGTGTTGTTGAGGACATAAGGTGGAATAAATTTTTCCTTAGTCCGCCCTGTTGATGAAGTCTTGCTGCTTGGCTGTAACGTGGTTAGGGAAAGCACTCTAAATGAGTTCCCTGCTTGTTGACAGCGTCTCTTCTATTTACTTGAGACTGAGATGAACATCTTGTTAAATGGGACATCAATACGAGGAGGATGGCCTATGAATTATGATCACTGGCCAAAGAGGATGAATGTCGCTCGAGCAGAGTCTGTTGTGTCTGGTCGAGTCCTGTCCGTCGTGTCCGTGTGCATTGCATTTGATTTTCTTTTGATGTTGATGATTTTAATGATTTGTATTTCGATGATGTTTATCTTTACGACCTTGGATTTGAGGTTCACTTGCATGGTCAGTCAGTCTAGTCCATGAGGAGGTGGCAGTATTGTTGTTCTGTTGGGCCTTAAAGCCGCTCAGTCTAACAAAAGAAAAATTATTGTTTGACAAGTTATGTTGATGCTGAAATTTATTGACTATTCTTGATTCATTGCTATCGTTGAGTTGATTATTATTCCTCTGAGTCTTTTGAATTATTTGTATACGATACTCCTCGTGTTGCCTTTACTGGGCAATTTGCGTTCATTCCTTATGTTGTATTGTGCAGGCTATAAGGTTGATCAAGGGGAACCCTCTAGAAAAGGGAAGAGAAGCAAGCTAGAAAAGTTGAGCAAGGGGATAAGTTTTGTGAGGTAAGACAAGCTGGAAATGGTGAGATAAAGATTGAGTTGCGAGATAGGTTGATAAGAGTCACACGACTACAGTCGTATGTTAGGCTGTAATCATTCATGTTGTTAGGAGACTTGAAAGTCTTCAGCTACAGTATGATGTATGTTTGTAAGAAATTTTTTGTAAGGACGCATTTTGGAGCGTCTATTAATGATGTATGAGTATAAGGATGTAATTGTTTTGTATTCAGCACAGGGTTTTGAATGTGATTATGATCGATAACTCAGCCCGGTGATGTCACATAGGTTGAGGGTGTCGCAAGAGAGATCCTCCGCAAGAGGCACCCCAGACAGAAGCGTGTTTTGCTAACATCGAAGGTGCCAGCGTAGGGAACAACAATGATAATAGGGCAGAAATTTATAGAGAAGACTTGAGAAAGAAACTGGTGGGACTTCTCTGGGAAGTTGCAGCAACACCTGCTGCACAACCGGTTGCTGCTAATGCAGCAAATCTAGTAGTGAAAAGGCGGGAATGTAAGTTTCGAGATTTTCAGGATGCTCGACCTAGCGAATTCCACGAAGGAAACGATCCAATAAAGGTGGTTACTTGGTTAAAGGAAATGGCAAAAAAGCATTTGAAATAAGAGGTTACGGAAAACTTCAAAAGGTTGCATTTGCTACGCATATGCTACAAGGGGCGGCAATTTATTTGTGGGACGTGCAGAAGCAAGTAAAAGAAAAGAGGAAAGCAAATCAGGCTTACATCAAGTGGAGCCGACGTTTGACTGTACAAAATAGGTTGGAAATAGATTTTCTTGGATTAAAACAAAACGACAAGAATGTGGAGGAGTACATCCTGTTGATGATGATGTCAGCCCTCTGATTTCAGCCCACGAGCCCTTTTCCTTCTACTCTGCTCTGTGTTCTTTTCCTTTTTCTTCTTTGTTTTTGTTTACTGTTTTCGTTTTCCCTCTTCTTTTTGTTCACTCGAATTTCTATCCCTTCATATTATATATTTAACCTAACTTAGTCACCACCCTAACGCCAATATGACGTTACTCAATAAAATAATCCCCGTTAATAAATCAACGCGTTAAATTTTTGTTTGTTTTTTTTGATACGTTCGGGATATCACACCCTCCCCTCCTTAAATAAATTTTGTCCTCGAAATTAAGACAAACCTCGTTCAGCAAAGAGATACGGATAACGCTGCCGCATCAGCACTTCAGGTTCCCAGGTGGCCTCCTCCAGCGTGTGATTTGTCCAAGTGATTTTAACCATCGATATAACTTTAGAACGTAACACCTGTTCTTTCCTATCGACCACTTCCACGGGTACCTCTGGATATGCCAGATTTTCCCGATTCTCTACTAGTTCCAGTTGAATTACATGCGTTGGATCCTGAACATACTTCCTAAGCATCGAAACATGAAACACATTGTGTAGCTGGTTCAGTTCTGGTGGCAGCTCAAGCTTGTACGCCACCGTCGCAATTCTTGCCAACACCTTAAATGGTCCGATATATCCCAGACTCAATTTCCCTTGCTTCCCAAATCACATAATGCCTTTCCATGGCGATACTTTCAAAAACACCAAGTCTCCTACTTCAAATTCGAGCATCCTACGCCTCTTATCTGCATAGCTTTTCTGTCGATCCTGTGCAGTGCGTATCCTTCCTCGGATCATCTTTACCTTATCTTCCATTTCTTTACACAGTTCTGTGCTGGACAATCTCCTCTCTCCCACTACATCCCAACATATTGGCGTACGACATCTTCGGTCGTACAGTGCTTCATAGGGAGCCATTTCAATACTTGCCTGATAACTGTTGTTATACGAGAACTCAATCAGGGGCAATTGTTCATCCCAGGCTCCACCAAAGTCAATAACGCACGCCCTCAACATATCTTCCAATATCTGTATGGTACGTTTGGATTGGCCATCTGTCTGAGGATGAAAGGCAGTACTCATGGTCAATTTTGTTCCCATCTCTTTTTGGAAACTCTACCAAAATCTTGAGGTGAATCTCGCGTCCCTGTCAAACACGATGGTTACCGGTACTCCGTAATGGCTAACTACCTCCTTGATGTAGATTCAAGCTAGTCTTTCCGTAGAAAATTCTTCTCGAATAGGAATAAACCGAGCTGTATGAGTATGAGGATGTAATTGCTCTGTATTCAGCATAGGGTTTTGAATGTGATTATGATCGATAACTCAGCCCGGTGATGTCACATGGGTTGAGGGTGTCGCAAGAGAGATCCTCCGCAAGAGGCACCCCAGACAGAAGCGTGTTTTGCTAACATCGAAGGTGCCAGCGTAGGGAACAACAATGATAATAGGGCAGAAATTTATAGAGAAGACTTGAGAAAGAAACTGGTGGGACTTCTCTGGGAAGTTGCAGCAACACCTGCTGCACAACCGGTTGCCACTAATGCAGCAAATCTAGTAGTGAAAAGGCGGGAATGTAAGTTTTGACATTTTCAGGATGCTCGACCTAGCGAATTCCACGAAGGAAACGATCCAATAAAGGTGGTTACTTGGTTAAAGGAAATGGCAAAAAAGCATTTGAAATAAGAGCTTACGGAAAACTTCAAAAGGTTGCATTTGCTACGCATATGCTACAAGGGGCGACGATTTATTTGTGGGACGTGCAGAAGCAAGTAAAAGAAAAGAGGAAAGCAAATCAGGCTTACATCAAGTGGAACCGACGTTTGACTATACAAAATAGGTTGGAAATAGATTTTCTTGGATTAAAACAAAACGACAAGAATGTGGAGGAGTACATCCGTGAATTTTATAAATTGGCATGCTTTGCTCCTACCGTGTAAATATGGAGGATCATAAGGCCAGACTCTTTGAAGAGGGTTGGAGACAACCCTTGTGGAGAATAGTAAAAAGCTTTCAACTTCGAACATTTGCTGAGTTGGTGGATAAGGCATTGTTAGTGGAGGGGAAAGTTGGGAGGCGTGGGAAGAAAGAAGAGAACAAGGAAGGAAGCAGAATAGAAGACAAGATAAAGGCAGATATAGTTGAAGAAAATTTATAAAGAGCACAGACAAAGGAAAATCTAGACAAGGTTCAAGGCAAATGAGTGGAACTCGAGAATGTTGTTGGTGTGGAACGAAGCATGAGGACACTAACTGTATAAAAGCAACAGGAGGTTTTTTTAAATGTGGCAAATAGGGCCACCAAGCCAATGATTGTAGATTGAATTAGCGAGTTTGTTACGAGTGCCAACAACCAGGAGATAACGCGAAGGAGTGCCCTCAACGGAAGACACTGACCATAGAAGAAAGGTCGAGAATGATAGGTCGTGCAAATGCTATAGAATTAAAGGAAGCTATAAAGTCCGAAGATGTAGTGACAGGTACTTTCCCTGTATGCTCTCGTAAAGCCCATGCATTGTCTGATTCTGGTGATACCCATTCCTTTGTTTCATTGGCATTTGCAAAAAAGTTAACGACGCCCTGTCAGCCACTTGATGCCATGCTTGCGATGAACATACCCAGTGGCAGTTCCCTTCTAGTCACTATAATATATATGGAATGCCCAATTCAAGTAGTTGATCAGATCTTACATGCTAACCTTATACCCTTATATCTGGGGGACTTTGACGTAATTCTAAAAATGGATTGATTAACTGCTCATCATGCTAACATAGGTTGTCATCGTAAGTTAATTAAGTTGTCGATGCCTAATAGACCTGAGGTTGTCATACAAGGGGATAGGGTGGTAAATCCCCCTTACCTAATATCAGCTCTACGAGCTCGTCATTGTCTTTGTAGTGAGTGCCGAGCCTATCTGGCACACGTATACGATATTCGTGTTAGTGAACCACAACTAGAACAGATACCCGTAGTCAACAAATTTTTAGATGTTTTTCCTGAAGATCTTCCAGGACTATCACCACACCGAGAAGTGGAGTTCAGTATTGATTTAGTTCCTGAAACTGGCCCCATATCTAAGACACCTTATAGACTGGCACCTTCCAAGATGAGTGAGTTAAAGGTACAACTGGAAGAACTATTGAAGCTAGGATTTATTCGTCCCAGTGTTTCACCATGGGAAGCCCCAGTATTATTTTTAAGGAAGAAGGATGGGTCTATGAGGCTATGTATTGATTACCGAGAGCTGAATAAGGTGACGGTCAGGAATAAATACCCATTGTCACGTATAGATGATCTTTTTGATCAGTTGCAAGGCGCAAAATATTTCTCTAAGATTGACCTTCGATCAGGATATCATCAACTGAAGGTGAAGGAAAGCAACATTCCTAAGACAGCCTGTAAGACCAGATATGGGCACTCTGAATTTTTTGTGATGCCTTTTGGGTTAACTGAGGCCTTTATGAATTTGATGAATCGAGTATTTTAAGGATATCTCTATCGTTGTGTTATCGTTTTCATCGATGACATTCTGATATACTCGAAGAGGAAAGAAGAACATGTTCAACATCTGAGACAAGTTTTACAAATATTGAGAGACCACATGTTATATGTCAAATTCAAGGAGAGTGAGTTTTGGCTTGAGAAGGTGCAGTTCTTGGGCCACGACGTGACAAGGGAAAGGATATCAGTAGATCCCAAGAAAGTTAAAGCGGTGTCAAACTGGGAGCGCCCAACATCCGTTTATAAGGTTTGTAGTTTTCTAGGACTAGCCGTGTATTATCGAAGGTTTATTAAAGACTTTTCTAAGATTGCCTACCCGCTGACCAACCTGACCCGAAAGAATGTGAAGTTTAATTGGACAGAGAAGTGTGAGCGTAGTTTCCACGAACTGAAGCAGAAGTTAGTGACTGCCCCAGTATTCACCTTACCATCTTGGTCTGATGGGTTTGTGATATATAGTGATGCATCCCGAGAGGGATTAGGGTGTGTTCTTATGCAGAAGGGAAAGTGATTGCTTATGTGTCAAGGCAGCTAAAAAACCACGAGAGGAATTATCCAACACATGACCTAGAGATAACAGTAGTGGTATTTGCCTTAAAATTTTGGAGACATTACTTATATGGTGCAACTTGTGAGATTTATATGGATCACAAAAGTTTAAAGTATATGTTCACGCAAAAGGAACTTGACATGCAGCCGAGAAGGCAGTTAGAACTCCTTAAAGATTATGATTGCTCTATACTATACCACCTCGGGAAGGCGAATGTGGTAGCTGATGCCTTGAGCAGAAAGAAAGCAGGGAATTTAGCTTCCGTAATTATCCAACAGAAGGCAAATGTAGACGACCTGAACAAGCTAGAAATTGATGTGCAAGTGAGAGGATAAGGGAGCAGTAGCCTATTCCAGATAGAGATTTGACCTACACTACTTGGTCGAATTAAAGAAGCCCAAAGTCAAGACAAGAAGTTACTCAAGATTCAAGCAGGATTTGAAAAGAACGACAAAGAGGATTTTAGTTGTGATGAGGAAGGAATTTAAAGATATCAAGATCGGGTGTATGTTCCACCTAAGGAAAAATTTAGAAGGGAAATCTAGACAGACGCACATAATTCCAAGTACTCAATCCACCCAGGAGAGACGAAGATGTATCAAGACTTACGACATAGTTTTTGGTGGCCGGACATGAAAAAGGAAATATCAGAGTTTGTATCAAAATGCACGACCTGTCAGCAGGTAAAAGTTGATCATAGGAAGATGGCTAGACAACTGTAACCATTACCTATTCCCTAGTGGAAGTGGGACCATATTACCATGGAATTTGTATCCAGATTACCCCGAACATCTAATAGGAATACATCTATTTGGGTAATAGTAGATCATTTAACCAAAACGGCCCGATTTATTCCTGTAAGGGAAGGGGATACGGCGGAACGACTAGTCCGAATATATATATGAAAGAGGTAGTTAGCCGATACGGTGTGCCGGTTACCATCATATCTGATTGAGATACAAGGTTTACCTCCAGATTTAAAAAAAGTTTCCAAGAGGAGTTGGGGACCAGGCTGAGCATGAGTAACTGAATGAGATAGTGTCTGAATGAACGATCCAGATTTTGGAAGATATGTTAAGAGCTTGTGTCGTAGACTTTGGACGAAATTGGGATGAATAGTTACCCTTAATTGAGTTTTTGTATAACAATAGTTATCAGGCAAGTATTGTTATGACCCCGTATAAAGCATATGGTCGAAGGTGTCGTACACTGATTTGCTGGGATGTGGTCGGAGAGAGGTGGTTATCTCGTACCGAGTTAGTCAAAGAAATGGAGGATAAGGTTAAAATTATACAAGACAGGCTTCAAACCGCGCTAAGTAGGCAGAAAAGGTACGCTGATTAAAGATAAAGAGCATTGGAATTCGAGGTAGGTTAATTTGTATTTTTTAAGTTCTCGCCGTGGAAAAGAATTATGATGTTTGGAAGAAATGGAAAAGATTCATTGGACCATTCAAGATCTTGTCGAGAGTTGAAGCAATAGCGTATAAACTTGATCTACCCCCGGAGTTAGAACACTTGAACAATGTGTTCCATGTATCTATGCTAAGGAAGTACGTTTCTGATCCGACAAACGTGATAAAACTAGAATTAGTAGAGATTCGCGACAATCTATCATACCAAGAGGTACCTGTGGAAGTAGTTGATAGAAAAGAGCAAGTGCTCCGCTCTAAAGTCGTACCGGTGGTTAAGGTGATTCGGAAGAACCATGCAGTAGAAGAGGCCACTTCTAGAGCCTGAAGCTTTGATGCGGCAAAGATATCCTTACTTATTTACAGATTAAGGTGCGTTAATTTCAATTTCGTGGGCGAATTTTTTTTAGGAAGGAAGGGTGTAACATCCTCGTTGTTGTTTATAAAAAAATGACTAACCATTTAAAAAAAATCGTCTAATATTTTTGCTGCCAAAGGCAGCCACAAACAAAATGGAATGATACCTTATGTTTCCAAGAGGTGTAGTGTGTGCATGTAGAGATAAATGGAGCATGGGATGGCATGAGGGAAGGCTTACCCTTGATAGCTATTTGAGGGAGAATCAAGGGAAATGCAAAAGGAATCACGCGATACCTTTATCTAAGAAGTGATGCCACGGAAAGTGTATTCGCAGTTGACGTAAAGGTGCCACAAGGAATGCAGTCCGAGTCAGATGCCAAGTAGGTTGATGTGAGACACAGCAAGGGTGGAACAAGGGCAGAGACCAAGGACTTGGAGTGATGCCGCGATGCGAATATACGACGATAGTCACAGTTTGATGCTTGGGTCCAGAGTCAAGGTCCTGTATGTTTCTCTCTAGGATTCTAGAGTGAGAAAGTGAAAATGTTCAAGTGAGAGAGTTCCTCAAATGAATTCTCAAGACCTATATTTACAGAGGTTGAGATGATGATGTCATCAATCGACACGTGGCGCTCCCCAGGAGTGACACGTTACTGGGGGTCCACCGGTGTCGGTGCTCTACGATTGTCAGATCAAATATTCACTCGGCCTGCTCCTCACATTGTCGCTCTGTCTGTCTGGAAAACTGGCTCTCATAGCGTCGGTATGGCTAGAGAACCCCCTTGATCTAGCCACCAATCCAAGGCCCTTGTAGAGTCCCATAGGCCTGGCAACGGTGGGGAGGACCTGGCGCCCAACTGCCAGGCAGACTAGCCATGACGCCCTCCAGAGACCTACTCCTGTCTCGGAGTGACCTGGGGGTCATAGTCCCTAGGGATGCCGATGCGAGCCCCTAGTGCAGGAGCATGTAAGCCAGTCACGCAGGCACCCTGACGAAGATAGTTTCTTAGAGGAGTCGCCTATCCCGGGGGTGAGTCCTTGTGCCGGAGCACTCGAAACGCATCAAGATAGCATCCCAGATAAGCCATCTACCCGATGGGTTGAGGTAGCATCCCGGAGGAGCCGTCTACCTGGCGAAAGGGGAGTTAAAAAGCTTCCTGACGGAGATAGTGTCTTTTAGAAAGCGAACCTATCCCGCTGGTAAGTCCTTGTGCCATAGCACTCAGAGCGTGTCGAGGTAGCATCCCGGAGGAGCCGCCTACCTAACGGGCCAAGGTAGCATCCTGGAAGAGCCGTCTACCTGGCAAAAGAGGAGTTAAAAAGCTCTCTGGCAGAGATAGTGTCTCAGAGGAGTCGCCTATCCTCGCGGGTGAGTCCTTGTGCTAGAGCACTCGGAGCGCGTCAAGGTAGCATCCCAGAGGAGCCATCTACCTGACAGGCTGAGGTAGCATCCCTGAGGAGCCGTCTACCTGGCAGAAGAGGAGTTAAAAAGCTCCCTGGTAGAGATAGTGTCTCAGAGGAGTCGCCTATCCCCGCGGGATGCTGCACACTCCGAAGAGTGGGTCGAAGCATGTTACACGTCCATGTTGGGGGCATATGGTGTGGTGAATGAGTATGGTGCCCGGGGGGCATGTAACATGATTGTGGCATTATGACAGAGAGCCTGCGGGCACGGTGATGGGCGACATGCAACATGTGACGGAAGAGGCACGATGAGGAGTCCCGCAAAAATGAGGTTCTTAGTGATGAAGTCACGTAACAAAAGTGAGAAGTGCACGTGACTTGAGCATGCACGTTTTGACCTGTTGGGAGCGTTGAAAATTGACTATTGATTGTGCCGACGTGTCATTCAAAATAGGACCCCCACTGGGCCCTTAGGTGCAACCAAGATAGGTTGGGAACAAGAAGTTGTAGATAACAGAGAGAGGAAGAAAACCCAAGAAATGGAGATCGATTTGGAGTCAAATTGAAGAAATTATGGACCACCAAAATCAGGAAAAAAATCAACCTGCAGTGTGCAAAGTAGCTGATTGAGGGGAAATTTGAGGAAAACCCAGGACAAATTTCGTGAAAAGCCAACCGGAGAAGCTGTAGAAGGGAGAGAAAGGAAGCGATTGCAACAAACATAAGGTACTTTTGTCGAGAATCGAAGAAGTTATGGGTCTTCAAAGTGAGGTAAAAATCAGCTTTGTGTGTGTGTGTTCTGGATGGTAATTAGGGCTGAAATGATTATGTTATGATATGATTCCATGTCAAATGAAGTTATGGAGTTAGATAGGTGGAAATAAGTGAGATCAAAGTGGTTTAAAGGGAATTTGAAGTAGAATTAAATAGCTAATGAGATAAACTAGCATAAAATGCGCGTATAAGTGCAGAAGGGGGAATATTTCTGGGCATGCAAACCTGAAGAATGCAACTTGGAGTGTGGAAAGAGATGAAAAAGTGTAAATTTGATCTAAAAGTGATGAATAGTGACTATAAATGTCACTAAAAGTCTTAGTCTCTAATTGATTTCAAACTTTGTTTTTGAAACATAGTTGTAAGTTAGAATTTATCTAAACACAAAAGAAAAACTCCTATTCTTTTTTGAAGTTCTACATACTGTAAAATTTTGAGATTTTTCTGAGTTTCCTAACAATGTTAAATACATTTATCCTTAAAATAGAGTCTTGAATTTTTTAAAATACCAAATGGATAAATTTTAATCTGAACATTTTACTGAGACTTCATGCAGCTGAGATACTTCAGTGTCTAAAATGTCATGACATTTGGAGGCTAATTGGTATTTTTGACAAAATTAGTTCCCTAACACTCGGTTTGGTTATCCGAGTGGGGCTTCCGAACAAAAATTTTACCAAATAACTTTTCACTCCAAAAATTAGTTTACATTGTTTAAAAAGGCATTTTGAACTAATTGGGAGTGTTTATTGGTGAGAAGTCAGTTGGGGGTGTTTAGGTAATTGGGCTAATTACACCTATTTCCCTGAGGTTATGATATAATTACATGTAATGACAATAGTTTGGACAAATTATACTTATGTTCGTTGACCAAACGAAATCTTAAAAACCCTAATGGTTTTAATGAAAGACTTTTTTGCCCCTAAGTTGGAACCTTATTTTTTTAATGCCATTACTTCATCTTTAAAAAAAAAGAAAAAGAAAGATTAATGTCGTTACTCTTCCAGCACCCCAACCTCATTTCTGGCTCTCAAACTCCCCCCAACCGCCGCCCCTTTCGCTGCCCCATGGTCCTTGACCAGATTCAGATCTGGGTCTACCTAATCTGCGCCATCGATTGCAAGGTCAAGCTTCGGGTGGTCGTCTAGTACGGGTACTCTAACGATGTTTGTTAGCTCACCGAATTTTAAGAAGGCACCAAAATTGGCGACTACGAAGGCGGCGGTGGAGCCGGTGCTAAGGCCGAGGACCATGCCGGACTTGTTGTACTTGACGATGACAAGTTTCTTGAGGTCGTCTTAGGTCAAGGTGGGGGTTGGCGTGGAGGCTAGGATTGAGAAAGGGGTGTGGGGGCGGAGGGAGGGGATGCGTAGGAGGAGGCGGGTGGTGGGGTTGTGGTGGTGGAGGGAGGAAAAAAGGGAGGCAGGAGGGAGAGGAAGGATAAGGCTGCCAGCGTGGGGCGAGGGAGAGGGCTGCCGGCACGTGGGGAGGATTTTAGTGAGAAAATTTGAAGTTTAATTTGTAGATTGAGAATTAGGGTTTCAACAAAACCCTAATTTGCAAATTTGGGTTTCAACAAATCCTAATTTATAGATTGAGACCCTTTAGGGTTTTGACGTAGGTATAAATTTTGATGAAATAGACTACAAAGATAGGGAACAAATCAATTTTAGGGTTTCAAAACCCTAAAATTATGTATTGATGGTATATACACTACAAGGGGTCGTATCATCATTTTACAAATATGTATTGATGATATCATAAAAAAAAGTACAGTTTTTGGACGGAACTCTGACGGATGGACATGGCTGATACATTTTAAAAGTGTTTGGTCACGGTATGTTATATTTTAAAACTTAATGTCCTTGACTGTAATTATACCCTAATCTCAGGGACATAGGTGTAATTAACCCTATGTAATTTTACCTATGACCAGGGGTGTTTTGATAATTTTTCACACCCGGTGATGAATCTTGTGGAAACTCATGGTTGAGCAGTAAGAAGTATAAAGAGTGAAGAAATTGAGTTTAGATAGGAACAAAAAGGACGATAGTGTGGTTGATGCACCTTATGGGCTTGGGCAAATCCGGTTCACGAATTAGCCAAAATCAGTTGGAAATAGATGAGCAGTAATGGAGGGGGAAGGTAAGGTTAGGTATGTTTTTGTATTCTAGGGTTGTCTAACGAGAAAGATTTTATTTAATAGTTGATTCCGTCGCTGAGAAAATTCGGAAGCGAGGAGTTCATCGGCTATAAAGCCAACAGGTAACGATAGTGCGGTTCAGTTATGGTATTCATTGTTTTGCTTAGCATACCATTTTGATGATGCTTGTGTTGAACTCCTATACTTATGATGGAATATCGATTGATCTTATGAGCGATACTACTTGTTGACTTGTGCTGTTGAGGACTTAAGGTATAATGAATTCTCTTAATCCCCCCGATAATGAGCCTGAAAGCATTGTTGAGGACTTATGATAAAAAAAAATACTCTCCCTAAGTCTGCTCCTTTGGTGAAACTAATCTGGACACGACTGAGATGAACACCCCGTATGAAGAGGTCATCTTTAAGTGGAGGGCCAGTGAAGTGAAGTAACCGGCGGTCAGTGAAAAAAAAAGTAACTGACAAAAAAAAAGGATGAAGCGAGCTAGAGTCTGTAGTGTCGTGTCGGGTCAAGCATGCATTGCAATTGATTTTATTTGATGTTGCTGAATGTATTGTCTTGTTATTTTTTTTCTTTGGTGTTTTCTTTTGCATTACACCTTTATAGTCTTTGAGTCTGTCCAAGTGGAAATGATGATGTTTTGTTGGGCTTGAGCCGCAGTCTGAACAAAGGCGATGCATCAAGATGGTAGCAAATGTTCGTTCTTGGCATCCTTAAATCCATTGTCTTGTTGAAAATTCATGATCAATTCTCTGATAATTTCAAAAGGGTTGTACGTGGTACTCCTCGTATTGTCCTTACTTCACGGCTTGCGCTCATTCCTTATCTATGTGTGTTTTTCAGGTAATAGGTTTGAACTAGGAGGGACCTTAGGGAAAGGTAAAGAAAATTATGCTGAGGTCCAGTGAAGAAGTATATATCGCCACGATGATATAAAATTTGGTGTAAATATTAAGTTATGTTGTGTTATGCAGTTATCGTTGTGATACGATGTGTGCAATCAAGGAAAACTTTTGTAACGACGTGTTGTAACGTTTCTTTATGATCTTAAGGTTATAGTCGCTATGTATTGTATTTAAGGTTGTAACGTTGGTAGGATTGACATCTCATCTCCAGTGACGTCACGTGGGCTGGGGATGTCACACGTGGTATTAGAGCTTAGGTATTACAATTTTGTAGGCTGTTGGGGTGCTTAGAATGATGTGTAAGTCCTGATACGAGATTAAGAGGAAGAATGTCATGGGTGACCGAGATGTGTAAGACGGACCAATTATGGCATAATTGATTTATAAGAATTGGGGCTAATTACACGTATGTCCCTGAGGTTATGGTATAATTACAGGTAAGGACAATAGTTTGGACAAATTACACTTATGTTCGTTGACTAAACGGAATCTTAAAAACCCTAACGGTTTTAATGAAAAGACTTTATTACCCCTATGTTTTAACCTTATTTTTTTAAATGCCATTACTTCATCTTTTAAAAAAAGAAAAAGAAAGATTAATGCTAAACTATAAACCCTAATTTGCTAAGGTTACAATTTTCTAATCCCTCACCGTCGGCAGTTCCCTTCCCCACTGATAGCCCCTTCCCTCACGCCGGTAGCCCCCTTCTCTGTCGGCAATCCCTTCTGTTCTTCCTCGAATAAAGCAGTTCCATCGTAGCCCCCCATTTTTGCAAACAGATACACCCGTCGCCGACCATCCGAGGCTCCATCGCCCCCTGTCCCCTTCTATTCTTCGCTAGGAAAAATAGATCCATTTGTTATGACAATCGGAGGCTCTATCGCCCCCTGTCCCCTTCTATTCTTCGTCGGAAAAAAACAGATCCACCTGGCAAGTGCATCCGAGACTCCATCACCCTCGTCACATTCTGTTCTTCGCCTGAAAAAACAAATCCACCTGGCGAACGCATCCGAGACTCCATCACCCCCCGTCCCCTTCTGTTCTCTCTCAATCGGCCAGTGTGGGTGGGTTGATAAAAATTCACAAATTAGGGTTTTGAACTAACCTGTTCATGCTGCTCATTTGCAAATTCACAAATTTGAACTAACTTGTTCATATTGAAACCCTAATTTGCAAATTAGGGTTTTCATAGCCTAATTGGCAGTTTGAGAAATTTTGATGAAATGGATTGCAAAGATAGAACAAATCAAGGTTTTAAAACCCTAATCTATAAATTAAGGCTTAAAATCTTAATTTAAAAATTTTAAAAATATTCCGTATATACAGTACAAGGGATAGTGTTGTCATTTTTTAAATACAAATTAATGACATCATAAAAAAGTACACTTTTTGGATGGAACCCTGACGGATGGACACGGGTGATACATTTGAAACACTTTTGGTCACAGAATGTTACATTTGAAACTTTGTGTCCTTGACTGTAATTATCCCCTAACCTCAGGGACATAGGTGTAATTAGCCCTAAGAATTGTCATTCTATCATTGTTGCAGGAAATGGCAGGTCACCAGCAAATAGATGAGGATGGATTAAAGATGACATGATGGATGTGTTGAACCCCGATGTGGACAAAGAGGAAGACCCCGAATTAATTGAGGAGGACTTAATGGATTCAGATGAGGAGCCCGTGGTCATGAATTTGCAAAGCCCCGAGATAGAAGAAATATAGGATGATCAACCTTATCGAGCTAATGTAGAAGTGAAAGAAGAAGGATCGAGTGAGCGGTCTAGTAGGAAGGTCATGAATTTTCAGAAATGAAAATATATAAAGGTCTCTGATGAGAGGGATGAATTGTTTTATTAGTTAGAGTCCCAAAAAGTTAAAGCAGACAGTGAGATAAAGAGCATGGAGATAGAGTGTCTCAAGGAAAAGAAGAAGGTAGATAGGTTGGTTGAGGATACAATGGATGCTAGTTTACGGGTAATTCAAAAGATGCAAGACGTAGTTCATGAATGCCCTCTAGGCAGAGCCTTGTTTGGTAACAAATGGAAGATGTTACTAGATGAAGACTACTAGAGTGTGGAGCTGTTTAAGGAGCGATATGGGTTTGCTTAAGTTAAATGTTGCATGTCTAGGTGCACAATCTATCGTCGCATGATAATCGTAGCATGAGACTTATGTTGTACTAAATGTTGTTTTTTTATGAAGTTGCGTTTGTTAGATAAAGACTTGTCATACTATTTTCAGAATAGAACATAATCTACGATATCGAGAGATCCTAATACTAAGAGAACAAGAGAGAGGTCCTCCGCAAGAGGCACCCCAGACTGAAGCCTCTTTGGCTAACACCAAAGGCGCACCAGCGTAGGGAACAACGATGATCATAGGGCAGAAATTAATAGAGAAGACTTAAGAAGGGAACTGGTGGGACTTCTGCAGGAAGTTGTAGCAACACCTACAGCACAAGTAGCGGATAGGCGGGAATGTAAGTTTTGAGATTTTTAGGATGCTCGGCCTAGCGAATTCCATGGAGAAAATGATCCAATAAAGGCAGTTACGTGGTTAAAAGAAATAGAAAAAGTATTTGAAATAACAGGTTGTGAAAAACATCAAAAGGTTGTATCGCTACGCATATGTTACAAGGGGCGGCGATTTATTGGTGGGATGTGCAGAAGCAAGTAGAAGAAAAGAGGAAAGCAAATCGAGCTTACATCAAGTGGAGTCGATTTAAGCGACTATTCGAGGAAAAGTACTTTCCTTTGACTGTACAAAATAGGTTGGAAATAGATTTTCTTGGATTAAAACAAAAAGACAAGACTGTGGAGGAGTATATCCAGGAATTTGATGAATTGGCACACTTTGCTCCTTATTGAATAAATACGGAGGATCGTAAGGCCAGATGCTTGAGGAGAATACTAAAAAGCTTTCAACTTCAAACATTTACTGAGTCGGTGGGGAAGGCATTGTTAGTAGAGGCGGAAAGTCGGGAAGCGTGGGAAGAAAGAAGAGAACAAGGAAGGAAGTGGAATAGAGGACAAGACAAAGGCAGAGATAGCGGAAGAAAATTTAGAAAGAGCACAGACGAAGGAAAATCTGGACAAGGTTCAAGGCAAATGAGTGGAATTCGAGAATGTCATTGGTGTGGAATGAAGCATGAGGGAATCACTTGTGTAAAAGCAACAGGAGCTTGTTTTAAGTGCGGCAAGCAGGGCTACAGAGCGAATGGTTGTAGGTTGAATCAGCAAGTTTGTTACGAGTACCAACAACCAGGACATAACGAGAAGGAGTGCCCTTAACGGAAGACACTGACCATGTAAGGAAGGCCGAGAGAGATAGGTCGTGCAAATGAGATGGAATTAAAAGAAGATATAAAGTCCAAAGATGTGGTGACAGGTACTTTCCTTGTCTTCTCTCGTAAAGCCTTGTATTGTTTGATTCTGGTGCTTTATATCCCTTTGTTTCATTGGCATTTATGGAGAAGTTAACGATGCCCTGTCAGCCACTTGATGCCATGCCTGAGTTGAACATACCCAGTGGCAACTCCCTTCTAGCCACTAAAATATATAAGGAATGTCCAATTTAAGTAGTTGATCAGATCTTACATGCTAACCTTGTACCCTTAGATCTGGGGGACTTTGACGTAATTCTCAGAATGGATTGGTTAACTGCTCATCATGCTAACATAGATTTTTGTCATAAGTTGATTAAGTTGTCGATGCCTAATAGACCTAAAGTTGTCATACAAGGGGATAGGGTGGTAAAGCCAGCTTAGCTAATATCAACTCTACGAGCTCGTCGTTGTCTTCGTAGATAACCGTAGTCAACAAATTTCAGATGTTTTTCCAGAAGATCTTCCAGGGCTACCACCAGACCGAGAAGTGGAGTTCAATATTGATTTAGTTCCTAGAACTGGTCCCATATCCAAGACATCTTATATACTGGCACCTTCCGAGATGAGTGAATTAAAGGTACAACTAGAAGAACTATTGAAGCTAGGATTTATTCGTCCGAGTTTTTACCATGGGAAGCCCCAGTATTATTTGTAACAAAGAAGGATGGGTCTATGAGACTACGTATTGATTACCGAGAGCTGAATAAGGTGACGGTCAGGAATAAGTACCCCACATATAATTGATCTTTTTGATCAGTTGCCGGGCACAAAATATTTCTCTAAGATTGACCTTCGATCAGGATATCATTAACTGAAGGTAAAGGAAAGCGACATTGCTAAGACAGCCTTTAGGACCAGATATAGGCACTATGAATTTTTTATGATGCCTTTTGGGTTGACTAATGCCCCGGTAGCCTTTGTGGATTTGATGAATTGGGTATTTTGAGGATATCTCAATCGTTGTGTTATCATTTTCATCGATGACATTCTCATATATACTCAAAGAGCAAAGGAAAGTATATTCGACATCTGAGACAAGTTTTACAATTATTGAGGGACTACAGGTTATACGTCAAATTCAAGAAGTTTGAGTTTAGGCTTGAAAAGGTGTAGTTCTTGGGCCACGTTGTGACAGGGGAAGGGATATCGGTAGTACCTAGAAAAGTTGAAGCAGTGTCAAACTGGGAGCGCCCAACATCCGGTTATGAGGTTCGTAGTTTACTAGGACTAGCCGGGTATTATCGAAGGTTTATTAAAGACTTTTCTAAGATTGCCTACCCGCTGACCAACCTGACTCGAAAGAATGTGAAGTTTAATTGGACAGAGAAGTGTGAGCATAGTTTCCAAGAACTGAAGGAGAAGTTAGTGACTGCCCCAATAGTCATTGATGCCAAGGAAAGTGGGTTCGCAGTCGACGTGGAGGTGCCACGAGGAACGCAGTTCGAGTCAGATGCCAAGTGCGATGATGTGAGACACAACAAGGGCGGAGCAAGGGCAGAGACCAAGGGCTTCCTAGACAGAGCTTGAGGGTGGCAGTGCTGCGAGGGTGATAGCGCATAATGGATACACGACGACAGTCACCGTCTGATGCTTAGGTCCAGAGTCAGGGTCCTGTATGTTTCTCTTTCTAGGATTCTAGAGTGAGAAAGTGAAATGTGAGAGTCCTGAGAATCTAAAAATCTGAAGTCCTCCAAATGAATTCTCAAGACCTCTATTTATAGAGGTTGAGATGATGTCATCATGCGACACGTGGCACTCCCCGGGAGTTACACCTCACCGAGGGGTCCACAGCTGCCGGTGCTCCACAGACTGTCGAATCACATATTCACCCCGCCTGCCCCTCACAGCGTCGCTCTGTAGACTGGCTCCCACAACGTCTGTGTGGCCAGTCCAAGCCCTTACAATGGTCACACAGACGCTGTGGGAGCCAGTCTACAGAGCGACGCTGTGAGGGGCAGGCAGGGTGAATATGCGACGCTGTGGTCACACACTTGATCTAGCCTCCAATCCAAGCCCTTGCAGAGTCCCACAGGCCTGCCAGTGGTGGGGAAGACCCGACGCCCAACTGCCAGGCAGACTAGGCACTATGCCCTTCGAAGACCTGCTCCCGTCTCGGAGTGACCCGGGGGTCATAGTCCAAAGGGGTGCCAATGCGAGCCCCCACTGCCAGAGCACGTAGGCCAGTCACGAAGACATCATGACGGAGATAGTGTCCCAAAGGAGTCGCCTATCCCGCTGCGAGGGCCGGAACCCCCCATGATTGTGATGACGATGACTTTAAGGTTGTGAGCCCATCCCGTAGTTGATTGTGGCGCATGGCTGTGGCGACTACCATCGCGAGGCAATACCTGGTGCCGTGGGCACATGTCATGAGAATGGCGTATAGGCGCAGCGACGAACGTCGCGGGAAAATACCTGGTGCCGTGGGCACATATCATGACAATGATGCAAGGGCGCGGCGATGAACGTCGAGGAACAATACCTGGTGCCGTAGGCACTCACATGAGAATGGCGCACGGGCGCGGCGATGAATGTCGGGGAGAAATGCTTGGTGCCGGGGGCACGTATCATTAAAATGGCGCACGGGCGCGGCGACGAACGTCACGAAGGAATACTTGGTACCGGGGGCACGTATCATAAGAATGGCGCACGGGCGTGGCGACGAACGTCGCGGAGCAATACTTGGTGCCGGGGCACACACATGAGAATGGCCCAAGGGCGCAGGCGACAAACGTCACGGGGGTTTACCTGGTGCCGTGGGAATGCAGATGAGAATGGCGCATGGGCGCTGGTCAGGTGTCCTAAAGATGGGATTTGAACTGAGTGTACCTGCCATAACAATATGATGAATGCAACATGTAGTAATGACAAAGTCGGGAGTGATGGTATGCGGTCGTCGATGACAGGTCATTCAGTGGTAGTGCGCGACTTTGGATGATGGGCATCGCGGGAATGGTATGCAATCATGGATGACGGACGTCACGAGGTTGATGCATGACGGACGTCGCCAGGCTGATGGACAAGACGTCGCGAGGTTGAGGCACGATAGACGTCACCAGGTTGTGACGTCGCGAGGTTGAGGCACGACGGGAGTCATGAGGTTGATGCTCGACAGACGTCGCGAGGTTAAGGCACGACAGACGTCGCGAGGTTGATGCACGACGGATGTCGTGAGGTTGAGGCACGACGGATGTCATGAGGTTGATGCTCAACAGACGTGGCGAGGTTGATGCACGACGAACATCGCGAGGTTGAGGCACGACGGACGTCGCGAGGTTGATGTACAAATGTTCGTAAATATCGCGGAGGTGCAAGGACTCGAGAAAACAAGTGCGCGCAAAAAGGAGAGGCCATAGGCAAACAATGGGGGGAAGGCCAAGGCCGACCCCCTTGGGGAGGCCGAGGCTGACCCTAGGGGGTGGCCAAGGCCAATGGCCAATTCCCATGAAGGGAGGCCAAGGCCACTCCCCCTTTGGTGAACTTCGGGCGTGCCGACGGTAGGTGTTTCGATGGGCAATGATGAATCCGAAAGTTGAATTATGAGGAGCGTGTTGCGGTGAGTCGTACCCATGTGACGAACAAGGTGCCAAAGTCACATACGAAGCATACGAAGTGAAAAAAGTGTGCAAGGGACTTTGTACAAAAATTGAAGAACCGGGAGGGAAGGCCAAGGCCAACCCCCCCATGGGAGGCCGAGGCCGACCCCATAGCTTTGGGTAAGGTCGAGGCCACCCCTATGGCCTTGGGTGAGGCTGAGGCTGTCCCCATGGGGTTGGCCAAGGCCTTTGCCCCTTGACCCCGTTGCTCCAGTTGTGCCGTCGATTGAAGTTTTTGATGAAAAGGTGCTTGGTTGGTCGTAGCGCGACGATCGTGCTACCGTGAGTCACGTTAACATAAAATAATTGGTGACTAAGTCGCGCGTGAGGCATGTGAAGTAAGCACGTGACTTGGGCACGCGTACTTTGACCGATACGAAGCGTTGAAGAATTGACTAATGACAATGTCGACGTGTTCATGTGAAATGGGACCCCTAGCGGTCCCTTGGGTATGACCAGAATAGGTTGGGAACATAAGCCCCCTGCGTGTGGTGTGCGCGGAGGGGCAACCCGAGCCGGCATCGCACGCGTAAACACTTGGAAGACGTTTTGATGTTCTTTGGCTGGAGAATAGCGGACGTCGTCTCTGAATGACGAAGGTGAAGAGTAGGTAGCTCGAGCCAGCTCGGGCACCACCTATTGAGACCTTGGAATTCTTGGGACGCTGACATAAAGGCACGACGCTGGGGCGCAAGAGCGTAGTCATGGAGTCGGCAAAGATGACATAAGGGCGACGGGGGTCGCGAAGATAACGTCGGGACGACGGACGACGGGGGTCGCGGAGATGGAGTCCGGACGAGGGCGACAGGGATCACGGGCAATGCAAGGCAGTGGCACGGTGCACGGGCGCTGCTTAGTGACGTTCGGGTGACGGGGGTCGCGGAGTGACTTCCCAGCTACGAGCGTCGCGGAGTGGCTTCCGAGGGACGGGCGTCGCAGAGATGATTTTCGGGCGACGAGCGTCGCAGAGATGATGTCTGGTGACGAGCGTCGCAGAGTGCCGTCTGGGCGACGGGGGTTGCGGAGATGGCGTCCAGACGACGGGGTCGCGTAGATCGCGGAGATGACGTCCGGGTGACAGGCGTCAAGGAAATGATGTCCGGGTGCTGGCGACGAGCGACAATGAGTAGGAGTAAGTGGTTCAAGCTACCTCGCGCACCACCTACCAAGGATATTGATGTCGACAGACATTGTCATGAGGGGCGCGGTCGGACGTCGTGATACGGGGGCAATCCATGACGGGCGTAGGGGCGGGGGCAATGCAAAGCGGTCAATGTTGCAAAAAAATCTAAGTATGGAAAAGAGTAACGAAAAGGGTAAGGGAGTCAAGAAATGCTACCCCAAAGCATATGAAGCTTTAGTTATAGTAAAATTGGTATGTTAGTTTTTGGTTTGGTTAGATAAAAAAAATGTTAAGTGTTGTGTAGGGTGAGTATAATGGAATATGAGAAAGAAAAAAAAGTTGAGTATGAGGGGGTGTTGTATTTGTGAAGTAGTGTAAATAAATCATGTGTAAGTATGAAATTGGGGTAGTAGTGAAGGGAGTTAATGGGGGTGAGGTAGAAGAAGAGAAAGAGGGAGGGGTCGGCCGTGGGGAGGGGGTGGGGAGGCCGAGGTCGAGGGTGTGCGTGTGGGGAAAGAGGGAGGGTGAGATGAGGGAATTGCTGGGGCCATGTAATATGTGTGTGTGAGAGAGAGGGAGCATTAATGTGAGAGGGAGATTGAGTGTAATGATGGGTGGAAAGAAAGAAAGGAAAACAAATGAGAAGAATGGGAGAGAAACCCACGTGTGGAGGGGGTGAGATAATAAGAGAGAATGTGTAAGAATGTGTAAGAGAGTGTAGGAAAGAGGTGAAATGTGAGAATAAATGAGGGAGAGGGGTCGGCCTAGGGAAGGGTGTGGGGGAAAGGTGGGGGGTTGTGTGATTCGTTAATGTGAAATAAAAAAAAAGAAGTGGGAAAGAGAGAGAGAATTCAAATTGAGAGGAAAGTGGGGAAGACCCACATGAGGGGGAGAGGGGCTGCCCGACCCTGGGAGCTGCCCAGGCACCGGGGTAGGGGGTACCCCAAAAAAAAAATTGGGCCTTCCAAGGAGGAAAGGGAAAGATGAAAAATTTTGTTGGAAAATTTTTCAAAGTAATGGAAAGAGAATGCATGGGGTGACGGGGGATGAAAATTTTGTTGAAAATTTTTCTAAGTGTCAAAAAGTGGAGAGTGGGGCTTAGACAAGAGTGGCGATGGGGGAGAGAAAAATGTTAGAGGGAGAGTGATGAGAGCATGAATGTTGGGAGTATGTGGGGGAGATGAAAATTTTGAAAAATTTTCTAAGTGTGGAACGAGGGTGAGAGGGTGGTGGCCCGACCGCGAGCAAGCAGAGTGATGCGGAGGAGGGCAAAGGGGGTGAGAAAATTTTCTAAGTGTTGAGAAATATATTTTTTTAAGAGTGTTGGACAGAGCCGATAGAGAGGGGGGGTGAAATTTTTTTTTTTAAGTGTTGAGCTCAGACAAGAGTACCAAGGGAAACCGCTGAGGGTGATCATGGATGACCGGTTACAAAAAAAATGAAAATTTTTCTAAGTGTTGGGCTGAGTCAAGGATGGCGAGGGAGACCACTTAATGTGATCATCGATGACTGGTTGTGGAAAAAAAATGAAAATTTTTACTAAGTGTCAAGATTTTTTTTTTTTGATAAAGGGGGTGGTCATGCGACCGTAAGCATGAGAGGTTGAGATGAGTGGGATGGGGGACTCCCTGGCAGAGGTGGTTGCGAGACCTGGGGGGTGTCAACTGACAGAGTTGAGACTGTGGCTCGAGCTACCTCACGCACCACGTACCAAGTCGTTGCAATGTGAGGCCGAAGGGGTTGGGAAGGGGTGAAGCCCCCAAGAGAGTGGGTGATGGTATCAAGAGTGGTGTCAGTAGACTTGTGCAAGAGCAATGTAGCTTGAAAATTTTCTAAGTTTGGAAAATGCGACTTCGTCGATGGCTAGGTTGAGGCTGCGATTGGTAGTCCTGGTAGTCCTGACGCATGGTTGCTTAAGTGTGTCGAGCACGGGACGAACTGCACTGCGATGCTCACCTCCTCAGCGGAGTCGCCAAAATGATGCCAAGGAAAGTGGGTTCGCAGTCGACGTGGAGGTGCCACAAGGAATGCAGTCCGAATCAGATGCCAAGTGTGCTGATGTGAGACACAACAAGGGCGAAGCAAGGGCAGAGACCAAGGGCTTCCCGGGCAGAGCTTGAGGGTGGCAGTGCTGCGAGGGCAATAGCGCATGATGGATACACGACGACACTCATCGTCCGGTGCTTAGGTCTAGAGTCAGGGTCCTGTATGTTTCTCTCTCTAGGATTCTAGAGCGAGAAAGTGAAAATGTGAGAGTCTTGAGAATCTGAAAATCTGAAGTCCTCCAAATGAATTCTCAAGACCTCTATTTATAGAGGTTGAGATGATGTCATCACGCGACACGTGGCGCTCCCTGGGAGTAACACCTCACCGAGGGGTCCATAGCTGCCGGTGCTCTACGGACTGTCGAATCACATATTCACCCCGCCTGCCCCTCACAGCGTCGCTCTGTCTATCTGAAAAGACTGGCTCCCACAGCGTCTGTGTGGCTAGAGAACCCCTTGATCTAGCCTCCAATCCAAGCCCTTGCAGAGTCCCACAGGCCTGGCAGTGGTGGGGAAGACTCGACGCCAAACTGCCAGCCAGACTAGGCGCGATGCCCTTCGAAGACCTACTCCCGTCTCGGAGTGACCCGGGGGTCATAGTCCATAGGGGTGCCGACGCGAGCCCCCAGTGTCGGACCACGTAGGCCACTCACGAAGACACCCTGACGGAGATAGTGTCCCGAAGGAGTCGCTTATCCCGCTCGAGGGCCGGAGCCCCCCATGATTGTGACGGCGATGGCTTTAAGGTTGTGAGCCCATCCCGTAGTTGATTGTGTCGTCGATGGCTTTAAGGTTTTGAGCCCATCCCGTAGTTGATTATGCCAGCGATGGCTTTGAGGTTGTGAGCCCATCCCGTAGTTGATTGTGTCGGCGATGGCTTTAAGGTTGTGAGCCCATCCCGTAGTTGATTGTGGCGCATGGGCGCGGCAACTACCATCGCGAGGCAATACCTGGTGCCGTGGGCACATGTCATGGGAATGGCGTATAGGCGCAGCGACGGGAAAATACCTGGTGCTATGGGCACATATCATGACAATGACGCAAGGGCGCGGCGACGAACGTCGCGGAACAATACCTGGTGCCGTGGGCACGCACATAAGAATGGCACACGGGCGCTGTGACGAATGTCACGGAGCAATGCTTGGTGCCGGGGGCACGTATCATAAGAATGGCGCACGGGCGCAGCGACGAACGTCGCGGAGCAATACTTGGTGCCGGGGCACGTATCATAAGAAGGGCGTGGCGATGAACGTCACGGAGCAATACTTGGTGCCGGGGCAAGCACATGAGAATGGCGCACGGGCGCTAGTCAGGTGTCTTGAAGATGGGATTTGAGCTGAGTGTACCTGTCATAACAAGATGATGAATGCAACATGTAGTAATGACAAAGTCGGGAGTGATGGTATGCGGTCGTCGACAACGGGTCATTCGTTGGTAGTGCCCGACTTTGGACGATGGGAATCGTGGGAGCGGTATGCGGTCACGGACTATGGACGTCGCGAGGTGGATGCACGATGGACGTCGCGAGGTTGATGCTCGACTGACGTTGCGAGGTTGATGCACGATGGAAGTCGCGAAGTTGAGGCACGACGGACATCGCGAGGTTGATGGACGACGGACGTCGCGAGTTTGAGGCACAACGGACGTCGCGAGGTTGTGACGTTGCGAGGTTGAGGCACAACGGACGTCGCGAGGTTGATGCTCGACTGACATCGTGAGGTTGATGCACGATGGACGTCACGAAGTTGAGGCACGACGGACGTCGCGGAGCAATACTTGGTGCCAGGGGGCACACATGAGAATGGCGCAAGGGTGCAGGTGACGAATGTCGCGGGGCAATACTTGGTGCTAGGGGCACGCACATAAGAATGGCGCAAGGGCGCAGGCGACGAACGTCGCGGGGTTATACCTGGTGCCGTGGGCACGCACATGAGAATGGCGCACGGGCGCTGGTCAGGTGTCCCAAAGATTGGATTTGAGCTGAGTGTACCTGTCATAATAAGATGATGAATGCAACATGTAGTAATGACAAAGTCGGGAGTGATGGTATGCGGTCGTCGACGACGGGTCATTCGGTTGTAGTGCGCGACTTTGGAAGATGGCATCGCGGGAGCGGTATGCAGTCACGGACTATGGACGTCGCGAGGTTGAGGCACGACGGACGTCGTGAGGTTGAGGTTGAGGCTCGACGTCGACGACGTCGCGAGGTTGATGCACGACGGATGTCACGAGGTTGAGGCATGACGGACGTCGCGAGGTTGATGTACAAATGTTCGTAAATATCGCGGAGGTGCAAGGACTCGAGAAAACAAGTGCGCGCGAAAGGAGAGGCCATAGGCCAACAATGGGGGGAAGGCCAAGGCCGACCCCCTTGGGGAGGCCGAGGCCGACCCTAGGGGGTGGCCAAGGCCAATGGCCAATTCCTATGAAGGGAGGCCAAGGCCACTCCCCCTTTTGGTGAACTTCAGGCATGCCGACGGTAGGTGTTTTGATGGGCAATGATGAATCCGAAAGTTGCATTACGACGACCGTGTTGCGGTGAGTCGTACCCATGTGATGAACATGGTGCCAAAGCCACATACGAAGCGTACAAAGTGAAAAAAGTGTGCAAGGGACTTTGGACGAAAAATGAAGAACCGGAGGGGAAGGCCAAGGCCAACCCCCCATAGGAGGCCGAGGCTGACCCCATAGCCTTGGGTGAGGCCGAGGCCAACCCTATGGCCTTGGGTGAGGCCAAGGTCGACCCATGGGGTTGGCCAAGGCCTTTGCCCCTTGACCCCGTTGCTCCGGTTGTGCCGTTGGTCGAAGTTTTTAATGAAAGGGTGCTTGGGTGGTCGTAGCGCGACGATTGTGCTACCATGAGTCATGTTAACATAAAATAATTGGTGACTAAGTCGCGCGTGAGGCATGTGAAGTAAGCACGTGACTTGGGCGCGCACACTTTGACCAGTTCGAAGCATTAAAGAATTGACTGTTGACAATGTCGACGTGTTCACGTGAAATGGGACCCCTAGCGGTCCCTTGGGTATGACCAGATTAGGTTGGGAACACTCACCTTATCATCTTGGTCTGATGGGTTTGTGATATATAGTGACGCATCCCGAGAGGGATTAGGGTGTGTTCTTATGCAGAAGGGAAAGTGATTGCTTATGCATCAAGTCAGCTGAAGAACCATGAGAGGAATTATCCAACACATGACCTAGAGCAAGCAACAGTGGTATTTGCCTTAAAATTTTGGAGGCATTACTTATATGGTGCAACTTGTGAGATTTCTACGGATCACAAAAGTTTAAAGTATATTTTCACGCAGAAGAAACTTAACATGCGGCAGAGAAGGTGGTTAGAACTCCTTGAAGATTATGATTGCTCTATACTATACCACCCCGAGAAGGCGAATGTCGTAGCTGATGCCTTGAGCAGAAAGAAAGTAGGGAATTTAGCTTCCATGATTACCCAACTGAACAAGCTTGAAATTGATGTGCAAGTGAGAGGAGAAGGGACCAATAGCCTGTTATAGATGGAGATTCAACCTACGCTACTTGGTCGAATTAAAAAAGCCCAAAGTCAAGACGAGAAGTTACTTAAGATTCAAGCGGGGTTCGAAAAGAATAACAAAGAGGATTTCAGTTGTGATGAGGAAGACGAGAACTTATACAGTATGTTATGATTATTAAAAATTCGATCTGATTCGGGTGAATTGAGCTTATGTTAAAGCTCTTGATATTGTTGATTTTTCTATGTTGACCGGGAATTTGTTCTATTCTGAGGCGGGCGTTACAAGGCTGGTCTGAATCCTGCATGGAATGCAAGCTAGTTCCTAAATGGACTAGTAATTATTCTGGTACATCATGCATGTGTACACTTCTATGCTTTGCCGGAATGGCATCGCAACTGCCCATGATCAATGTTGATTTTTGACTTTATCTGCTCTGTATACTACCGTGACTGTTACAGATATGACTGGAAGGTATTCTCTGAAATAATTTGTGCTTGTGTCAATATCATTTTGAGAAATCTTCAGTGTATTTTGGAAAGAATTGTCTCATATGATTTGTGTACATTTTGAAATCCTTTGGAAAACCATCATCGTATCTTGGAATTGATGACCTTGAGAAGAATCTTTTATTGATCGTTTTGGAACTCGTCGTGTTTGTATTTGGCAATTTTGGTATTTTATTTATGATGAATTTTAATCTTTTTGGAAATTATTGAATTTTGATCGTTCGAAGTGTATTGGAAATCATCGTTGCTCAAATTTTCAAAAATCGTGTGGTAATCTTCTTGTAGTCCTTGTACAACCTTACTGAGCTCTCAAAAGCTCACCCTTCATTTGGCTCCCTTTTGCAAGTGATGACAAGTTTGTAACAGGTTCAAGAATGGGTTAGGGTCTGTGTGAGGTTCCGATAAGCCAATCACTTTCGTGTAATGAGACCCGTGTGTGGGTCGGTACCGTCACCTTGTTTATAAGGACTCGAGTTTGTAAAGAATCTAGGTTTTAATAGTTTAAGTTTAAGCAGTTTTGTAAGATTGTATTTGAAGAATTTGAGATAGTATCGGATTAGATGTTTTGAAGTATGTGTTAGTGATCAGATTTGACAGGTTTGATGTGATCCGGTAGGTTAATGATCCGGGAATTCGGGGCGACGGAGCTCCAGATGGCCGGGGGCGTTAACAGGGTTATCTAGTAAACCCATTAAAATTTTTCTAGCACATAAACTACAGTAAAATAATTACCTTGGACCTATTTGTAATAATAGAAAGTTGCGGGTAAAACTAGAAAAACAAAACCAATCTAAATTCTAGGGGGCTCGTGCTAATTTCCTATTTAGGATTTTATGATACATATAAGTGTATCATTGTTGAGGCAGCCGCCCAAGCATTTTCTTCTTCTGATATACATATACGGTGGAGAGGGAAAGAGCGATAAAGAGAGAGAGAGGAAATGAGACAGACGAAGAATTTTTCGGCAAGGTTCTGGCAATCGAATAGGAATTTCGGTAAGTTTTCTTTTAGCTTTTCTCTCTTATTTTATAGAGTTCAGTTTAAGATTCACTATTGTAATACATATATACGACTGTGGGCATATGGGATCTGTTGGATGTGAGAATCTGTGGGGGGGGGGGAATTTGTTGAGTGTTTAGGGTGTTTAGTGTTATGCCATGAGATTGCCAGGTATGATGGGTGCATGGTGGGTACGAGTGTGCGGGTTTGAAGCCATGAGCGATCATGGCTGCTGAGGACATGAGTTTGCGACACCGCCATGGCTCAGCTAAGGATAGAAGCAGTTGTGGCGGCTGCGATTTAGATAAAAAAAATAGCCATGAGGGGCGGTGGATTTGGAGAGAGAGCAGCTGTGAGGGGCTGCAAGTTGGTGTGCTTTGGCTGTGCGTGAGGAAGTTATGGAGTGGTGTCGTGATGGCAACAGTGAGTGCAATTGTATTTTTTGAGTGTAGTGTGTGTGTTGTGTGCGTATATATAGGTGGCGCAATGTAAGTGCTGAGTGTGTGCAGTGGGTAAAAGGAGTGAGCAAAGGGGTTTAGAGACAGAGAAATGGCTGTGAGGATACGTGGGTATGTATATTGTGAATTTGGTGTGTGATTTGCATACATAAAAGAATGTATAAGACATGCATGTATTGTGGGTATTGGAAAAGAAAAGTGGTGATTGAGTGGGAAGGAGGAGTAAGCAAAGAGAGAAAGAAAAGGAAGAAGAGTAGACCCTTAAGAGCATGCCTGTGTTTGTCTATGCATGAGTGTGTGAGTGCGTGAGTTTAGTGCAGATATGCGTTGGTGTGAATCCGTGCATGAACAAAGTGGTGTGTGAGTGAAAGAAAGGTGTGTATAACATGTGTGCGTGTGTTTTTGTGTAAGCCGTGTGCATGATTTTTTTTTTTTTTGTGTGTGTCCAGTCCATGTGTGTGTGTGTGTGTGTGTGTGAAGCTGTCAAAAGGCAGCTGTGTGAATGGTGTCACTTTTTGTTTTCCTATGTGTGTGAGTGGAGGAGTAAGGGAGAGGAGGGGCTGTCAAACAGCCCCATTAATGGGTGTATACGCGTATTTGTGTGAGTAAGTGGTGTGTGTGTGTGTGTGTGTGTGTCATATGTGAAATGGGTGCATGTGTGTTTGCTAAGTAACCGGTGGTGCATATGTATATATAGTGTGATTTTAGGTGAAATGATTGCATGAGTGTGTGCATATGTGTGTGTCTTGGGCAAAGAAGAAAAGAAGCTACTACCATGAGGCAGTAGCTGTTACGGGGGTGTGTGTGTGTGTGTGTGTGTAGTGGACTGAAAAGATTGTGTAAAAAATGAGGCTTGTGCTCAGGTGCGTGTGTGTGCATAAGTGCTATATATTATGGGAAGTGGGCTGAGAGTTGAGTTTTGGCAGGGAAGATAAGAGGCAGTAGCTTGTAATGGAGGTGGAGGAGTTAGTGTGTATTTGTGTGTTTGTGTGTGCTTGTATGCATGTGTGTCAGACCAGTATGAGTGTAAAGTGGGTGTAAGTAGCGTGTGTATAATGTGTGGGAAGACATGCAATAGTGCTGTGAGTGGTTGTGTGAGTATTGGAGTAATGGATAGTAAAGAGAATAAGTTGTGCGCGCATGTGTGTACACGGGTAGTGTTAGGTTCGATACGCGCATTGAATAGTGTATAGTGAACATTTGTATGTGAAAATTTAAAGTACTGTACCTTAGGCTATATTTGAATTTCTCGTAGAGTTTTATAATTTTCTAAAATTGTATGTGTTTTCTATAATTTCATATTTGAAAAATTCTTTTGGAGCATTTAAACTCATAAAAATGTTCTAGAACAATTTGAGTAATGTTTTTATGATATAAATAAGTCACAGTTTAAGTTTAGTAATTTTTATAGTTGATTTGCTTTCATTTTTGTATTGCATTGATTTTTGCAAAATGAAAACTTTAAATATAGTTTTGATGTCTTTTAAATTCTAATTTTAATTTCTATAATTTTTATAACTATTCTAAAGTTGTTATAAAAATTTTGGGACTTTATTTTCAGCTAGAAGTAATTTTGGCAATTTATGGGTTTTTAGTGTATTTTAAAGAAATTATTTTAAATTCGAAAATATTCAAAATTTCCTAAATTCATATTTTGACTTTTTATAATGTTTTACGCTATAAAAGTGTGTTGTTATAATTTAATATGTGTTTGGAGTATTGTTACGTACTAAAGAATGTATAAGGATTTCGGTTTGGTTAGCCGTGGGCGGGACCGCTTCGAGTCGCGCGATTTCGGGGTTAGAAGTGAGCACGTGTTGGGTAGTTGATATTAGAGTTTACAGTATTATAGCATAGATTGTGTTCTAACAAATGGATTAACAATCTATGTGATGTCAGGGAATGTGGGTTCGCAGTCGACGTGGAGGTGCCACAAGGAATGCAGTCCGAGTCAGATGCCAAGTGTGATGATGTCGGACACAGCAAGGGCAGACACCAAGGGCTTCCCAGACAGAGTCTAAGGGTGGCAGTGCTGCGAGGGGGATGGCGCAGGGTGAATACACGACGACAGTCACATGCGATGCTTAGGTCCAGAGTTAGGGTCCTGTATGTTTCTCTCTCTAGGATTCTAGAGTGAGAAAGTGAAAATGTTTTAAGAATGTCCACTGTCAGAAAATGTCCAAGTCCAGAAAATGTTCTCTCCTCCCAAATGAATTCTCAAGACCTCTATTTATAGAGGTTGAGATGATGATGTCATCAAGCGACACGTGGCGTTCCCCGGGAATGAAACGTCACCGAGGGGTTCCCAGCTGTCGGTGCTCCACGGACTGTCGAATCACATATTCACCCAGCCTGACCTGCACAGCGTCGCTCTGTCTGTCTGGAAAGACTGGCTCCCACAGCGTCGGTGTGGCCAGAGAACCCCTTTGATCTAGCCACCAATCCAAGCCCTTGCAGAGTCCCACAGGCCTGGCAGCGGTGGGGAAGACCACGCCCAGCTGCCAGGTAGACTAGGTGCGATGACTTCGAAAGACCTGCTCCCGTCTCGGAGTGACCCAGGGGTCATAGTCCCTAGGGGTGCCGACGCGAGCCCCCAATGTCGGAGCACGTAGGCCAGTCACGAAGACACCCTGGCGGAGATAGTGTCCCGGAGGAGTCGCCTATCTCGCGGGCGAGTCCTTATGCCAGAGCACTCAGAGCGAGTCAAGGTAGCATCTCGGAGGAGCCTTCTACCTGACGGGCCAGGTAGCATCCCAAACGAGCCGTCTACCTGGCGGAAAGGGAGTTAAAGAGCTCCCTGACGGAGATAGTGTCCCGGAGGAGTCGCCTATTCTGCAGGCCGAGGTAGCATCCTGGAGGAGCCGTCTACCTGGCCGACTGAGGTAGCATCCCGGAGGAGCCATCTACCTGGTGGAAGGGAAGTTGAAGAGCTCCCTGGCAGAGATCGTGTCCCGAAGTAGTCGCATATCCCCACAGTGAGTCCTTGTGCCGAAGCACTCGGAGCCCGTCAAGGTAGCATCCCAGAGGAGCCGTCTACCTGGCCGAAGGGGAGTTGAAGAGCTCCCTGGCAAAGATAGTGTCCCGGAGGAGGCGCCTATCCCCCCGCTGAGTCCTTGTGCCAGAGCACTCGGAGCGCGTCAAGGTAGCATCCGGGAGGAGCCATCTACCCGACTGGCCAAGGTAGTATCCCGGAGGAGCCGTCTACCTGGTGGAAGGGGAGTTAAAGAGCTCCCTGCAGAGATAGTGTCCTAGAGGAGTCGCCTATCCCTGCGGTGAGTCTTTGTGCCATAGCACCCGGAGCACTCGGAGAGCGTCAAGGTAGCATCCCAGAGGAGCCGTCTACCTGACTGGCCGAGGTAGCATCCCTAAGGAGCCATCTACCTTGCTGAAGGGGAGTTGAAGAGCTCCCTGGCAGAAATAGTGTCCTGGAGGAGTCGCCTATCCCCGCATGAGGTTGCACACTCTAGAGAGTGGGTCAAAGCATGTTGAATGACCAAGGCAAGGTGCACATGGTGTGGTGAAAGGATGGACCGATGCAAGGAGCATGGTAGTGTGACAGAGAGCCAAGGGGCACGACTGTGTTAGTGGCGCGGCGCATGGGCGCGGCGGAGTGAGTATGGTGTCGGGGGCATGTATGTGTTAGTGGTGCGGTGCATGGGCGCGGCAGGGTGAGTGAGGTGCTGGGGGCACGTGTCATGGAAATAGAGCAGTGCATGGGCGCGACAGAGTGCATTTGGTGCCAAGGGCAGCGTAGTGTGACAGGGAGCCAGGGGGCGACTCTATCAGTGGCGCGGTGCATGGGCGCGGCAAAGTGTTTTTGGGCGACGGGGGTCGTAGAGTGACGTCCGGGCGATAGGGGTCGCAGAGTGACTTTCGGGCGATGGGGGACGCGAAGGTGACGTCCGGGCGATGGGGGTCGCGGAGTGCATCCGGGCGACCGGTGTTGCAGAGTGACTTTCGGGCGACGAGGGTCACGGAGTGACGTCCGGGTGACGAGGGTCACGTAGTGACTTCCGGGCGACGGGGGTCGCAGAGAGTGACATCCAGGCGACGGGGGTCACGGAGTGACGTTCGAGCCCTTGAAGAGTAGTGAGGATGCTAAGTATGGAAGCCAAATGCCAACTCTTTAGGGGAAGGCCAAGGATAACCAATGGGGGGAGGCCAAGGCCAACCCCAGAGAAAGGCCGAGGCCGACCCCAAGGGGGAGGCCAAGGCCGAGGCCGACCCAAAGGGGGAAGGTCAAGGTCGACTTCCTTCGGTAAGCTCCAAGGTGCATCGAAGGGCAAAGTGCGACGGTTGGAGCTTGATGAGCAGTCGCCCAAGGTTGAGATTCTTGGTGAGTAAGTCACGTGGAAAAAGTGAGAAGTGCACGTGACTTGAGCGTGCACGCTTTGACCGATTGTGGGCATTGAATATTGATTGTTGGTTGTGCGGATGTGTCATGAAAAACGGGACCCCAGTGGGCCTTTGGGTGCGACCAGAATAGGTTGGGAACATAAGACCCTTGTGTGTGGTGTGAGCGGAAGGGCAACCCGAGCGGGCACCGCACGTATAAACACTTTGCAAGATTTTGATGTTGTTTGGCCGGCAAGTTGTTGAGGTCATCAATGCATGATGATGATGATGATGATGATGATGAGTAGGTGGCTCGAGCAACCTCGTGCACCACCTATGAAAGCTTGGAATGATTAGGGGTTGAGACAAAGGCGCAATGATCGGACGCAAGGGCGCGAGCATGTAAACGGTGCCTGGGCGACGGACGACGAGTGTCGCGGAGACATCACCCGGGCGATGGGCAAAAAGCATCACGGAGACGGCGCACAAGCGCTGGCGAACAAGCGTCGCGGAGACGATGCACGAGCGCTGGCGACTGAGGTCGTGGAGACGGCGCCCGGGCGACGGACGACGAGCATCAAACATTGTGTAGGATTAGATGGTTCGAGCTGCCTCGCGCACCACCTACCAAGGATGTTGATGTCAAAGGACGTCGTGATGCGTCGGTCAATGTTGCAAAAAAATCTAAGTATGGAAAAGTGAAAAAATGGGTAACGGCGGGAGAAGAAGTGCCATCCTAAAGCACGTGAAATTTTAGTTGCAGTAAAATTGGTATGTTGATTTTTGGTTTTGGTTGGGTAGGAAAAAATGTTTAAGTGTTATGGAGTGAAAGAGAGGAGGTGAGAGTTTGGGGGTGTGGTGTTTATGAAGTAAAGACAATAGGTAGTGGAGGGAAGAGAAGAAAAGAAAAACTAAGTATGGATTTTGGGGGGGGTGAGGGGAATTAATGGGGTGTGCCATGGGGTGTATGAGGGGAGAGTAATGTAAGGGAGAGAGAATGATGTTTAACTTTGGGAGTTAGGAAAGAAAGGAAAAAAAACAAGTGTTGATTTGGGGAGGAAAGGAAAGAAGTGAAGAGGAAGGGAATTAATGGGGAAATGATAAGAGATAGAAGGAGGGGGGTCGGCCTAGGTGAGGGGAGTGTAAGAGAAGTGTGGTGTTGTAAGAGAAAATGGAAGAGGAAGAGAGTGGCCTTGGGTGTTGGGATATGAGGGAGTTGGGATTGGAGGGGAAATTTAATGAGGAAGAGTGAAATGGGTAAAGAAAGAGAGAGTGGCCGTGAGAGATGAGGGGAGTGAGTGGTGATTGGTTAAGGTGAGAGAGAGAGAGAGATTGAGGTGAAAGATGGGGAAATTATATATGGGTCTTTCATTATAGAGAGAGAGAGAGAGAGATAGGGGAGTGAATGAAGAGTGGGGAGGGGGGGTCAGCCTAGGGGAAGGGGGTGGGGAGGCCGAGGACGAGGTGTGGGGAAAGGGGGAGGGTGAGATGAGGAGAATTTATTGGGGGAGTTAATATGTGAGAGAGGGGGAATTAATGAGAGTGATTGGAGAGAGGGAGTGAGAGAAGAGAGTGAATGAAGAAGGGTGAGAGAGGGATGGGAGAGGCCGAGGGTGTGGGTAGGGGGTGATGATTGGTTAATGTGTAAGAGTGATGTGTGAGAGTGATAGAGTGATTTGTGAGAAGGTTGTAAGTGGGGGGAAGTTAATGTGAGTAATGAGTGGGGAAAAAGGAAGAGAGGGAAGGGAGGAGACCCACGTGAGGGGTGAAAGAGAAGAGTGTGTTGGATGAGTTAATGAGTATAAGAGAGAGAGAGAGAGAGAGAGATGTGTAAGAGAGAGAGAGAGAGGCATTTAATGTGATAAGAGAGAGAGAGAGAAGAGTGTGTGTGTGTGTGTGTGTAAAGTGGGGAAACTGGGGGATGGTGTGTTCGGTGGAAAGGGAAGAGAAAGAATGTGAATAAAGAAAGAGAAAAGTTGAAAGTGATTGGAGAGAGAGAGAGAGGGAAAAAGTGGGGAAAAGGGAAAGAGAGAGAGAGAGATAACGGGAAAAAAGTGGGGAAAAGGGAGAGAGAGAGAGAGAGAGAATTCAAATTGAGACGAGAGTGGGGAGAGTCCCACATGGAGGGGTGGAAAGGGGGCTGCCCAAGCCCCTGGGTGGGGGTGGGGTAGGGGCAAAAAAAATTTTTGTTGGCCTCCCTAAGGAGGGAACCCCCAATGGAATTCTTCATAATGTACAAGAAGGTGGGATGGTGGGAATATGAAAAAAATTCATCAGAAAGAGAAAAAAATGTTTATGAAGTGGGGAAAGGGTGATGGGGTGTTGGATGGTGAGGAAGGAGAGGAAAATGTGAGAGGGAGAGATGAGAGCATGAATGTGGGGAGTATGTGAGGAAGATGAAAATTTTGAAAATTTTTCTAAGTGTTGAAATTTTTTTTTGAGCTCGGGTAAGGATGCTAAAGGAGGCCGCTGAGGATGATCATCAATGACCTGTTGCAAAAAAAATGAAATTTTTTTCTAAGTGTCAAGCAAAGTGAATGAAGGATGGTGATGCGACCGTAGTAGCGCAGCTCGAGCCATCCCGCGCACCACGTACCAAGTCGTTGCAATGTGAGGCCGAAGGGGTGGAAGCCCCCAAGGGAGTGGGTGATGGCATGAAGGGTGATGTCAATAGACTTGTGCAAGAGCAATGTAGCTTGAAAATTTTCTAAGTCTGGAAAATGTAACTTCATTGATAACGAAGGATAGGCAACATGCCTTGATACATGGGTATGACGTACATGGAAACTTGCAAAATGAACGAAAAAGTTACAAGTGTGGAAAATGCACTAAGGCATGCCAAGGCTTGGTCAGGTGGGTCATATGTCCCGCACTTAGAGTTTGAGCTCTCCGGACACAATCTTGTCAGCGAAGACAAACTTGAGGCCCCCGCACCACTTGAGGCCGTGACCAACCTTCCGATGATAGGGGCAGTAGTTGGGATAGGCTAAGTCTTCCGGGGTAGGTTCGGTGTCAACATTGGGCAGGGTTATGGCATTGTCGTCGATCCATGTCTCGAGGAGAGTTCTAACAGTCTTCAAGTCACACGGGTATTCCAGGGCAAGCATCGGCTGCCCTCTCTTGTCAGTGAGCCCATCCTTTCCTTAGGACTGACGCTTGCGATCGTTGTCGTCGTTACTGGCTGCTTCCATCGTCGCGGCCAAGGCAATATGAGGTTGGGGCTTTGGGGTCTTTGATGGGACCGACCGAGTCATAAGTGTGTCACACAACTTCTTTGAGATGTCCCCAGGACCGAAGCTGGAGGTTTTCAAGGTATACCTTGTAGGTGTCTTTAATGTTCTTGATGCAAATGGGTACAAGGGTTTCATCTTTGCTGAAGTCGGTGCATTCGAAGCGTTTGCGATGAAATCGCGTAACATAGGTGTTGAGGTCTTCCCCGGGGTTCTGGCGGATTCTGGCCATGTCAACGATGGTCACACGTTTCGTCTCATAGTGAAATTTGTCAAGGAAGAGCTGGACCATGTCGGACCATGAATGGATAGTATGTCAGGAATCTGATGATACCAAGAGTAGGTGAGGCCAGTCAGGGACTTGTGAAATTCTGGAAGCTTCAAAGTGTCGTCCTCCCCAAAGTGCTCCAAGGAGCCAGCAAAATGGGTGAGGTGCTCGTGGGCGTTGCCCTCTTTGCCGTTGAACAAGGTGAAGGACGGTTGCTTGTACTTGATGGGGTAAGGCTTGGTAGCGAGGCTGCCAGAGTAGGGAGCATGGCCTGATAGCTTATAGGGGGAGTGGGGTAAGGATGACTGCTTGAGACGTGAAGGAGGGCATCCAAATCATGCTTGGTGACGTACGATGCATGTGAGGGTTTGTGCCCTCTCGGGATGATTCGGGCACCAGAGCCCCCAGACGGTGCAACCTGAGGCATTGGAGGGATGACGATGGTAGAAAGGGGTTGGTGGTGGGGAGGAACTTGTTGGGACATGGTTTGCATATGGGTAGTGTCAGCTGCTGGAGGCCGATCTTCAGGAAAGGTCGACTGAAGTAAGCCGGGGGAATGACTTGTGTTTAGGTTTCCGCTGGTTATGTTCAGGTTAGGCTCCATCTCAATTGATTCGTGAGTCTCCGAAGTGCTTTGAGCAAGGGTAAGGCGCGGCGCCAGGGGCTGAGGTGTCGTGAGTCCTACTGTCGAGGGCTCGGAGGACCAAGGCAGCGGTGGTGGTGACACTGGGACCTGAGCAGTGTCCAAAACTAGCCCAGGCCTTGAAGGTTGGACATGAGCAGGAGGGGCCAAACCTGGAGCTTGGGATGACACGGGGTGAGTAGTCGGCACAGGGTGCAGAGCTATGAGGCTTCGAGAATTCGACAATTGTGAAGTCAAGACTTGGATTGATTTTTGCATTTCTAAGATGACAGCCATGAGAGAAGATTGAGAATCTTGGAGCTCGATGATGGTAGGAGTAAGGTGTTAGATAGTGGCATTGACGATCGCGACCACATTGGGTGCATCCCTCCCGGGGAGAGAATAGAGTTGGTTATGGCTAGTCTCTGCTTGATCCTCAAGGTGATGATCTTCTTGGATGGTTGGGTTAAGACTTTGGCTGGTAGTCCTGGTAGCCCTGCGTTGCTGAGGCATGGTTGCTTGGGTGTGTCAGGCAAGGGATGAACTGCACTGCGATGCTCACCTCCCCAGCGGAGTCGCCAATATGACGCCAGGGAATATGGGTTCGCAGTCGACATGGAGGTGCCACAAGGAATGTAGTCCGAATCAGATGCCAAGTGTGACGATGTGGGACACAGCAAGGGCGGAGCAAGGGCAGAGACCAGGGGCTTCCTAGACAGAGCCTGAGGGTGGCAGTGCTGCGAGGGCGATGGCGCAGGGTGAATACACGACGACAGTCACATACGATGCTTAGGTCCAGAGTTAGGATCCTGTATGCTTCTCTCTCTAGGATTCTAGAGTGAGAAAGTGAAAATGTTTTGAGAATGTCCAATGTCAGAAAATGTCCAAGTCCAGAGAATGTTCTCTCTTCCCAAATGAATTCTCAAGACCTCTATTTATAGAGGTTGAGATGATGATGTCATCACGCGACACGTGGCACTCCCCAAGAGTGACACGTCACCGAGGGGTCCACAACTGTCGGTGCTCCACGGACTGTCGAATCACATATTCACCCAGCCTGCCCCACACAGCATCGCTCTGTCTGTCTGGAAAGACTGGCTCCCACAGCGTCAGTGTGGCCAGAGAACCCCTTGATCTAGCCACCAATCCAAGCCCCTTGTAGAGTCCCACAGGGCTGGCAGCGGTGGGGAAGACCAGACGCCCAGCTGCCAGGTTGACTAGGCACGATGCCCTTCAAAGACCTGCTCCCGTCTCGGAGTAACCCAGGGGTCATAGTCCCTAGAGGAGAATTAAAGAGATCCCTGGCGGAGATAGTGTCCCCAGCGGAGTTGCCAAAATAATGCCAAGAAAAGTGGGTTCGCAGTCGACGTGGAGGTGCTACAAGGAATGCAGTCCGAGTCAGATGCCAAGTGCGATGATGATGTGGGACACAGCAAGGGTGGAGCAAGGGCAGAGACCAAGGGCTTCCCAGACAGAGCCTGAGGGTGGCAGTGCTGCGAGGGCGATGACACAAGGTGAATACACGACAACAGTCACAGTCCAATGCTTAGGTCCAGAATTAGGTCCTGTATGTTTCTCTCTCGAGTATTCTAGAGTGAGAAAGTGAAAGTGTTTTGAAAATGTCCACGTCCAAAAAATTTTCTCTCTTACCATATGAATTCTCAAGACCTTTGTTTATATAGGTTGAGATGATGATGTCATCACGCGACTCGTGGCGCTCCCCGGGAATGACACATCACCGAGGGTACACAGCTGTCGGTGCTCCACGAACTGCCGAATCACATATTCACCCAGCCTGCCCCGCACAGTGTCACTCTGTCTGTCTGGAAAGACTGGCTCCCACAGCGTCAGTGTGGCCAGAGAAGCCCCTTGATCTAGCCACCAATCCAAGCCCCTTGCAGAGTCCCACAAGCCTGGCAGCGATGGGGAAGACCCGACGCCCAGCTGCCAGGTGGACTAGGCACGATGCCCTCCAAAGACCTGCTCCTTCTCGGAATGACCCAGGGGTCATAGTCCCTAGGGGTGCCGACGCGAGCCCTCAGTACCGGAGCACGTAGGCCAGTCGCGAAGACACCCTGGCAGAGATAGTCTCTCGGAGGAGTCGCCTCTCCCGCGGGTGAGTCCTTGTGCCGGAGCACTCGGAGGGTGTCAAGGTAGCATCCCGGAGGAGCCGTCTACTTGGCAGAAGGGAGTTGAAGAGCTCCCTGAAGGAGATAGTGTCCCGGAGGAGTCGCATATTCTGCAGGCCGAGGTAGCATCTCAGAGGAGCCGTTTACTTCGCCGGCCGAGGTAGCATCCCAGAGGAGCTATCTACATGGCGTAAGGGGAGTTGAAAAGCTCCCTGGCAGAGATAGTGTCCCCAGCGGAGTCGCCAGAATGATGCCAAGAAAAATGGGTTCACAGTTGATGTGGAGGTGCCACAAGGAATGCAGTCCGAGTCAGATGCCAAGTGCGCTGATGATATGGGACACAGCAATGGCAGAGACCAAGGACTTCCCAGACAGAGCCTGAGGGTGGCAGTGCTGCAAGGGCGATGGCGCAGGGTGAATACACTACGATAGTCACAATCCGATGCTTAGGTCCAGAGTTAGGGTCCTGTATGTTTCTCTCTCCAGGATTCTAGAGTGAGAAAGTGAAAGTGTTTTGAAAATGTCCACATCCAGAAAATGTTCTCTCCTCCCAAATAAATTCTCAAGACCTTTATTTATAGAGGTTGAGATGATGATGTCATCACACGACACGTGGCGTTCCTCAGGAAAACACGCACCGAGGGGTCCACAGCTACCGGTGCTCCACGGACTGTCGAATCACATATTCACCGGGCCTGCCCCGCACAACGTCGCTATGTCTGTCTAGAAAGACTGGATCCCACAGTGTCAGTGTGGCCAGAGAACCCCATTGATCTAGCCATCAATCCAAGCCCTTCCAGAATCCCCCAATCCTGGCAGCGGTGGGGAAGACCCAACCCCCAGCTACCAGGTGGACTAGGCGCGTGCCCTCCGAAGACTTGCTCATATCTCAAAGTGACCCGGGGGTCATAGTCCCTAGGGGTGCCGACGCGAGCCCCCATTGTCGGAGCACGTAGGCCAGTCACGAAGACACCCTGGCGGTGATAGTGTCTCGGAGGAGTCGCCTATCCCACTGTGAGTCCTTGTGCTAGAGCACTCGGAGTGCGTCAAGGTAGCATCCCGGAGGAGCCGTCTAGTTGACGGGCCAGGTAGCATCCCGGAGGAGCCGTCTACCTGGGAGAAGGGGAGTTGAAGAGCTCCCTGGCAGAGATAGTGTCCCCGGAGTAGTCGCCTATCCCCATAGTGAGTCCTTGTGCCGGAGCACTCGAAGCGCATCAAGGTAGCGTCCCGGAGGAGCCGTCTACCCGACTGGCCTAGGTAGCATCCCGAAGGAGCCGTCTACCTAGCAGAAGGGGAGTTGAAGAGCTCCCTAGAGAAGATAGTGTCCCGGAGGAATCGCCTATCCCCGAAGGATATTGCACACTCCAGAGAATGGGTCGAAGCATGTTCCACGACCAAGGCAAGGTGCGCATGGTGTGGTGAAAGGATGGACCGATGCAAGGAGCATGGTAGTGTGACAAAGAGCCAAGGGGCACGCCTGTGTTAGTGGCGTGGCGCATGGGCGCGGGCATGGGTGAGGCGAAGTGAGTGAGGTGGTGGGGGCACGTGTCATGGAGATGGTGCATAGGCGCGGTGAAGTGTGTATGGTGCCCTGGGGCACGACATTGTGACAGAGAGCCTCAGGGCAAGGCTATATCAGCGGCGCGACGCATGGTAGTGGCAAAGTGAGTAAGGTGCTGGGGGCACGTCTGTGTTAGTGGCGCGTCGCATGGGCGCGACGGAGTGCGTACGGTGCCGGGGGCGCATGTCATGGAGATGGCGCAGCGCATGGGCACGACAGAGTGTGTATGGTGCCAAGGGCACCCTAGTGTGATAGGGAGCCAGGGGGCGCGATTGTATCAGTGGCGCTGCGCATGGGCGCAGCAGAGTGTGTATGGGCGACGGGGGTCACAGAGTGACGTCCAGGCTACGGGGGTCGCGGAGTGACTTCCGGGCGACGGGAGTCACAGAATGACATCCTGGCAACGGGGGTCGCGAAGTGACTTTCGGGCGACGGGGGTCGCGGAGTGACGTCCGAGCCCTTGAAGAGTAGTGAGGATGCTAAGTATGGAAGCCAAAGGCCAACCCTTTGGGGGAGGCCGAGGCCAACCATTGGGGGAGGCCGAGGCCAACCCTAGAGGAAGGCCGAGGCCGACCCCAAGGGGGAGGCCAAGGCCGAGGCCGACCCCAAGCGCCAAGGTGCACCGACGGGCGAAGTGCGACGGTTGGAGCATGATGAGCAGTCGCGCAAGGATGAGCTTCTTGGTGATGAAGTCACGTGGAAAAAGTGAAAAGTGCACGTGACTTGAGCGTGCACGCTTTGACTGATTATGAGCGTTGAATATTGACTGCTGGTTGTGCGGATGTGTCATGAAAAATGGGACCCCAGTGGGCCTTTAGGTGCGACCAGAATAGGTTGAGAACACTAGGTTTCTTCAGAGATTACTGATCGAGGTTTGGTAGCATTGCTTAGCTTGGACCGAGGTAAGGAATTCTATCTGAACCCCATTTCATCATTGATATAGAATAAAACTTTCTGATGTTGTTATCGAATTTTTAATGAACACTGATATTTTATTTGTCATGAAAATGTTTTCAATTGCCCGTGTAACCCTAATTTGAGCCGTATAGCAATCGTTTGAAATTCTGGTTCATTCTCATCTGTTTATTGACTCAAATCATCGTAAAACATTTTCAATTCTTGTAATCTGGGAGTCATAAGGATGGTCTGTTGGTTGGGTTAAACTAGTACCTAAATGGACTAGTCAATGTACATATGCATATGTAAAGCGTATCAAGCACTGCCGGGGTGACTTTGCTATAGTGTACTGCTCATGTTCAATATTTCTTGCTTCTGTTTAATTGCACCCGAAGTGTTTTGAAATGATTATTGATTTAAGGGATTGAGTTGATACTCATCCCTATGTTTATATTGAAACGCTCTGGTTTTATTTTAAAGCCATTTTAAAATGATCATTTGATTGTATAGAGAAAAATCATTTGAATCGCTCTGGTTCTCCGTTTTGAAAGTTGTTATTTGGCTTAAATGTAAAATCGTCCGCAGGTGATAACCAGCATTAGGTTGAGGTTGCCTGTGTGGATTAGAGCCGAGCATTAGAAGAGATTTGATCTTAGTATTATCCATTAGAACCCCTGCGTGGGTGAATTGTATTATTTAAAATTTTAGACTTAGATTTGGTATTTGATTTATAGCAGTCACTTGAGAGTGTGATTTGATTGACGGGGTAGTTGCTCTGATGATGACTGCCCACTTGGTTGTGATGTTAATGTTGTCTTAGAATGAATGATAGAGCGAGTGTTTAACGTTCCGGAAATTTCGAGATGTTACAGTTTATCCTTTTTTCATATTTTTAGCAGGTCTTCACTAAAATTATTTTTTAACATCTTTTTTATACTATTACGACTAGGAATTTCTTATCCTTGTTTGCATTGATAATGTTGGTTTATTTCTTTAACACAACTGTCATCTTCTTTGGTTACTTCTTTGTTAAATAACTCTTCCTTATTTACTTCTTCTTCAAATAACCTTTTCCATAAGTCTGTTTTGTTTTCTTCACCACGCCGGGCTGCGTAAAGAGACTCACTCAGGATATGTTTTTTAATTTCTCCTAGTTTTTTTGGACAAAAGCCAAATTTTCATTTTTGAGCAGTATATTTTAACAACAGAATTTTTTGACGTCGTATCTCAATATGAAATTCTTCCTGATACCAATTTTGTATGGCCAAATTCTCTTTTGGTTGGGAATGACATGTTCTAATCTAGAGAGGGGTCAATTTTAGTCTTTTGAGAAGTATGAATGATTTTAAGTGGACTGCTGAGAAGTTGGGGGTTTGAAAATGAAATTAGTCAGAGAGCTGGCAACTAGGAGAAGATAAAATGTCAGCGCATACATATATATGGGAAAAGCGAATGTAATGCTAGCCTTAGGCAACTTGCCTAAGGCTAGGATTCAAAACGACGTAATTTTGGATATAAAAAAAAACTCAATTTCTTTTCCTTTTCCTTGTTTTTCTCTCTCTCCCGTCTTTCTGCCGCCATCATACAGAAGTCACCATTGCTGCCCCCACTTTATCTCGCTCGATTGCCAGCCTCCATTGTCGATGACCTTAAAAAATCACAACTGCAGACCACCCAACACCCCCACCATCAAAAACAACTGCCACCGTACAGGAACCGAGAATTGGCGGTGTTCTCTTCCCCTGCCACATCACAAAACCACCAGCCATCATCTTGCCAAATTTTCAGCAACCATCACCAGTCATCTCCATGACCGGTGACCGTCATAAACAACTATCGAAGGCCACCCACCATCTCAAACCACCGCCATCATGCGGAAATCGGTGACTATCCGTGCTCTCACCCCCCACCACATCTCACAATATCCAAATCAGTGCAATTGAGTTATTAAAATCATAAAGTTCGATTAGATAAAATTGTAATGCATATTGATTCAAAAGAGACTGAATTGATTCGAAGGCTCGAACTTTCACTTCACTGTAACAAAAAACGAATTGAGTTGTGCGTTGATTCCTCTGGCGTGCCCAATTGACGGTCGTCATTGCCAGCTCCATTGCCGTCGATGAAGGAGGCTGACTCCCTTTATTAGGGGCTTGCACACTGATGAAACACCAATGTTTGTGGGCTGTGAAAACTGTGGGGGTTCTGTGTGGTGTGGGCAACGGAAACGGTTTGCCATGGGCAAGGCTAGCTGGCGACGGAGGCCGAAGGTAAACGCAATCGGGTATGTCAGAGAGAACAAGGGTCGCTGGCGATGGAGGCTGTGAATCGAGCGGGTGGTGGCGATCGGGCGGCATGAGGTAGTGATTTATGAGGATAGCAGGCCATGGAGGATGGTGATTGAGCGTGGTGGTGGTTGGTTTTGTGAAGTGGCGAAGGGGCGGGCAGTAGTGGGTTCTGTATGCTGGCATCAGAAAGAAGGGAGAGAGAGAAAAACAAGGAAAAGGAAAAAAAAAATTGAGGTTCTTTTTTATATCCAAAATTACGTCGTTTTGAATCCTAGCCTTAGGCAAGTTGTCTAAGGCTAGCATTACATTTGTTTTTCCCTATTATGTGTGTGTGCGAGCGCGCACGCGCGCGAATCTGGTGTATAGGTGAGTGAATTGTGTGTATTAGTGATGCTAGGATATGTTTTTGGGGTTTGATGAATTCAGATGGGTGGAAGTGTGTGCAAGTGAGTGTGCAGGGATGTGGGTCTCGACAGTGAGGCTAAAGATGAAGCGTGCGTGTGTTTTAAGTGAAATGGTGTGTGTACTGATATGAATAATAACTGTAATTGTCACTAAAAAGGAGAGCAGTGTAAGTTCAACAGTTTTGTGCAACTTTTATACATAATTCGGATCAAATTTTGACAAAACTCAAAACAATAACCTCCTTTTTATTCCTTTCTGTAGGTAGCCACCAGCTATAGATCATGAGGAAGAATTAGAATCTCGATAAGATTTTGAGACAATTACCATATTTTGTGTAAATAGAACCTCTGCATGGGCCTGTATAGCTAGTGTATGTTGTTCACAATTTTAAGTTTAAATTCTAGTAGTTTAATTTAGAAATTCTTTTATGGAACTTTATATTTTAAAGGAATTTTGGTTTGTATTATTTTAGAAGCTCTGAAATTGTGTCAGGTGTGCTGTAATACGTGTTGATATAATAGGTTAACATCCCGGGCAGTTCGGGGCAATGGAACCCCGAATTTCCAGGCTGCTACAGGCACACTTGCTAACCTTCTGGTTGCCTTTGTAAAACCTGACTCTATAATACCAGTTTTGCCTCGTGCAAAAGTTTACCACCGTGCGCGCAAGTGCTTCAGTATTTTGTGTAAATATGAAACCTGAATAAAGAACAATAAGTTATATATGAATTCTAGCGCAAGTGCAGCAGTAATTACCAAGAAAATTAATTTGTACTCAGACAAAATAAAGAGTCAGGGGTGAGGTCCCCCATATAACTGTTTCCACAGATGGGCCTCAATTTTGAGGATAAGATGCATTGCACATCCTCGAAAATAGAACTTTTGTTTGGGCTCTCTAACTTGTGTAATTCAAATAACATATACCTCCTGTGTAATTTATTATTAGAGAAGAACAAAGAGCCAGGGGTAGGGTTTCACAGATGGGCCTCAATTTTGAGGATAATTTGAATTGCACATCCTCGAAAAAATAACTTTTATTTTTCGGGCTATCTTAACTTGTGTGATCAATGAAAATGTATACCTCCTGTATGCCCAAAATTGTGCCTTGCATCATCTTGGTCTATACTGGTAAGCACTATCAGAACAGATAACAGAAGTACACCACCAGCACCGCATAATGAGAATCGAAAAGCACTGGTAGCAGAATAAACACGTTAGGAGAGTAGCTACCAAAATATTTAAATATTCTCCCTTATATCCACTCCCACTCCAACAAATCGACGATTCTCCCTCTATTTCTTACTTAACTACACGTAAAACAAGAAAATTGTCAAAATCAATTAACCAAGAGAGCCTAAAAATCCACCTAGGAAGGTCCACAGTTGAAGCAGCAGATGCAAGGACAAGTGCTCCAACACATGTAAGCATTATGGTCCAGCCGGCGATTTTCCGCCTGTTCCCTTCATTTAACAGGACTGCAGCAAATAAAAGAAAAGTAAAAGATTATGAAAAACCCCAAATTTTGCATGACCAACAACCTATGCCATAAGAATAACCATTCACCACCCCTAACTTAGGATAGCGTTAAAATTCGAGTTTACAGATAACAGTGTTCCAAATGCTTTAGCGGTTTTTTCATGGTCCTAGGGACATTCTCATGCAAATACGGTAGGCTATACCTAAATGAGAACCCCAGGCCCCTTTCCCAATAATCCCTCCAGTGTCTCGGCATGTTTGGTTGTGCAAAGCCCAGAGCAATAGGCTGCAACATTACACGCCAGGCTCATTGTGTGGTCCAATGTCTATATCCTCATTTGCATCCCTGCGTTAGATGCCCACAATGAGTCCGTGACAGCTACCATGCCCAATCCGTTGCGCCCTCGCAAGGGAGATGAGACAACTCCACCGAGTCCTGTCATACACTAATACTCTGCATGCTACAACGGCTCTTTGTGACTTCCTCATGCACCCCCTGACGCTTGCTATCATGAGGTCTCAAATGCACTCTGTTGTCCCCGGTGGTCTAACATTCTAGTATCAAACTGGGTCTGGCTCTACTACCAATCTTCATGGACCCAGGGACATTCTCACGCGGATACTGCCGGCTATACCTAAATGGGCCCCCAGACCATTTTACCAATACATCTGCCCATTGTCTCGGCAACATTAACGTCCGTGCAAAGCTCAATGCAGTACGCTGTGGCATTACACGCCAAGCCCGTTGTGCTGTCAAACGCCTATATCCCCATGTGCAAACCCCTGCTAGGCGCCCACAAATTAAGTCCATGACAACTGGCTAACGAATACCTGGTAGTTTTCAAAAAAAAAATTAAGTGAATGTTCCAAAATGTTATAATTACATAAAGCAAAATTGATGATTAATTGCATTGCATCACTTGATAAGCCCCACAAGACATCAGACTTAACAAACCATAAAGCAACAACACAAGGGTCTCATCCAACATTTCATACTCCACATGACAAGAAACTACTAATCTACAATATACAATGTCTACCTTGAGCTGCTTCTTTTGCAATAAGAGGATACCTAACCGGTGCCTCCCCTTTGCCAGGTAAAAGTGGAGTGTTGTCCCCAGAGGTTCCAACGTGATCTTTAGAGTTTTCCACATCATAATCTGTAGTACTATTACCATAACGCAGAGAGACAGTCTATTGCCAACTGAAACGATGATGGAAGCGGAACCGAATCCGGGGGGACATAACGAAGTATCAGTACAGAAATCGCCACCATCGTAAGTGCAAGAAGTGTACCAACACTCAACACTAACCTGCAGGGAAAAAGCTGCATTCTTAATACTAGTATATGTAATATCAGAAAGTTAAACTGGACAGAAATTAGTAAGTCTCAAACCGCTTTCCGGAATTAACAACCTATGCCATACACCCCTTTCATTTCTGAAGAAAGCAATCCAAATACAAGTCGACGGTGCCTACATATACACTTGGTAACTTCTCGAAACGAAATTGTTAACTTCTCAAACCGCTTTGAGGAATCAACATCCTATGCCGAAACCATTTTCATGTCTAAAGGAGGCAATCCAAATACAGGTAGATGGTGCCCACAGATACACTTGGTTATTGACAACTACCTACTAAATGACAATTTTTATATACAATACAACCATTATCAAGAATCAATTATAATGGTCCTAAAATATGCAGCCCAGTTTATAACGCTCCAGCCATTGCCGGGGTCTGGCGAGGGCTGATGTACACGTTACTCCCACCAATATGGAGAGGCTTTTTGTGCTTCCAGACCGTGACCTCCAAGGGTTCATTAAATCCATCAAGCTTTTGCTGGCTTTATCTAATAACCAGTCAATAGTAATCTGACTGGACAGAAATTAATAAGGCAGTAGGATATATAAGCATACCATCCCTGCCAACTGTTCAACGTCCATGAAGAATGCCTAGGCTGCAGCAACTATGCCGGTCACCAAAGTGCTCTTGACAGGAACTTGGGTGTGTTTATTAACCTCCGAAAAGAATGAAGGCAGCAATCCATCTCTAGCCATTGCCATAAGGATTCGTGGCTGAGAAACACATAAACATCGGCGATTGTTACGTATTCTTTATGTGCTTTTAGGTGCAAAGAAAATAATGGCAACTGCTACAATTCCAATAAAGTTTCACTTTCCACAAAAAAAGTAAACAAGTATCTATAAGCTAACAGTATCTGAACAGAAGGAATCCATGTTTCCCGATTATACGAAAATTAGTAATACACAGTTTAAGATATTATGTATCCGAGCCAACAAATCCAAACCCCGCCCCAACAATATATGTGTGTTTGTTGGGGTGTGTGTGTGGGTGGGTGGGTGGGTGGGGGAGAAACACAAGTAATGAGTTAGTTCTTTTGTTTTCCATGCCAAATTATCTGTCCATCACATTTTACATGGTAATAAGTAATAATATCTCGTTATCAGTAACTACTAACTATTATCTTTAACTACAGATTCCTTCACTCAACCTGAATTCATTCTTAATAAGCCGCACTACCTTGAAATTCCTTCTGACCAACTGCAGTTTAATCTCAGTACCTAACCACCTGTTTTACTATTTTACTCTTGTCAGGAGCACCTAATTATCTGACAGCCAGCTTTCATGAAGTAACCACTTTCTCTGCACCGTCAGCCTATCTTTCTCCTTTCATCATTCTTCTCTTTACTATGTTTTTCCTCCTATCAACACTTATCTTCTTCGAAATCCATTTTGTTTCTTAGTAGTGGTTGCATCGGTATGTAGAGTCTTCATTCTAAAAGGCCTTTTAACATCCCTATTTAAAAGATAATAAATTCACTGAAAACTTTTTCTTCAAATTGTTATCGTTGCTAAACTCTGAATGTGAATCATAGTTCCGCAAAACTATAGTTAGATAAACGAATCAAGATTCACCAATTTGCTTTCTACGGTAGTAGTCCAACAATCTACAAGCTAAAACTCTTACTGGAGCCGTTTTCATCTCCCTCTGCCCATTTAATACTATTTCTTCTTAGGTTTTGCTAGTTCTAACATATTATGAATCTTTATTTTTAACTTTCTAACTTCATGACAATTCATCTTAACAAAGCCGCACCTGAATTGCATCGCCTCGACCTTATTTGTTAAATCCGTCCCTTTCTATATCTCCCCACTCTATATATTTGACTACATATGTGTCTGATACCCAACAATCCTTCATACTAAGTGTTTGAATCATGTAAAGTGTATCAAGGACAAGAATCAGAGGTTATTGGTGAAAGACAATGAGGTCAGAGGAGATGAAGATGTTCCTTTGGTAAGCTGTTTAACGGAGAAACTGAAGATACTTTCCGACAACTCGGCAATCATTCATGATACTAATTGGAGTTGTGGACCTAGAATCAGAAATCTGAAATGAAGGCTACTGGACCAGACGGTATCCCGTTTGAGGTTTGGAGAAGCTTGGGTGATGTGGGCATAGATTGGTTGACTCGGTTGTTTAAAAAGATCTAGAACTCTAAGAAAAAGCCTGGAGAGTGGAGGAAAAGCACTTTAATGCCTATGTACAAGAATAAAGGAAATATCCAAAGGTGCAACAACTATAGAGTGATCAAGCTCGTGAATAGCACTATGAAGCTTTAAAAGTAAGTCATGAACATAAACTAAGAAGCGAGACTGGAACATCCAAGAATAAAATGGTTTCATGCCTCGGAGATCCACTATGGAAGCTAATTTCTTGATTAGGTGATCCATGTAGAGATTTAGAGAGAAGAGAAAGGATCAACATGGTCTTCATAGATTTAGAAAAAGCATATGATGAGTCATAGAGGAAACTGCCAAAGTTGACGTGATAAAGGATATGTACGTCAGAGCGACTACTATGCAAGAACAACCAAACCAATGACCAGCGAAGCATATCCAAGAATGATCACATAAACAAGATATAGGGTCACTCTCAAACTACTCATAATTTTTACCTGAGGGAGTAGGGAACCCATTAATGTTGAGCAGAGAGCAGTAAAAGCTCCAATAGTTATAACATACCTACAAAGATGTACATGAAAGATGGATTTATAGGGAAGAAGAAAGATGAGGCAAGATCAATACATATGCACGACGACAATAACAAAGCATTAGAAAAATAGATAAAATGCAACAAAGAAGTCTGACTCAAATTAAAACTTACGCTGGCCACTGAACTCCATGGCTAGCAAATGCAGAGGAGATGGGGGTGTCAGGATCCATCGCATAATATGGAACAAGACCAACAATAACTGAAGAGACCAACATATATAGCATGCAACAGATAGAAAGTGCAGCCCCTATCCCCAAAGGTAAATCTCGTTGAGGACTCTTCACCTGTCCGGAAGGCAAAAGTGAATGGTTCAAGGCACCCTCAAACAGTGTCGTTTTTACAAAACTTAAATTTCCCTTCTTAAGGACAAATGTACCTCCTCCGCTGTACTGGCGACTGAATCAAAATCAATGAATGCAAAGAAGACTGTTGAAGCCCCAGCAAGCATCCCATCTACCCCAAATGGAAAATACCTAACAAGTAGAAAGAAATGAGTGAAAAAACTGATGCCAAAACAAAATCATATAGAATTATTGTAAAAACACAGACACTACCCAACAGGAAGTTCATATCCGGGCCATCCACTCTTGAAACCCAGATATCCTCCAGCTATAATGACAAAGATCATGGCAAATATATTTGCTGTCGTGACAATGCTTTGCACCAGCGTGCTCTGTAAGATTTGTGTTTCCAGGTAAGGAGGTAAATGAAACAACTTTCAGATTGAAGAACACTAGTTTCGCACAGAGATTGAAAGTAGTAAGAAAGTAATAGAAAACAAGCGTACCTCCTTGATACCGACACACAAGAGGCCAGTGACAACAAAAACTAGAATTGCTGCACAGGGGTCTACCACAAGATTAAGCCCAGGAATATAATGGCGAGCTAGAAAACCTGGCAGACTATCTGCACCTCCAAAAAGCAAGGCCTACAGGCAAGACAGTTTTCGTGTAAGAGAAGAAGTGAAGCAGACTAGATTTCTTTTCCTCATCAAGCATTTTGTAACTTGTGGCTCGGCCTTGGATGTTGACTCTCGCATTCACTAATCAGTTATAATCAAGCATGCATAACAACTAACGGGAAGGACAGAAAATGGACATAAAAGTAATGAACTACTTTCTTGTACAGCTTTGTCGGGAAGAAATGCAAATAAGAGAGGCACCAAAAATTGGCCACAGAAGATGATAAGCCAACAAGTAAGATGATAATCCAAGCAATTAATGCTTCTCTCACTATTACTATGCTCGTTAAGCTAAAATTACAATGAAAGTTTGCTGAAAACAAGACGCAGAGAGCAGAACAAATTTTCTTGATTCGTAGTAAGACTAGACTAGGGGTGTATTGATAATGCAATTAAACACTTAATACTTCAAATTTTCAATGCTTAGTATTAAGTGCGTTGGACACTCAACCTTGTAGCACATGAAGTAATAATACCTGCTTAAAATAGACGAAAATTTTAAGGCGGGGGGGTCTTATTTGTCACTTAGTTTTAAGTGGGATAGCCAAAAGTTGTTGCACAATATTACGTAAAAGGAATATTAACCGCCATGATGCCGCAGCCACATCACAAACACCATCTCCACCACATAGGTTCTACCACCATTACACCTCCATAGTAGTGTAATCACAATTCACAAAATGTCTTTTCTAGTGTTTGGGGGCTTGTGGTGTTGGGATTTTGGGTTGAAGGGGTGAGCGTTGGGCGTGGGTTGGGGGGGGGGGGGGGAGGGGGGAGAAGAGTTGGGCTGTTCTTCATATTCAACACGAACTTTCACGTTGAATAAAAAATTTGACACCTAGGATGTAATTACACTGAAAAACAGCTTTACCAATACATAGAAATTAGAAACCCAAATAGAAGTAGTTTTGCCAAACCAGGTTTGTGCTATCCAAGATTTCTCATGCAATTATAGATCCTAACACTTATGTAAGCATCTCAATGAAGTTAATAATCATAAGCAAAAGCCTTCCAACCCAGTAATCCAGTATTCAGAAAATGAACATGCCACGAAGAAAACTGAGCAATATAAATTAACCAGAAAGAAGCTACAAAAAGCCATGAGAATATCAATGCAAAATAACAGCAAGACAAGACCAATTTAAGTGTAATATCTTATCGAAATGGAAAAACCGTGTGGTACACGGCAAAAACGTATCGGTCTATAAAAATCGCAAGCAGAAAAGCTAGACATCAGAGAAAAATGCACACCATATTTGGGGATATGCCGCATGCAACTGCAGAACCGCCAATGGTGTATTCCAATATTAAAGCCCATCCAATTAACCAAGCCAGACTGCAAGAAATGGATTGTCAAAATGATCTGATAATTAAGCACTAAAGTAATGAACTATCAAATATCAATATTACAAAACAAAGATAGTTCGTTAGCTAGCATAGAACGAAAAGGAATGTTTCACTGAGCCATATCTGATAAGATACGTCCGTCTTGGCTTGGAACATAGAACCTCATATCTTTTTCGGTGAAATACTTTATCAGAATGTAAATATGAAAAGGAGCTGCACATCTTCTACTTTAAAACACCAAATATGGTCGTCAAACTGTCCCTAAGCTGGTGCTGATAATTGGATCGTTCAATAGAATGACTAAAATGTTGAAGAAACAAACTTGCATTGTCCAACAGAAAAGGGAAGACTAATGATGGACACTGCATAATAAACTTCAAAATTTACCCTTCTCCAACACAAATATATGAATAATGATAGGCACTCCCAGCTGACGGGCAACGACTTGCGAGCTCAGCATAGCAAAACGCAGAAAGAGCAGCTGCAATCCCAGCTATTAGGAAGGAAAAGGCAAGGGCTGGCCCGGAGTGCTCTCTGGCTACTGTACCAACAAGAATGTAAACCCCCGCACCAATGGTGGAGCCAACACCTGATAATTCCAAGATGAGTGACATTGTTAAGTCATATGCCTCGTAATGACAATTAATTACTAGCAGCCAAGACGACATGAAAAACTGCTTTTGATTGACAAGTTTGTAGGAACAATACAGAAATTGAATATTAGGGTAGACCATAACTAGTTTAGCTAAAAGAACAAAAAAAGGACACAAAAGGATAAGATTACCGCCCAACCAAAATTAACAAAGAACTGATTGAGGGCAAAAGGAAATAAAGAACAGAAACTATTACGAGATACATATTGTGAGAAAACCAAATTGCAAACCCGTTAACATTAACTCTTGGTGAAAAAACATATTTTCAAAACTAAACGCATTTTTTGATAAGCTCTTTAACGGAGAAACATAAGAATAATTCAGGAGAACTAAGTGACTGATTTGATGATACTAATCGTGTTCGTACAATTAGGAAATAAAGTGAAGAAGCTATGAAAAACGTAAAAAGTAGGGAAGGCTATTGGACCAGACAATATCCTATTTTGGTTTGAAAAAGCTTGGGTGATATGGGCATATATTTAATAACTAAATTGTTTAAGGGGATCTTAAATTCTAAGAAACTGCCTGAGGACCGGGTCAATACCAATATATATTATCCAAAGTTGCATCAACTATAGAGGGATCAAGCTCGTCAGTCACACTATGAGACTTTGGGAGAGGGTAATTGAATAAATTTGATTAAGGATATGAATGACAAAAGGACTAATGAGTTCCCACCTGCACTTGGAAATCACGGAGGGTCAACTTTAAGCCACTATCTCTTTATTTTTTTTTCCAGACGAGCTTACCAGGAATCTTCTGGAAAACGTCTCACGGTGTACGTGCAGATGAGATAGTTTTAATTAATGAGCCTAGAGTAGGTTTTAACATTAGGTTAGAGTTACATAGATATCCTTTACAATCTAAAGGTTTTGGTTTATGCAGGACTAAGATGAAGTACAGCTTCAGTTAAAAAAGGAGGAGGTCCAAAGTGGATTGAAGTATGGATGGTCAGTGAGTAGCTACGAAATATACTCTTAGCTGTCATGGATCAATACACAAACTATATTACATGGACTCTTCACTAGGTAGCACGGACACGGACACCGCGTCCGACACTGACACTGACCACGACACCGGACGCCGCAATTTTCAAAAAAATAGATTTTGGACACCGCAGGACACCACTTAATTTTTCAACATATTTTTATTTTATTTCTGTATATATTTATATAATATATATACATGTATATGTATGTATTCAATATGTATATAATAAGAATAAACATCAATTTGAGTAACTGAATTTCGTTCAAAACGGATGAGAAAGAAAGATAGTAGCACGAATGTCTCAACAGTAACAAGAGATAAGAACATGGGACAAAAGGATTAAGGAGATGTCATATATAGCTAGATGGGTCTGTAAATGAGGTCGGATATGCTGACGTATCTTCTTATAAACTAGTTAGCTTGGGTGCTTTCGTTGACAAAACAAAGGAAAATAGAGAGAATGAGAGAGAAAGAAGAAGGGTACCTTTTTTCTTGTCGATCTGATTAGTTCGACTTCAAAGTTCATTTCTAAAAAAGTCCCCGAAGTATCATATTTTGGTCATATAAGTGTGGAAACTTCTTAAGAGGTCTCCGACAAGGTATCCGGTAATTAAAAAATAAATCAATAAATTCAGATACCGCTAAGAGGTGTCGGACACGTGTCCGGATATGTCGGTGAGGTGTCGAGATGTCGGTGCTTTCTAGACTCTTCATGATGCATTGAGTTCACATGTTAAATGAACTCTTCAGAAAGCACTGAGTACCATCTCAGACACTCGACACTTGGACGTGGGTATAAGATATGTGTCCGACATATCTAAAAGGATTGTCGTTATTATAGATATCTTATAATGTTTCTTTTAATTCATTGTTGATTAGAGACGAGACAAATTCTGAGCTAAACCATATGCATAACATAAAACACCATTTTACCATAAAAATAACTAAAGAGTAATAGTAGATACGTATATTTTGCCGTGTCGATGTGTCATGTATTTGAAAAATTAGGTGAACCCGATAATATAACACTTATCCGACCCAAACTGTTGACAAAGTCCGTGTGACATCGATCCGAAAGTTAACAAAAAAATTATTGCTATGCAACAGGAGGGAAAGATCAATGGAATGTTGCCCATTGGATAAAAAGCATAAAAGCTCGTTGGAAAATTGGAGGTCGGCATATGTGGGATGTCATCTGATCGAAACATTGCTCCTAATTTTGGAGCGAAAACATAATTGGACTGCATTAAAACTAACATTTTTGTATGCTTCCAAATGCGGGGCAACTAAAAAAAACCCCCCACAAGCATAAAAGGAGTGTCGTCGAATGCCAATGCTTCGGTGGAGGTGCAGCCATACGAAAAAGGAGGATATTCACAACAAAGTACGGGTGGCTCGTGATACGTGTAAGAATATACGTCCAATCCACCTCCGAACACCTGCCATGTGGCGACCAAATTTTGGTTAAACAATTCGACATTGACTACACCGTTAACCACTAGTAACAGTAAGCCCGTAATCAGTCCTTCCTCATCAAGGATCCCCTTCCAACATAGTATTCAACTATCAGATCAAGCCCCAACGGAGAAGGAAGCCTCGTCTCCTCTTCACTGTAATACTCACACCAACCTTAGGAGCAAGGTAAGCTTTCTAATTATGTCTATAGCTATCATACTCTCGAGTTCTCCTCTCCAATATTCTGACTAGACACTGGAAAGTCCCACAGGATCCCCATCCGACGAGTCACCCCGTACTTGCTCTTCTTCTTGTGCCTAAAAAGGAAACGAAGCTAGGAGTTCCAATGCGCTAAAGAGAAATCCATGTTGGTTGTTTCGTGCGGTGCATATCTGTCGTAAGTCTTTGCGGTCCTTCCAGATTTCCACAAGAGGGGAAATGAGGGGAACATCGCTTGAGATGATTTGGTCATATCCAATGTAAGCATACCTAAGCCATTAGATGTAAGAAGAAGAGATCTGTGCAAAGTTGATAGGGTAAAACGAGGTAGGGTCAGGCGAGGATAACTTGGAGAGAAATAGCATGAAAAGACTTGATTGCAAGGAGTTTACCAGAGAGAACATGCGCCTTGACAGGGAAAATAGAAGAAAAGGATTCTTATGGCCGACATCAACAATTTTGGGACAAAGACTTGGATAATGACAACGAAGATGATGATGATGGGACAAAAAGGTCCCGAACAGTTAGCAAGAAAACCCAAATCACGGAACAAAGCGAAAAAAGAGTCGGCAACAATTAGATCATGCCAAATCTAGAAACGAATTAAATGCCGGAAACTGTCAAGTGTGTACGTAATAAAGGATATAGAGACGACGAAACTAGTAAGAAAAGTAGGTTATGAGAAAAAAAGAATGCAAACCCGGGGAGAAAGCAACTTCGATAACTAAACAAAACAAACAAAAAAAGTTCCAACAATTAAAGTTATACCTATGGCAATGAGGTGAGAAACAGAGAGCTCTTTAGCCAATTGATGGCCACCACTAGAAGTCTTTGTATGAACTGAATCAACCTGTTTCCTTCTCACCAAACTTTTCAACCCCAGCAAATCATTTCCTCCTCCTCCTCTGCGATCCTTCTGTGAATCAGAAACAAGACCCATAAATTACCCCCAAGAGTTTAGGTAGTGGGTATCAGGATTTTCTTTAAATTCCCTCAAGAATCTTGCTTTCTTGGCTATATGCCGCTCATATCCATTTCTCAAAGTCACGATAGGGAACGACAGCGGGTAGATTCAGCAAAGCGGGAGAGAGAAGGGGATGGAGAACCTTCTCTCGGAGTTGTATTTCAACCGAGTGCAATGCAGATATTATTTGCGTCCAATCATAATAAGAGCCATTCTGAAATTGGCCCGCTGACCAAAACCTGGAATGACAGGGCGTCTTTGAGACTCGACTCAGGCCGTTTGACAATGCTTTTTTTCGGTTTTAAAAACTGAAAAAAATAATTGCGTTTAGTAATTATTTTTTTTAATTTAAAAAATTAATTTTTAAATCAAAGTTATTTTTGAAATCACAAAAAATGAGTTTTGATTTTTTTTTAGACCACCACCCTCTCAGCGCCGGCGACCACCTCCGGCGATCAACGCCGGCGACCGCAGCCACCAACCACAGCTGGCCACCATCATCGTCGACCACCGCCACCACAAACCACAACAAAAAAAAAACTCAAACTAAAAACTGAGAGTAATCAAACACCCAAAAAAAACTCAAAATAATAACTGGGTTATCAAACACCCACTTGTTTTTGTAAAAAAAAAATTAATTAAACTACTCTTTAATTTAATTTTATTTTTTGGAACTAAAAAAAAAAGTATTGTCAAACAAAGCCCCCACTTGTACATGATTGTGTTTTGACGGAAAGGAACAAGGGGCATACCTTATGTTCCACCCTAACTCAATTTCATATTGCCGCATTCTTCATTTTAGGGAGAATATTACATACATCTTGAGCTTGAAGATAAATTAAAATTAAAGATAGAGGTTTTATAAATTTGACGCTAGTAAAACTTTTGATATATATATATATATATATATATATATATATATATATATATATATATATATATGGGGGGGGGGGGGGGCGCAGACGTTCCATGCTCTAACCAAATATTTTTGTTGACGTGACAATTTTATGTTTTAGAAACGCCAATACTATCCCTAATAGATATTTTCACACCATTTATACGTGGGAAAATTATGAAAACATGGGTTTTCTAATTAAGTATTTGGGGTTGATGGGTTTTTTTGGGGAAATTGTGAAAAGAGGAGGCCAAACTGGAAAATTCATGAAAGGTGGGAAAGGTTGGAAAAAAATGGGCTTTTTTAAAACCCCCTCTTTCCCCTTCCCCAAAATACCCCTCTCCATAGTAAACCCACTTTGTGCACTACGCCCAGCCATTCTCCCTCTCTTTTCAGGCCTTCGACTTCATCCCCCTTTCCTCCAAAATTCTGCCTACCCCACTCCACCTCCCCCCCAACCCCACAGGTTACCCCACCCCACCCCCTACGAGGTTAAAAAATGTAGGATGCTTGTGCGTACCTATTTAAGGAGGGGAGACTTTATCATCTACAAGTTGCAAAGTGTTCCCTCCCCTTTTTTTAGGACACAGAAACATGCGTCAAGGAGCGGATGTGTATCTATCCCTTCTTTCCCAAATGTCCGTAATTCTACTACTATAGAAATAAAAGTCTGTTAAACTACCTTATATCGTCTAGCAATTTGATTTTTAGACCCCAAGTCAGCAGCTTGCTGGGCAATACTGGCCTCGTAAACAGAAGTCCAACGCTGAGTGCCAAGTGAAAAACTCTCCGCAAAAGAAGAAGTCATTTTCTAGAAATGAATTTGCAACTTCAAAACTAGTGTTTCCCCTGAAGTGAGCCTAGGAGAAAATGGGCAGGAGCGCATACCTTCTCACTGGCCTATGGATTTTGAGATGCCTTTCAGCACCTGGAACTGGTTCAGTAAGTTCGCTGGTGACCTGAGGTCCTCCCCTCTGGGTTCTCCTTTTCCATGCCCATGTTACCCTGATGTCCTTGCCTCTGCACAGAGAATGGAAAAGCTAAACTAAAGAGTTTTGATGAAACAATTTTAGCGACATAATGCACACCCGTCTCTAAAAGTGACTTTTAGAGACGGGATTCTGCGATGGAAAGCATTACGTCGCTTAAAATCATAAATACTATTTCAGATAAAAGATTTAGGGATGACCGTAAACCCGTCGCATTTTCCTATGGCTCGGTTTTTATTTCAAAAAATAGTTTGAAATTAAAATTTTGTATGCATGTCTGTTTCCGGTAAGTCATCTTCTCCAAACACACATCAAATATTTGAGTAGTGACGACAATTTGTCGATACGTCCCAATGATTGGTGCACTTCCTAATTTTGTCTATGTGCAGAAGCAATACTACCCTTGCCTATTACAAGAACTTACGTCCGAGCTCCAGGTTTGAATTACGGTTGTGCACGGTTTGAATGAAACAAGTCTTATTATGCAAGAGAACAAGTCAGTTTATGCAAGAGTGCAGGTCAAGTTCTGTTGATGCCCCAGTAGATTTTTGCAGACCTTAAGGGGGAGGAAGAAGCGCTGATGTTACAGGTTAGCCTTTCAAACGGGCACTCAGGCACCGAGAAAATAAAATTGGGTATCTAGCTCTAACGGTATTACCCTCTCTCTCTCACTCGCTTTCATTACCACTATTTATGACCCTTCTACCGAAGATTGCTCTGGTTTGTAAGTTTGATGAACGTGATAACGGACTTTGAGCGACGGACAATTCCATCGCTAGATACTTATTGCAACGTTACGTTTGAAGTCCGTCGCTTAATTATATTTTATGTATTATAATTATCTGTCTATTTTTTGAAATTAATTTATTACGTTAAATATTTAGAGGCGGAACATTTCATCGGCAATGATTGATGACTTTTAGCGGCCGAATATCCTTCGTAAAACGTTTGTCATTCAAAACTTTAGCAACGAAGATCCGATCGCTAAAAGAAGACCAATTAATTAAAGACTTTCAGTTCCCCGAAATAAAATATGCTGCTAAAAGTCGTACTAATCTCTTGCGAAAATGCTAGAGTTCTCTAATTATAACTGATAAACCTTTATGGGAATCCTTAATTGAACTCTAGTTTACACTAAATAATCCTAATTAAACCCAACTAACTCCTATTATGTAAGAGTTATCCCTATTTAAAACCATGACACCCTAATTACGAGATAATAACCTTAATTAACCGTTCAAATCTAATCGCTAGTATATGCCTGAAACACCGCGGATTAGGCAAATTAAACCCTGGGGTTAGGGCCAGATAAATCATTGACAGACCCGTTACAAATACCCGATTAGCGTAGTTAACTTTAAGATGCCCTAATTATGCGGAAATAGCCATAAGTTTGCCCCTATTATAGACTGAATAACACTAATTTAAGGAACGTACCCTCCATGAGCTGTAGTCAACTCTAAATAGCTCGAATTACCCTTATTGCCCATAACTTTCCTAGTCAACCCGGCACGGGGTCGATAATTAGCTCTTATCTAATTAGGGTCGAGGCAAAATCGTTTTGTTATGGTGAACTTGAGCTGCAAAAATCATCATTCACACGTCCTTTAATATCCACCGTGAAAACCCAAATCGGGCGTCCCAAGCAACTTTAGGACTCATGTGGTGTGGTGCGATATGGACTACAAATGTAGAATATAACTTGTCTTCCAAGAACCATCTCATCTAAGATCTTGTCTTCCGAGACTTCAGATAGCGCTTTTGGCTCCAACCCATCTATGTCTGGGGAGCAAAATACTTTTGGAATTGCAAGCGGTCCTTCCCATCCCTAGTGGACTTGGTATTGCCCTCCATTGTTCCTAAGGTAATTAGATGGTAAAAATACATAGGCTATGTATGTATTCCGTCTAATTACCATAGGAACAATGGAGGTATCGCATAGCTTAAAAAGCGTAGGATGGGAAAGACCGCTTGCAATTGCAAAGGTATTATGCTCCCCAGACATAGATGGGTTGGAGCCAAAAGCGCTATCTAAAGTCTCGGAGGACAAGATCTTAGACGAGATGGTTCAACATGACCAGTTATATTGTACATTTGTAGTTCATATCTCACCATTGAGGCGCACCACCATGCCCTGTCAAAATAATTGTAAAACATGTAAAAAAATAATTAACTAGAGGTGGCTGGCTTCATGTTGGTAGCAATGGCGCAGTGGAAAGAGAGCGAAAAGAGGGAGACATGAAAATAATGTCGCGAGAGAATGTACACAGTTATTTTGAAGTATTGGGGAAAAGTCTGTCTCTATAAGCTATATTAACGGAGCAGAACCACGCAAAGGCAAGCAATACGTCACTTAAAACCTATTCAAACTATCTGTTGTAAAAAAAATTAGTGACGGACGTAAACCCGTCGCTAAATTTTGGTTGCTAATTTTATTCCAAAATTAGCGAGAAATAAAATTTCGGCACCGGAGGTGTGTCAACAACAAAGTTTCTGCAAACACACATCATGTGTCTACGCGTAGGTGCTTGTCGATACGTCCTGATGCATGTAGATTTTCCTAAATCTAAAAGACTCTTTGTAGATGCTCCACTACCCGAAGCCGATGGAAAAAACTTAAGTGGGAGCACCACATAGTTCTGCCTTTATGCCTGTCTTGGGTGACCCAAGTCGTTTTCTGCAGAAATGCCAGTCTTTTTATGCAAAAGTGCTTGTCATATTCTGCTGATGCTCAAGTCGTTTTTTTACAAAAGTACACATGGGGCCACAAGCTCTGCATTTGCTTCGGTGGGACTCCTAAAAATTGAGCACCTTGCGGGAAGTAAGTACGATTTTGCTAAGGCGAAAAAGATCTTTGATGGATGCGATTTTTCTAGATACTTGTTGGTTGAAAAGCGTAGCGTTTTGTCACCTCTCCATTAACCCGAAATAACTAATCGGCTCGATTAAACATAGTTGTTGAGACCGAAAATGATCCGATTCGGAGTACAGTGTTCGATTTGTTTATCGAACAATCATAGAAGAGAGGTTCTACACGGTTTCAGTGATACAAGTCGGTTTCTGCAGAAACGCAAGTATTTTATGCCAATTTGCTTTGCAGAATCTGTTGATACTCAAGTCATTTTCTAAAGATGCAATACTAACTTCGCCTATGGGAAGAGCTTTTAGCACCATTAAGTTTTGCCTCATGAACACATCGCAGGGCACAATACCACGTACCTTGTGAACATCCATGCCAAAAACTTAAGAAGGATCTAAAAACATGATACACGCTTTCATTGTGTGCGATGCGGGAACAAGCTTCAAGGCACGCAAATCTTGCTACAGTGACACTAGCCCTTTCTTGATGAAGTGGTAGTAGATCTATGTGATTGCTCTTGTCGAAAGCTGTCGATGCAATTTTTTTTGTTTTTTGCATTACACATGGCGGGCCACATTAACTCTCTGCGTTGTGAAATCCATCCACGATTTGTGCAAACTCTATCATCTTGTGGGGCAAAGGATACCTTGATGAACATGTGCTTCTGCCACGTAAGCTTCATCTTGGAAGGTCGTAGCCCTCCCTACCTAGTTTCCAAAGGCTTATATTGTATATTTGCACACACTTTTGAGAAGTGTATATATTAGTTTTAAATTTGGAGCGACATACGTTATACATCTTTTGATAGAAATAACCATAAGGAGTCCTAAATACCTTGCAATGTTACAAGGATGTTTTTTCGGTACGGTTGATCAATTAGCGACCACCATACAAAAGAAGACTTAGAATAACATTGTGAGAATTAGACGCTCACAAAGCTGCATATTCTTTGAGGTAGCTAAAGGTACCTTTCGAATGTTTAATTTGTTATATGTTATGCTGCCAAAGTCTAACATGTTATGCACACAGTTTTAACCACTATTTATGGAGTTGTATTCAATTGCCCAGACTTTCTTGTTTGATTTTGCTACGATTGAGGTGGAAGATGTCATAAATGTTAGGAGAAATGAGCTAAAATAGCCCATTATGGCATTAATCTATAACTCCAGTAAACAAATTATAATTGTCTCCCTAATGGTATTAGGAAGACTTCGGTGGTATATGTCACAGTACGACAGTTGTGGGGGTTGACTTCGGTGTTACAATGATTGTGAACGTGACAGTGGTAGTTGCTTTGATGGTGTTGGTAGCACTGTTAAGTGAGACTGAGATACCCTAGTAGTTCCGACAAGCGTTGGATACAATGGTTTTGGCTGTCTAGTGACACTCGAGATCATTATTTTGGTGGTAATCGTAGCAATTGTTGCAACACTAAAGATGACAAGGTTGAGGGTATTGGTAACAGGTAAATAGTGGTGATTCTAAGGTGATTAGAGGTATCGCATAGCTTTTCGAGCACCACATAGATTTGCCTCATGTACACATGGCCCCTACTCTAATTTACCGCATATACTGGTCATGATTCAACCACAATATGAAATGGTGAAGCAAAAAAAAAAAGAAATGACCTGCTCTCACTGTGTGAGAACAAAGCGGTGCTTCAAGACACACAAATATTGCATACGTGGGTACCACATTGAGAGGTCAAATCGTTAGTGCAGCCACATGCTTTTAGGTGACACATGGAGAAGGCTAAGGTGATTTTAAGTACCTTTATGGGATGTGCTCGTCTAGTTTACGTGCGAATAATGGGGTCCCATGAACAACAAGAAAGCAGATGTGTAGACGCAAATGGGGTGTGGTGACACCAGTTATTTTCTATGAAAACACCAGTCGGTTTCTGCAAATGTGCTTGTCAGGTTGTGCAGATACGCAAGTCAATTTATGCAGAACTTACGGGCGGAGCGGAGCAAGAAAAATGATCTCGGTGGGACCACTAGATATGTGGGATGCCCTTACGAGAACCACGCAAACACATGCATGAAACGATCCTTGATTTTCTCATCATGGCATCTGTTACGGCAGAGGGGTCGGGGGTAGGACCACCACGTAATGGTGGTTGGGGGCTGAGCGGTTAGGCGAAGGGGATGGAGGACCTTGCGGGTGCGGGTGGTGGCGGTGCTGTGTGCGGGGAGGAGACAGCCGTGCGTGGAGGCAGGAGACAGAGTGCGGGTTGGTGGAGGACGTGTCTCTCGGATTGGGGGACAGTCCCGGTTGGAGGGAAATATGGGGGTCGAGGTGGGGTGAGGGTGACTTGCGGGTGGGGGGGGAGGTGGAGTGGGGTAGGCAGAATTTTAGAGGGAAGGGGGATGAAGTCGAGGGCCTGAAAAGAGGGGGAGAAGGGCTGGGTGGAGTGCTCGAAGTGGGTTTATTGTGAGGAGGGGTATTTTGGGGAAAGGGAAAGAGGGGGTTTTAAAAAAACCCATTTTTTCCCAACCTTTCCCACCTTTCATGAATTTTCAAGTTTGGCCCCCTCTTTTCACAATTTCCCCCAAAAAACCCATCAACCCCAAATACTTAATTAGAAAACCCATGTTTTCATAATTTTCCCTTTATACGTATATCTCTTCCTCTTCCCATCCCATCTTCCTCTTTCCTTCTACTTTCTTCTTTCTCTTTCCTTCCTCCCCTCAATTCCAACAATTTCAGTGCTACAACCACACCACCATCCAAACACCACTAACCACAACCATCGCACCACCACTACACCATCATCGGATCACCCTCATCTCATTCTTATCGTTTATAATTGAACATGTCTCCCCAAGTCCCAATAAGAATCAAAAGAAGAAAGATCCATGTTTTATGTTCTCTTTATCCAAGCAGTAAACCACTTCATTCTCAGATCCACTGCCTCAAGCAACCCACCGTTAATCACATATGACCAATTAGATAAAATAATCAATTCAGTGCATAGTTGTACACTTTGCTTCCGTTAGTGTATATTTGGTCAATAAAGACTAGCCAAACATTTCCTGCCACAACGAATAATCGTCAAGAAGCAAAACCATTTTGAAAAAGATATGCGTGTAACAATAGAATGGCGAACCACTGCCACAACCCACCGCAAGCCACTACTACGAACCACTGTAGCGAAGCACTAGCTTGACCCACCACCGAGATCAATTTTCATGATAGTTGTGGGTTGTGGAGATTGAGATGAGCACCGATGTGAGTGCTGAGTTACTTCGTTTTTAAAAAATTCGATCCTTGCCCAGCTCTGGCTCCGAAGGTCTAATGTTGTAACACCCCAGTTTTTTTTCTTCTTTTTTTTCAGACTACTTATATAAATATTAATTAGAATGTATAGTGACTTTGATTTAAATGGTAGGCCTAAGAACAATTTTAGATTTTTCTTTTTTAAAAGTGGACTATACTTTTGGGATTTGGGCCCAATTTCAATTTGGGTTTTAGCCTGACCAATTTAAAAAGTTAGATAATTTTGGACATAATGGGTGTTTTACAATTCTAATAACTTTAGGAATAATATATATTCCTTTTAGGTTTTAGATACTTTACATATAATGTATTGGTTTATCCTAGGAGCACTACAATCTTTACACGAGCCTCTAAACAAACTTTAGGTATTTGAAACTCCAATACTATCCCTAATAGATATTTTCACACCGTTTCGTCTTCTCGTCCCATCTTTCCCATCCCATCTTTCTCTTTTCTTCTCCTTTCTCTTTCCTTTCCCCCTTTAATTCCAACCATTTCGACGCTACCACCACACCAACATTCTACCATCCCAACACCACTAAACACAACCACCGCACCACCACCGGACCATCCTCATCTCATTCTTATTATTTATAATTGAACATATCTCCCCAAGTCCCAAGAAGAATCAAAAGAAGAAAGATCCATGTTTTCTGTTCTCTTTATCCAAGCGGTAAACCCCTTCATTTTTCAGATCCACCCCCTCAGGCCACCCACCGTTAATCACATATGACCAATTAGATAAAATAATCAATATGGTGCATAGTTGTACACTTTGCTTTCTTTAGTGTATATTTGGTCAATAAAGACCATGCAAGACATTTCCTGCCACAACGAATAATTGTCAAGATGCAAAACCATTTTGAAAAAGATATGCGTGCAACAACAAAGTGGCGACCCACTGCCACGACCCACCGCAAGCCATGCTGTGAACGCTGTAGCAAACCACTAGCTTGTCCCACCACCGAGATCAGTTGTCATGATAGCTGTGGGCTGTGGCGATTAAGATGAGCACCGATGTGAGTGCTGAGTTACTTCATTTTTCAAAATCCGATCCTTGCCTAGCTCCGGCTCCAAATGTCTAATGTTGTAACACCCAGTTTTTTTTCTTGACTACATGTATAAACATTAAAAAAAATGTATAGTGACTTTGATTTAAATGGTCGGCCTAAGAACAAATTGAGATTTTTCTTTTCGAAAAGTGGGCTATATTTTTGGGATTTGATGGCCCAATTTAAATTTGGGTTTTAGCCTAACCAATTTAAAAAGTTAGATAATTTTGGACATAATAGGTATTTTACAATTCTAATAGCTTTAGGAATAAAGTATATTCCTTTTAGGCTTTTGATACTTTACGTATAACATATTAGTTTATCCTAGGAGCACTACAGTCTTTACAGGAGCCTCCAAACAAATTCAAGGAAGAGTCCCTCAAATTCTGGTCATTCTATGAGGTAAAAGCCTATTTTGATCTTGAAACTGAGGGATTTTGGGTGTGTTAATATTAGGGCTTTTGATATAAATTGCTCGAGTAGATCAAGGCTTTATAATTAATTGTTCAATTAGAGGTAAGAGTTTTCTCACAAATTTACCCCTTCAGAATTCTGATTATCGATCTGTTCACCAATGGATTCTTCGTTCAGAGGAATTTGTTAATGCTCTTGAACCCTAATTACATTGTTAATCATTTTGTTAGATAGTTATTGGATAGGATGTTTAAGGAATTTTCTATAGGATTTGTGGATTGAGACGATGAATGTGTAAGTTGATGTCTGTATTTTGTGGTTGTAGGAAATGGACTACGCACAGTATGACCTGGATCTTGACAATTGGCTCGATGATGGGATGGTTGAGGAAGAGGATCCAGATGACGATTCAAAAGAGGATCCAAAGAAAGATTCAGAGGAAGATCCGGAAGAGGATCCAGAAATAGACGAAGGCCCAGAGGAGATTACGATAGAAGGTCCAATTGTAGAAGGCGAGGACGATGCCGAGGCCGAGCAATTTTATATGGCAAACGGGCCCATGCACATGGTCAGTGTAGCTCAGGTGGAGCAGTGGAAAAGAAAGTGTCACGGGTTGACTAAAGAGAAAGATGATCTGGCAGCTCAGTTGGCATCTTTAGAAATTAGTACCAGCCAGACCATAGGAAAGTTAGAAGCAGAATGTAGCCGAAAGACAATCTGCGAGCTATATCCAAGAACAGACTTGGGACGCAAGCATGAGGGTAATCCGGACAATCCAGCAAATTGTCCGGGAGTGGCCATCCAGTAGGGCTCTTTCCGAGTATAGGCGTCGATTGATCCTAGACGAGGGACATTGGAGTTTTGAGCTGTTCGTGGAACTCTATGACTGCTCATAGATAGAGTCGCTTGGGATGTATATCGTATGGTGTAGTAGGGGTCATTTTTGTGTATGATAATTGGCCCCTCCTTTTGTATGTAAAACAAAATGTGGTACATATATATGTGTATGTAAATAGTAACTCTTAGTTATGTTGTTCTTTTCAGATACGTGTTTTTATATATTGGAAAAGGCTAGCTGTATCAATATGGTGCATACGCACAATACTACTAGTGGAATCGATCCAGAGGGCCAGGAGGTCCCGGTGGGAGAAACATTTCCGAGAGGGGGGTAACATCAGAACTCCGAACCACTGATGAAAGTTCTACAAACTATGAACCAACTCATAACTTTGTTGGCTACGAACGTGACTAGCCAGCAACAGGGGGTGCGGAACCCTATTCTGCCTCACGCCCAGCTTCAAGATGAGAGTACTCTATCTGAGTTTAATAAACAGAATGCCACTAATTTTAAGGGGTTGTTGGACCCCATGGAGGCAGAAAACTGGGTCAATGAGATGGAGAAAATTTTTCGGGCCATTCACTGTAGTGAAAGGCAAAAAATTGAGTTTGCTATATATAAATTGAAGAGTGAAGCGGATCAGTGGTGGAAGATGGTGGAAGGGAGTTATACTCGTCAACAGTTAGACGAGATAACTTGGAAACAATTTGAAGAGTTGTTTTTCAATCGGTACTCCTCGACCAGTTACCGTGAGCAAATGTTATGGGAATTTGTGAACGTGATGCAAGTGGATCACGAGTTGGTCAATGAATATGAGATGAGGTTTTCACGCCTCGTTAGATTTGCAGAAAAAGATGTTGCCAACAGAGGCGGATAGATGCCGAAAGTTTGAATGGGGACTCAGGTCTAGCCTGAGAGATGGGGTGATTTCTACTCGGCTAACGAGTTACACGGAACGTGTCGACTTAGCACGTGCACTGGAGCAGTCTAGGTGTGATCACAAGAGAAGGTTTGAATAGCGGCAAGGTGACAACAAAAGGAATGAGGCAACCCAGAATATATTTGTGGGAGTTGACGGGTGCCAGTGGGTTACGCAGTCATCTCAACAGGGTGCCCAAGGGCCGAGAATAGGGCAAAACCCGATGTTTCGGCCTGCTTCGATTCAAGGGAATAGACATGGGCACAGTTCTTAGAGCCGACCGGGACAGAGCACTGGTTTTATAGGGGCACAGAATACTGGTGCCCGACCAGTTCAGAATACTCAATTTGGACCACCACACAACTTTGGAACTCAACCTACCCAGGGTGGTGGTCAGGGTAGTGGGTTGGCCTCTCTAGCGATCCCTTGTAACGCATGTGGCTGAGTTCATAGTGGAGGATCATGCTACAGAGTTACTGGCGGATGCTTCCGATGTGGCAATATGGAGCATCAGATTCAGGACTGTCCGGTGGCTAGCGGGAGCCAGACAACTTTTTGTCCTACACCAGCAGCGAGTACAGCAGCAAGTACTGTCCCTCGATAGGGAAGAGGACAGGGTCAGCAAGGCTTGACCCAACAGTCTTAGGCTCAGCAGGGGCAGAAGCCTAGGACGTAGGCCCATCTCTATTCCATGTCTGCCAATGATGCTGCGACATCAAACGACGTGGTGTAAGGTACACTTCCAGTAAACTCTTTAGATGCCCGTATATTGTTTGATTCTGGAGCGTCGTACTCTTTTGTTTCCCCTGCTTTTGCAAGGCTATTGAGAGTGAAGCGTCTTTGACTGGGACTATAGCCCTTTGTGACTGTACAGTTCATGTTGGGGATAGGAATCTTTCTGTGGACCTCATCCCATTAGCAATTCGGGATTTTGATGTCATACTAGGTATGGATTGCTTATCTATTAACCATGCATCAGTGGATTGCCATGAAAAATTAGTTCGTTTTAATATCCCGGGTGACTCTGAGTTTACTTACCACGGGTCCAAACCAAGCGGGCTAGTTAGTATTATCTCGGCTATAAAAGCACGGAGTTTACTACGTCGAGGTTGTTGGGGATACATTGCACATGTTGTAGACACGTGTCAAAATAGTTTAGAATTGTCATCCATTCCTGTGGTAGAGCAGTATCCGAATGTGTTCCCTGAAGAGTTGCCTGGGGAACCAATCAACCATGAAATAGAGTTTGTGATTGATCTTGCTCCCGGTGCGGAGCCTATTTCTAAATCTCCGTATCGTATGGCCCCAGTGGAGATGAAAGAGTTGAAAGAACAATTACAGGAATTGCTCGATCGATGATTCATACGCCCTAGTGTGTCCCCGTGGGGTGCTCCGGTTCTTTTTGTGAAGAAGAAAGATAGTACCTTGAGACTCTGTATTGACTACAGAGAATTGAATAAGATCACAATTCGCAATAAGTACCAGTTGCCCCGTATTGATGACTTGTTTGACCAACTTCAGGGTGCTTGTTGTTTTTCAAAAATTGATTTGAGGTCTGGGTATCACCAGTTGAAGGTAAGGGAGGAAGATGTTCTGAAAACGGCATTTAGGACTCGTTATGGACACTATGAATTCCTTGTTATGCCTTTTGGTTTGACGAACGCCCCAGCAGCATTCATGGATCTGATGAACAGGGTATTTAAGGATTATTTAGATCAGTTTGTTATAGTGTTTATTGATGATATCCTAATATACTCAAAATCTGAGGCGGAGCATAGGAAGCATTTGGAGTTAGTGCTGCAACGACTGAGGGATAATAAATTATATGCAAAATTTTTAAAGTGTGAATTCTGGTTACAACAAGTCGGGTTCTTAGGGCATATTGTGTCTAAAGATAGGATCTCGGTGGACCCAACCAAGATTAAGGCGGTAATTGAATGTCAGACGCCTAGCTCAGTAAAGGAAATACACAGCTTTCTAGGTTTAGCAGGATACTATAGACGGTTTGTAGAAGGCTTTTCTAAGATTGCGGGACCGTTAACTCGGTTGACACGCAAGATACACGATTTGTCTGGACTGAGGAATGTGAATCGTAACGCCAACGAACCTCATGATCCGTAACTCCCTCATTCGTTGGTGGATCGTGAGGTTCATTGGCATTACGATTAGAGCGTTTAAGAGGCATGGTACTCCTAGCACATCAAACAAAACTGTATGAGCCTACAATTACATAAGGATACACACTAATCAAGAGAGACCAAAACTAATCGCACAATCATTTCGTAACGCTTTAAATCTAGGATCACCCAAGTCTACAGAATCACAAAAATAAGCTCTGATACTAACCTTGTCATGCCCCCAAATCGGGAGGCCGCGACTTCAAAACATACCTCAAAGATATACCATTAAAGTTCCAAGATAACGGTATAAACAGAGCAACTAAAAACCTCCAAAGATGAGATTTATATAAATATCCATGGAACAAAAGCTATCAAATCCTAAGTATTTCTTCCACCGAATATTCTATTACAAAACAATTTCTAATCGAAGCGGACAAATGGTCATACAAAACAATTCTATCAAATTACCCCAACCGGGTAAAGTTCCCAAAAGAATATAACTATAAGGTTTATCAAACCAAAAGCAAAATCTCATAGCTCCCAAAGCTGCCATAAGAATCAAGAGTCAGTTCCTTCACCTGTGGCAAACGCAAGGTAAGAAGACAAAGGGGTGAGCTTAAATAGCCCAGTAGGGTAAACAAATGGTAAGAGGTCAAGCAATAATGGCATAATCTAATAACAATATTAGATGAAATGGACCAATTATGTCTTACTATCAAATATCTAAGTATCAAAGATTAGCATTTAACCCAAAACACATTTAAATTATATGTAGGGTATGCTACAAACATGCGATGACTATGGTGATCATAAGACCCAAATGTTGAACCAAACATACAAATATCAAATGTGTGCTCCGGAGCATACTAAGAGCCTTCGGCTCTCTAGTATAACAAACATGTAACCAAAGGATCCTCTCAACTGAGAGTTGTTCAACATAGCCAATGTCAATCTTAAATTGACGGTCACAAATGTACAAATGCAAAGGTGTGCTCATCAAGGTTCAAATAAAAGAAGGTAAACAATGTTATAAATGAAAGCAAAAGTTAAATAAACTAATGGTGGACCAATAAAGATGAACGTCATTAGACAAAGCATAAGCTTTCGGATTTCGAAATACCTTCCCACAGCAAAAAGCAATAAAATCCCTTACCTTAATAAGCTTTCAAACAAGGAAAAACCTTAAAGCACCACCTTAATACCAAATGAGCTTTCCAAGCCTTCTAATCTCTCTCTCTCTCTCTCTCTCTCTTGCCAAAAAGAAAAGAAACAGGGAACAAAAGGAACAAGGAGTCCAAAAAGGCCAAAAAGGAAATAAGCCAACTATTTATAGGAAATAGAATTTTTTTTTAAGTTTTCATTCGAAGGAAAATACTTTCCTTCAACCGAATCCAGCAGACGCGAAAATGGTTCAATTTGTTTTTTAATTTGACCGGAAACTTTTAATTCGACTTATTAATTAGACCAAAAATGAGTTTTCATTCGAATTAAATCTTCTAATTCGAATTAAAACCTTTTTTTTTTTTGCATTCGACCGAAAATGAGTTTTCATTCGACTTAAAACTTTTAATTCGACCGAAAACTTCAGTAGCTCATTACACACGAAAAAAATCTCGGGAAAATTAGGAAAAAGTGGGTTTTGGGGTTAAGTTTTTGTAGAAAGTGAGATATATTTCAAAACTTGTGAAAAAGTGAGTTTTTTTTTTGAAAATTTCTGAACAATGGGGAAGCTTAAAGAAAAATGGATTTTTTTTAAACTTAAGCTTTTGACTACCCAAACTACCCCTCCCCATCTTTTCCTCCAAATCAGTTTTCCTTCCAAACTACATGGCCCCCCTAAATCTTTTCATTCGAAGCAAAACTCATTTTCATTCAAACCAAAACTATTTTCATTCGACCAAAAACTAGTTTTCATTCGAATTAAAATTTTTAATTCGATCGAAAACTTCAGAAACTCCAAAACTTCATTTCCCTTCATTTTGATTCGAATGAAACTACTTTTCATTCGACCGAAAATTTCAGAAATAATCCCAAACCATTTCTCAATTTTAAGAAAAGACCACAAACTTATTTATTCAAAAATAATAATTTCGTTCAAGAAAAAGAAAATTTTCGAGATATTACAATCATGAATGTCAAGGGCAACTCAAAAGATCACCTAAAAGCACGTAGATATGCAGATGATGGGTATACGGCATGAGTTGCATCCACAACTGGTTAATGGTAAGATGGTGTTGCCCAAAGCAATATATAGATTTATTAAAAAGCAGATACAACGGGTATCCGAGTGGGTTAAACACTTGAAGCTGCCAGTTGAATATGCATCTAATATATCACGTTGTTGCAACCTTGCTGATTGTAAGTTTTATGGTTTAAAGAGTCATGATTGTCATGTATTTATGGAAAGATTTATGCCAATTGTCTTTCGTGACCTTTTGCCGAGCCAATAAATGAAGCATTGACTGAACTTAAAATTCTTGAGAAAAACATTATTGAGACAATGTGCAAGCAAGAGAAAATCTTTCTCCCATCATTCTTTGATTCGATGGAGCATTTGACCATTCACTTAGCATATGAGGCTAGAGTGGGCGGACCCATGCAGTATCAGTGGATGTATCTATTTGAGAGATGATGTCGCTCATCCATCTTTAAACTGTATTTCATATTTGCACACATGCGTTATTTACTGAAAATGACTTCTTTCTTTCATGGGTAAATGTTTGACCTTAAGAAAAAAAATGTGTAACAAAGTGCTCATTGCAAGTTCAATTGTAGAGGTTTACATCTTTGGGGAGCTTACCAACTTCTGCTCCCTTTACATTGAGACTGATGCTGATACAAAGATGAATCGACTTGGTCGCAATGACAATAGTGTTTGCATAGAGTTCGAAGAGCGTCTTTCCATATTCATGCATCTTGGTCGTGCACTTGGAGCAAGGACTCGTCGATATTTATCCGACAAAGAGTATATTGCTGCAACATTGTACACTCTCATGAATTACAATGAAGTTGCACCATTTATAGTGTAAGTAGTTGTGTATATATCTTTCTTCTCATAGTTCAAGAACCTAATATAACGACGATGGTATATAACATACAGTGAATACGATGAGGAAGTGTTATTAGCAAACCTTGGGATATCAGATGGACAACTTGAAAAAATGCGAAACAACGCGTTCCCTGAGTGGTTCCAAAAGCGCAAAAGTTCAAAACCACATCTCATTTCTAATATAGTGAGATGATATATGCGAGTTAATAACTTAATACTCATTTGCAAATTATTTGTTGTTATAGACCGTCCAGGATAGAGTTGATGCTTGTCTCAAATTGCTTGCTGCTGGCCCTAGTAGATTAGTATTGTGTTATAAAGGGTACATTGTCAACGGGTTTAAGTTTAACATGATGAAAGTTGACAATAGTAAACAAACCCAAAACAGTGGAAGTTTTAGTCAAAGGTGACTGCTATAATGATAGTGAGCGTGATTTTTATGGACAGTTGGAGGAGGTTGTTGAACTAGATTATTATGGTAGCGGTAATCGACTGGTAATGTTTAAGTGCAGATAGTTTAACATTACACCTGGTATCCGAGTTTGTCGACATGAGATTATAGACGTTAATATTAGGTCAAGGCTCGGATTATATGAACTATTTGTATTTGTAGCTCAAGTAACACATGTATTCTATGCAAAGGGTGTGACAAGGAAAGACCCAAATTGGCATACTATTATCAAGACCAAAAGAGGTTTTGTTAATGATGATGTGTTTGCGGAGATGTACCAAGAGGATGATGCTCCCACAGTGATGCACTTAATGAGGATAATGACCTTGTTGATGAGCCTCTTTGCGGTTTAGGCCATGCTAGGGAAGAGGTCGATGCTGAAGCCCTCCATGATGATGATGATGATGATCCTGAGGAAGAAGTTGAAGAAGAAGAAGAAGATGATGATGATGAAGATGAAGGGGACGACGACGAAGAGGAGGAGGAAGATATTCCGTTGTCTATTAGTGATAGTGAGTCGTGTAAAGCAAAAACATTCTTATCAATCTACTTTTGCACTTGTAGTGTTTATTATTTAAGTTGAGTTGTCTATTACTGATGTTGGTTAACTATTTAAATTGAACTGTCTTTTGCATTCGGTCGTGCCACATTGTTATCAATTAACTTTTGCACTTAAGTCTTTTATTATTCATGTGAACTATATTTGGAGCTGTCAACATATCAATTGCTATGTTATTTGTTGTTGAAGTTTTCTTATATTATTCCCGAGTGATTTTTTGTAGATATCCCGAGATCTAGTGCACCCCGAGGTCATGGAGACGGCCGCGGAGGACCTACTTCAGCACAGTCAGCCCCCTCTCCAAGATTGATGACATGCTACTGATGACGAACCGATGTAGTCAGTAGCTTCAGTACATGGTGAGACAATAATAGTTTGTTGAATTAAAACATATTTGTTACAAAATATATAACATCTTCCTCTTCATTATTTGTAGCTTCTAGTGCATTTATACCTAGCGGTATCACACGCGGGATACCTTTAGGTATAGATGCACTAGGATTACTGCTCATGTCCTCAACAATGAAAATGTTTTCAATTTTCAAAGCTCAAGTCCTACCATCTTTTAGCTAACCTATCTAACTTGATACTTTTATTTTGGGATTGACATATCTCTTGTGATTTCTTGTAATTAACTTTGTTAAAGATTGTGTTAGGACCAAAATCGATCCTATTATCAAGGCCCACCTCCCACGGCCTTATCCGACATGGATGGCCTAGACCGAACCAGACAAGGAACTTGTCTGGAGGAAGTTCTTGGAAAGGATTGTCTATTTTTCATGGCTTTATTTGGTTTTAGAAGTACATTATTGCCGAATTTTTCTTGATAATGGTGTTTGAAATTGTGTTGAATTATGTTCAAGACTACTTTAAATTCGAGTCCGAGAGAGACCAAGAACTTGGGAGGCAGGCCTAGGAGCGGCATTGTTCGAAAAATTACAGAAATTGATGCTCAATGCAAGGAGGCAGGCGCTAGCTCGGGCTAATGTGACAGATATTTCTATGGCCAGAGACTTCAACCTTGAGTACTTCTTAACAAGCCATGTGGGGGCAGCTAATGGATCATTGGTGTACAGCTAAATGGGCCAAGCTGAGTGAGTGAGGCAAGAATATGGTGAGTAGCGAGAAGAAGATGAAGCATAGTGCTGGATCACGTCGATATGCTGTGCACAATCTGAAGCTGAGAGAAGACGACCCTGAAAAAGAATCCTCCTACGATGCTCCAAGGCTTTGAGGCACACACAAAAATAAAGATGGGAAGTGGATTTCTGAAAACGTAGAGCAGATTGCAGTGAGCAGTCAACTATTCTTCACTTTTGCATTCTTATTGTATCTTTATTGGTTGCGACCAGTTGCATTCCTATAACATTTATTACTTTTATACAGAATGCACATAAGGAAAAAGTTCAGGCCAATTCCTAGGCAGATGGTAGCCAAGCACTGGATGAGTTCTCTTTGTGGTGAGAAGCTGCAGGGCGTCCTAAGAAGGACCGTATTCTCAGCTAACCTCGTCAATCCGCAAGTTCATTGCTAGGCAGACAACAGTCATCAGGTGTGACCAGTCGTAGCAGTTCTCAGGTTGAAGTCACGGATAAAGAGCGCTTTTATGCTCGGAGCCAAACATCAGGTAATACCAATTTTCTTAACTAGTTATGTATTGTGATCATTTAATCTATGATCATGATTTGATTATATTGTGTTGAATCATTTGTATGGCTTCATGCAGAGCAGTATTATGCCTAGCTCCTGTGATTCTCAAGGCAGTGAGGACATTGTTGGATCGAACGTGTCTTCAATAAGAGATAAGAAGATGATGATGATGGGGTTGATGGGTCTGCCAGTTAGTATGTTTTTGGGGTCCTATGCGTGATACCCTGAAAAATACCAAAAATTAATCTAATCGCGAGTTTGATTAATTAATAGGAGATTATTTTACTAAATGGCATTATGTTGGCGATAATCAAGTGTTAAGGAGCTAAATAAGGGGTTAGTGTGGCCTTGGGGGTTGAAATGTAATTTTGAAAGTTAAGGGGAAAATATAATTTTAGAAAATATGGTGAACGAGATGCACATTTTTATTAAGTAGCATAATTTCAATGATAATGAGGTGTTATGGGGTTAAAGGAGGGGTTAGGGTAATTTTGGGGTCAAATTATAATTTCTCAAAGTCGAGGGGTGAAAATATAATTTAAAAAAACTTTGGGGACTAAAGTGCAATTTTGAAAAGTTTACACTTAGGTGTCAAAATTTGAGAGATAGTGGTCAGAATGTGACCACCTCAAGCTAGAGTCTCGAATGACTAATACAAACTAAATATAAATTAAAGGAGTTGATGAATAAAAAAAGAAGAAAAGGAAAAGAAATCTGGGTGGGAGGAAAATAGAAATAAACAAAAGTGAAGAAGGGCATTGTAGCCATGAAAGAGAAACAGAGCAAAGCAGGAAGAAAGAAGAGAAGAAAACAGGGGAGGGAAAGAAGGAAGGAAAAAAGGGGGAAAGAGAAGGAAACCAAACACAAAAAGGGGTAACCTTTTCTTCTTGATCGAATTAGGTGTTTACTATGAATTGTATGTGTAATTATGGGGGGGGGGGGGGGAAGGTGACCTGTGTGTGCGCATGGTGTTCTTGTGGGTGTTCATGCTTCGGGCAAGGTGGTAGATGGATGCTTGTGTGTTTAAATTGTGTATTAGTGCGTGTAGGTATATGCAAATATACAGATGTAGGTGGTTTTGGGTGTATTTGGGAGAGTGGTCGTGTGTGCAAACTGAGTGTGCAGGTGTGTGCGTGTTGGCTGAGTGGGGAAGATGAAGGGTGTGTGTTTTAGTGAAGTAATGTGTGATATGATTTGAATAGTGACCGTAATGGTCACTAAAAGTGGGAATTAATCAAGCAGTTTCTTACCCAATTTTCTAAAATTAATTAGAGTCATATTTAGCCAAAGTGCGAAAAAGAGACCCAAGTTATTTTTAATAGATCTACATGGTGGAAAATTGTTAGATTTTTTTGAGGACGAGAAGGGGGGAACAGACGTGGGAAGTTTGAAATTTTACGATGAAATTTAAAATACCAAATGAGCGCAGTTTTGCAAATTTTTTTATGAGGACTCTATGATGTTGAGAAGTTCCATTTTCCAAGTTTTCGGGTCATTCCGAAGTCGTTAGCTATTTTTGGCCGAACAGGCTTTTAAGCGCTCGGTCTGGACACCGGTTCGGGATTTTTGGGCAAAAATTTTGTAAAATACTTTTTAGCTCAAGAATGAATTTAAGAGGTTTAAAATAGCATTTTAAAGTACTTTTGATATTTTTTGAGGCCAGGAACCCTCAGGGGGCATTTTGGTAATTTGCCACCGAGAGGGGGGTATTTTGTAATTTTCCAGATAAAGTTTTTCAAAGGACTTTTTAGGTCAGAAAGGGTTGTAAAACACCTAAAAGGTTGTTTTGAAGCTGATTCGGGGCGTTGCGGTGATAGTGAACCCCGGAGGCATTTATGTAATTTACCACAAGAAGGGGGTATTTTGGTAATTTTTTCTATAAAATGCTTTAAAGGATTGTTGGTTTGGGAAGGGGTGTAAAACATCTAAAAATTTATGTTGAAGGGGTTTTGAGATGTTTGTTGGAGCGATGGCCGCCAAGGGGTATTTTGGTACTTTCACATAAGCTGGGGGTGTTTTGGTAATTTTTTCCCTTTAAAGTTTTTTAAGGGACTATTTGGGCTATAAATGATGTAGTACATTTAAAAAGTAGTTTTAAAGTGGTTTTGGGGTGTTGGTGGTGTAGCGGCCGTCAGGGGGTATTTTGGTAATTTGCCACGTTGTCACTAAATCTTTGGAAACACGCGTTATTAAGTGTCTGGAGTGGTGGGAAGCGAGAAATGGTGTTAGTATGTCTAAAATAAGGGGAGGTTATTATCGCTAATGCGTTGGTAAGCTAGGTTAAGGATCCAATTATTGGATCGGATTAACAAGCTGTCATAAGATGCTATAAATGATTAAATGGGAAGGGGTAGAATTGGGAGTGCGTATATGTGGAATGATTTCTAACAAGCAGATTATTATTTGACTAGGTGATGCAGCTCATTGCGATCAGAGATTGCGAGTTGCTTCGGCTATAAGCCAAGCAGGTAAGGACAATGCGGTTCGATATGCTAATTCATTGTTCGATTAGCATGCCATGTTGTTGGATTCTTGTTGTTATGATTAGACACCGGTAGTCATTGTGACTGGTATATGCATATTTGAATTGTGCTATTGAGGACTTAGGGTAGAATAATTCCCTTAGTCCACCTTGCTGATAGAATTTAATAAGGATGATGTGTGTCCTAGTATGCTATGATTCGATTCGATTAGCATACCTAAAGTGGATGATGATGTTGCCTAGGGGTTATCGTGTGAGTGTTGTGAGATGTCAGCGGTTATTGATAGCCGATATCTCTTCTCTTTGAGAACACCATTGAGGACTTGTGGCAAACTTCTCCCGAGTCTGCCCTGTCATTGATGATGATGCTGTTGAGGTCGTTGCGTGTTGTTGTGAAATGTCGGCACTTATTGGTAGTCGACATTTCTCTTATGTAAGAACGTTGTTGAGGGCTTGCGGTAATCTTTTCCCAAGTTCACCCTGTTGATGATGTCACGTTGAACTCTTACTGTTAGGTCTAAACACCGGTTGATCTTCTGATCCAGTATTCCTTGTTGAGCTATGTTGTTGAGGACATAAGGTGGAATAAATATTCCCTCAGTCCGCCCGTTGATGATGTCTTGTTGCTTGGCTGTAACGTGGTTAGGGAAAGCACTCTAAATGAGTTCCCTGCTTGTTGACAGTGTCTCTTTTATTTACTTGATATTGAGATGAACATCTCGTAAAATGGGACATCAATATGAGGAGGATGGCCTATGAATTATGATCACTGGCCAAAGAGGATGAATGTCGCTCGAGCAGAGTCTGTCGTGTCTGATCGAGTCCTGTCCGTCGTGTCCATGTGCATTGCATTTGATTTTCTTTTGATGTTGATGATTTTAATGATTTGTATTTCAATGATGTTTGCCTTTACGACCTTGGATTTTGGGTCCACTTGCATAGTCGGTTGGTCAGTCGATCCAGTCCATGAGGAGGTGGTAGTAATGCTGTTCTGTTGGGCCTTAAAGCCGCTCAGTCTAACGAAAGAAAAATTATCATTTGACAATTATGCTGATGTAAAAAATTTATTGACTACTCTTGATTCATTGCTATCGTTGAGATGATTATTATTCCTCCGAGTTTTTTTGAATCATTTGTACACGATACTCCTCGTGTTGTCTTTACTGGGCAAATTGTGCTCATTCCTTATGTTGTATTGTGCAGGCTATGAGGTTGATCAAGGAGAACCCTCTAGAAAAGAGAAGAGAAAAAAGATAGAAAAAGTTGAGCAAGGGGATAAGTTGTGTAAGGTAAGACAAGCTGAAAATGTTGAGATAAAGATTGAGCTGTGAGATAGGTTGATAAGAGCCACACAACTACAGTCGTATATTAGGTTGTAACCATTCATGTTGTTTAGAGACTTGAAAGTATTCCGATGCAGTATGATGTATGGTTGTATGAAATGTTTTTGTAAGGACGCATTTTGGAGCGTCCATTAATGATGTATGAGTATGAGGATGTAGTTACTCTGTATTCAGCACGGGGTTTCGAATGTGATTATGGTCGATAACTCAACCCGGTGTTTATAGTTTGATGATTTATAAAGCTTGATGTGCTTGGTTTGGGATTGACATATTGAAATGAATGCGGGACTTATTCTTGGATATGTAGAGCAGATAGGTAATGAATGTGGGACATGGGGTTGAATTGGTTTTTGAATGAATGCGGGACAAGTTGAATTGGTTTTCGGACATGTTGTTGAATTAGTTTTGGACAGGTTGAATTGGTTTTTAGACAGGTTATTGAATTGGTTTTGGACATGTTGTGGACAAGAGGTCAAAATAGACCTAATTTTACAAAGAATAACCCAGGTTTAGCAGTCACATATCGCGATCGCTAAACTGGATATTGTGGTCACTACATAAAGCATTCTAAATTAAAAAAAAATTAGCAACCATGATGTGCAGTCACTAAATTATAAAAAGCGGTCGCTAACCAAAATAATTTTAAAATAAGAAAAGTTTTTAGTAACCCCAATATAGGTCGCTAAATTGAAAAAGTGGTCACTAAATAAAACAATTTAAAATTTAAAAACATTTAGTGACCACGAGTGCAGTCCCTAATGTGGTCAACGCGGTCACTAATTTTAGCGACCGATTATTAAACGTGGTTGCTAAGTTTAGCAACCGGGTCTCTAGTGACCGTTTTAAAATGGTTTAGCGGTATATATATATATATATATATATATATATATATATATATATATATATATATATATATATATATATATATATATATATATATATATATATATATATATATATACATGCATTAGCTCCTCACGGAGTCAGCCAAAGAGACTACAAACATGGAAAGATGTAGTGCAAGAATTTGTTAATCAAAACCAGTATGATGCTGATTTGGATATTACTCAAAGAGACTTAGAGACTGGTAAATAAAGCCTAAGGAATCAATCTCAGCCTTTATAATGCGATGGAGGAATAAGACCACTTAGATGAGTAACCGCCCATCATAATAAGAATAGGTTAACATGATAATGAATAACTTACTACCTGTCTACTATGAGTATCTTTTCGGGCAGTATCACTTTTCCTTTAAAACACTAATGGGATCCCTAATACGAGTTAAAACAATAAGGGAAGCATACCCCGAGAAACTAAGCAGAAAGCATACCAAGTCAGTGGGAGGAATGCCAATGCTCTTCCAAAGATAGCTGTGGAAACAACGTCAAAGGGGCGAGGTCTCAACATGTAATGTCATGAAAAGCCATTCCTAAGCCACGCCGAGTGTTCACCCATTTAAACGCCAAAAGTCTTTGAATAGTTGCTACAAGAAGGGAGGATTGCCAATTTGCTACCTACTTCTGCATAAGTTATTTTACCCAAAGGATTTGATGCCCAACCTCACTGTGCTTATCATCAAAGAACCTATCATCACATGAAAAAGCGCGTCCTCTCCGTCATGCCATTCAAGATTTGATTAACAAAAGTGAAGTAAACCCTTCTGCCGCCAGTATAAGGACATAATCTCTACCCGCACACCAAGTGAGCATAAGTGAGACATCTCTTCTTGCGGTAGATCTTTCTACATTCAACTAAGAGGAAGATATTGTTAGCTAGATCACTCCAGCCTGAGATAAGACATGTTAGCTCTCAGATCGATGGCCAAAGACTTTCTCGATGCCGAGCTGAGTATGATGCTTGGTTGAAGCCTTGGATGGCTTTCCTAGCATTTTCAAAATTATTGTTTTTTTTTTTGGATTTGTTCCTTTGATGGTTAATGTTATTGTTGTTTTTGCTTACCTTTTAATTGCCTATTTAGTCTGATCGGTTGATGTTAAATAAAAAGAAATAAAAAGTCAAGAATATTCCCTTTCTTAAAAATCTCATTTAGGGTCTGAGTCAAATAAAGTTTGCGTATTCGGTAAGTTTAGGAGTCCATCCTTAGCAAGTCGAGAGCATAACAATATTCAAAGCAAGAGAGAATTGCCCGATTTTGTACCGGTTGAATTCATAATTGACCAATAACTTTGAGATATTTGCGCAAAAGATGATTTTGAATTTAAGACTATTGGTCTATCTTGTTGACATTTCTTCTTTGCACTTGGGAGGTAGTGATCCCTGTTTTTTTTCAAGTTTAAAAATTAGAATTTTAGTTTCTTTGGAATTAAATGTCAGATACCTAATGGAAGAATTTGGTTTGAAATAAACATTCAAGTGAGAATGTAAGAGATTATCAAGAAAAGGTCGTAACTTCCTTTCTTGGCCAACCCAGTCAACTCCTCAAAGATAATGAGGTCTCATATCGATGTTAAGACTCTTTCATATCAAAAGCTCACTTACTCATTTTCCTGGCTTGGGCCATTCATCTTGAAAAACAAAAGGTTAAGGAAAAGCTTGCTAGACTGAAAATACTGAAAAAGGGCGGTCTAGGCAGAAGTTAGGGCATGTCAAAAAGAAAAGAGAGAGAGAGAGAGAGAGAGAGAGAGCTATATAGAATGCAAGTTTGCATGAGTCTTCGTTGACATGAGCATTTCGAATGATTGGAGGCCATCTATTGGCCACCACATAACATCCGGATTATCCTACACTGATTTTTTTCCACTTCTTAGCCTTGGCACTTACACAATTTTGACTTTCTTTTTAGGAGCCTATATTTCTGACTTTGGGTTAGGTAATCTCCTCATGTGCATATATGTCCCAAGTATTGCTATAAAGTCAACTCAACATGGAAATAGTTCCTCTTCATAGGAACCAAAGTCTTGAAGATAGATGATGATTAAAATCAAGGAAATCATTTGTTCAATCTCGAAAGAAAGAAGGAGTATTAAAGAACAAAAAAGAAGAAGATGAAGAAAAAGATGATGAAGAAAAAAGAAAATTTGAAGAACGATTGTCAAAATTCAGCATAGAATTTCCATGGACTGAATTCAAAGAATAGATATTCAGATCCAGTTTGAACTACGTCTGACTTGATTCCCCAAATGAGGATATATAGGCAGGTTATTTACCTTCTAGGCTCGGTCTCTATGGGCACACACTAGGTGCTTTGGTTTCATACTTGGGTTTTCAAGCATTATTACCATTCGTTTCTTAGCCCATACCCTGGCCTAGATTGTGTACCATTTATAAAGTCCTCCCTAAGGTTATGCTTATTTAAGAAAGATAAATGCTCTTTTACATTTTTGATGAGGTCAAAAAAATAAAATTAAAACATTTAAAAAATAAAAATAATAAAAAAGAAGATAATGCTCCATGCACATCTTTTTGAGCTCGCTATATTATGACATGATATGTTCACCTCCCTATGGCTTGTTGGATGCCCTTTCGACTCCTAATTTTTTCAAACCCGATGTATTCACCTCTATGTGGCCTGATGATGACCCATTGATTTTCATGACCTATCTGGCCTGTCATTTTTCTATGCGGCAGTTTGGTATATTTGCCACCAGTTTAATGATAATATGAGAAGCCTTACGACTTTATATTATGTCTTTCTATCGCACATGATAGTCATGCACTTTTGCTCATCCTAATCATATATGTTGATCTTTTAGCTAATCAGGAGCCAAGGTCCTATCGGCCTCATCATATACACATTAGCCTCATACACTGATATTTCATACACTCTCATTATTCACGTTTTGGGCCCAACCTTTTCGTGGTAGTTATGAAGATTCAAACTTGTTTCTTGAAGTTAAGAACCAACTTTTTTCTGTGAAGTTGAATGACATTTGATCATAAAGTATTGAAATGTTTTTGATATAAAACTTTAGTGGTCTTTCCCTTTTCAGGTAAAGTAGACTTGTCAACAGAGTGGGTACTGTCGTCTGAGATTATAATAATATTCTTTAAGAAAAAAAGGATAGATCTTCAAGTGAATGGTCAATTTATCATATAGAGCAACCTAAATGATTTTCAAATTAAACATGCTCTTGAACTGTGAAATGATATTAACTTTGTCACAGTTTTTTCTTTGCCGATGTCTTTAAGAGGCTTTCTTGTGTGATTTCCATTTTGTTATAGTATTGCTAGGGTTAACTCTAGGTGCATTTTGTCTAAGGACTCCCTATGATCCCTTTTTAACGACAGTCAAGGTAGTGTCTGTCTTCCTCCAGTCTAGTACGGGGTCAGTTCTGTCCATATGAATTTCGTCTAGGGCTCCCTATGAGTCCCCTCTCATGATTGTCAGAATAGTATCTATCTCTATGTCCTTGTTATGGTCACTTAGGGGCTTCATATGAGTTTCTTCTCACAACAGTCGTGATAATGTCCATCTTTGGCTGTTCACTTTATGCATGGTCAATGTAATCTACCTGCATTTTTTGTTTAGGGGCTTTTTAGGGTTCCCCCTCGACGATAGTCGTGATAGGGCCCGTCATTCATCCTGCATGCATTTTGTCTAGGGCTCCTTGTGATCCCCGTTTCCTAACAATCATGGTAGTATCTTTCTTTGTTTGTTCTAGTTTATTGCATGGTCAGAATTATCTGGACACATTTTAGCTAGGGGCTCTTTGTGATTTCGCTTTCACGACATTCGTGGTAGCTTCTATCTTTTGGTTCATGGCCAGCATCATCTACCTGTATTTGTTATCTAGGGGCTTACTGGGATTCCCTTCTCATGACTGTCGTGGTAATGGCTGCCTTAGTTCCTTCAGTCTATTGCATGGTCAATATCGCTTGCACACACTCTTAGGGGCTCCCTATGATTCTCTTTTCATGATAGTCATCTTGTGGTTCATGGTCAGCATCATTTGTCTGCATTGTTGTCAGTGATTTCACTCACATGATAGTCGTGATATTGTCTTTCTTTTGTTCATCTGATTTATCGCATGCTCAACATTGCCTGTATGCATTTTGTTTAGGGGCTCCCTGTGATTTCCCTTTCATGACAATCGTAATAGTGTCTGTCTTTCTCCAGTCTATTGCATGGTCCATTTCATCTTGTGTGCATTTTGTCTAGATGCTCTTTGCAATTCCCTTCTCTTGACAGTCATGATAATGCATGTTTTTGTTTACCCAGTACGTCGCATTTGTTAGTTTCATCTACATGCATTTCTTCTAGGAGCTCCTTGTGATTCCCTTCTATTGATAGTGAGGATAATGTCTGTCCTTATTTGTTCAATTCATTGTACGGCCAATTCCTTTTGCATCCATTTTGTTCAGGGGCTCTATGATATTCCCCTATCCCGACAGTCAGGGCTAGTGTCTTTATCTCATTTAAGTCTATGTCTTAAGAGTCTAATTCTTCACCTTAGTCATCAAAAAGAAAATTTCAGACAAAAATATTCAATTGGAAGGAAATCAATAGAAAAAAAATCTAATTTTTACTGTGATTTTTAGTCACCTCATATCCTTCTTCATCTAGGATAGAGTCAACGTATCTTTCCAGCCCTTAAGTGATCGTCTTCTCTCTAGATCCATTTCAAACTATATTTCATTTGATCCCTTCTGAATGAGGGTATGTAGGTAACCTTCATAGGGTGCAACCATTTTTTACTCTACGTTTATTCATGTCAGTATGGGGGGTCTTTTACATTCCCTATTTCCCGATTTAGTTCCATGTCTGGCAGTATTTGACCCTCATTTTAGGTCAGTACGTGAAAGTCACGTGCATTCTTCTTTTCAAATAATGTTTGAACTACATTTGGCTTAATTTCTTCCAGATGAGGGTATGTAGGCAACCTTCGTAGGGTGCATCCATTTTCCAGTCCAAGTCAATGGTTGAGGGTATTAACTCCCAGTGTAGGATTAGTACATGAAAGCTATGTGCGAACTTCTTCCTAATTCCAAGCTCTGAGTTTAATTCAATGTCAAATAGTAGACATTTGAAATCTAGGTTGGCACGCAAATACTACATACCATGCTTTCTCTTGTCCTTGTCCAGCCTCGGTCCTAGTCTTCGTCCACATCCGTATTCTGGGGTCCAAACTCCTAGTGTATGTCAGCATGCAAATCGTGTAACTTTCTTTGTCCAGTCCTGATCTTGTATCAGTACCTGTCCTATTCCATATCATGTTAGAGGGTGGAAATCCTTAATCTAGGTTGACAGGCGAATATCACGTACCTTGCTCTGTCCAATCCTCGTCCAAGTCCAGATCCATGTCTGAGGGTATTCAACCCTCAGTTTAGGTCATCATGTGTAAATCACATACAATCCCAGTCTCAACCCCGATCTATGCTTGAGGGTAGAAATCCTTAATTCATGGTGGCACGAAGATACAATGTACTAGCCTCATTTTAGCATTTAGTGTGTCTAGATGACCAATCACCGTTACTATTGGCTCTGGCTTCTAGATACACTTTTTTTTCATTTGGCTAAGCGACCAGTTGTTGTTACTATTGGCATCGACTCTTATGCAGTGAGTTTTCCAACTCTAGTTCTAGTCCCAGTCCTAGTTTGTATTCCAAGATGACTAACCGTCGTTATTATTGGCCCCAGGTTCTAAGGATTCATATTATGGCCAAGCAACCAATTGTTATCACTGTTGGCTTCGGCTTTTAGTCGTAAGCTTTCTGTGTATCTAGTGGATCGATTGTCGTTACTACTAGCTTCTATTTCTACATACACTTTTCTCCTCATTGCCTAAGCGACCAATTGTTGTTATTAGATTTGGCACTGAGGCACTGATCTTTTCTAGCTCCAGTTGGAGTTCAAGCTCCAGATTTTAGTATTCCTAGATGATCAATCATCGTTGCCATTGGATCCGGATTCTAGGGGTACATCTTTGTGAGTAAGTGACCAATTGTTGTTACTATTAGTTCCGGCTCTTAGGCAGTGAGTTTTTCCACCACTTCTAGTTTTCTGTGTCCTTAGACTACCAATTGTAATTACCATTGGCTCTGGCTTCTAAGGTGCGCCTTATGGCTAAGAAACAAATTGTTTTCATTGTTAGCTTTGGCTCTTAGTCATAAGCCTTCAATGTGTCTGTCAACCAATCATCACTATTAATGGCTCCAGCTTCTAGACGCATTTTTTTCCTCATTTGCCCAAACAACCAATCATTGTTACTATAGGCTCCGACTATTAAGACAGTGAGCTTTTCCAGCCCTAATTTTGATACTCCAGTTCCAGCTCCTATTTTGAGTATTTGTAGACTAAGTATTGTTACTGTTGGCTCCGGATTCTATGGATGGGCCCATTGTCTGGCGACCAATCATTGTTATTGTTGACTCCGGCTTCAAACAAGATTCCACTTCACTTTCTCTTGTAACAGTGTTTGATGATGAAAAATCTTATTTAAGGGAAATTTCTAACAAAGAAACGTGTATATTCAAAGAAAAGTCAAATCATAAAAGTTGAAAAGGAACTTTTCTAGTTTTCATGCCTAAGATCATTAAAAACTGATAAGAAATCCCTAAGGTAGAGCAAGTCAAAGTAGGCTGACTAGTAGTGTCAAAATAGCAACTTCTGTAGAGATTAATAATTTCCAGCCCTAATTTTGATACTCCAGTTCCAGCTCCTATTTTGAGTATTCTTAGACTAAGTATTGTTACCGTTGGCTCTGGATTCTGTGGACGGGCCCATTGTCTGGCGACCAATCGTTGTTATTGTTGACTCCGGCTTCAGACAAGATTCCACTTCACTTTCTCTTGTAACAGTGTTTGATGATGAACAATCTTATTTAAGGGAAATTTATAACAAAGAAACATGTATATTCAAAGAAAAGTCAAATCATAAAAGTTGAAAAGGAACTTTTCTAGTTTTCATGCCTAAGATCATTAAAAACTGATAAGAAATCCCTAAGGTAGAGCAAGTCAAAGTAGGCTGACTAGTAGTGTCAAAATAGCAACTTCTGTAGAGATTAATAATTTCCAGCCCTAATTTTGATACTCCAGTTCCAGCTCCTATTTTGAGTATTCTTAGACTAAGTATTGTTACCGTTGGCTCTGGATTCTGTGGACGGGCCCATTGTCTGGCGACCAATCGTTGTTATTGTTGACTCTGGCTTCAGACAAGATTCCACTTCACTTTCTCTTGTAACAGTGTTTGATGATGAACAATCTTATTTAAGGGAAATTTATAACAAAGAAACGTGTATATTCAAAGAAAAGTCAAATCATAAAAGTTGAAAAGGAACTTTTCTAGTTTTCATGCCTAAGATCATTAAAAACTGATAAGAAATCCCTAAGGTAGAGCAAGTCAAAGTAGGCTGACTAGTAGTGTCAAAATAGCAACTTCTGTAGAGATTAATAATTTCCAAACTAAATTTTGATCAGGAAATATATGTGTAGCAAACCGCCTCGAAAAAAAAATCCGGAAGGAAGACGTTAGAGAGTCGCCCTCTTATTAATTTAAAGTAGGAAAAAAAAACCAACAAATGACTCTTGAATGTCCGAAGGACAACAAATCTATCCAAAACAGGAAAATGGGTTCAAGGACTATGTTATGCAGCGAGAAGGTGTTAGGCACTTGCCACATCCTTTTGGTCTCTACTTCATTGCTATTGGTTTTTGGCCTTTTTTTAACATATGACATGTAAAATATGCAATAACACTAACCCTAAGTTGATTTTTTATATTTTGCCAGTACTCGACATCAAGGGTCAAATTGCCAATCCGGTCGGACTAACCGGAATCAAAACTACCATAGTTTGACTCTGGTCCTACAGGAAGCAATTTATATTTTGGTCTTCGACTTAGACTGAGAAATGAGAAGGACTCTTTAATTGACTTTTATGCCAGAAATGAAATGTGATCGCCGGGAGGGAAAACACTCTAGACTATTATACTTTAGACTATTCTAGAAAGCAGTAAATATACCTTGAAAATACGCTTGCCTAGAAGACTTGGTAATGATTTGAGACGGATCCACAGTTCAAGTAATTCAAGATTATTTAGAAATGTATATGAATCGCTAAATTCCCCTAAGAGATGATCTACCATTTCGAAGAGAGAAATGATATAAAAGCTCTAGGGAGAAAAAAACTTGTTCTTGAAAATGTAGCTTAAAGACCCTATTTATAAAGGTTGGGCCCTAGAAATGCTAAGGATAACTATCCCAGACTGTGGTTTGGAAATAAAACAGAAATATCTGATGAAAATTTGAAACCTAAAAAAAAAAGTCAACGAACAGGCTGGTTCATCTAATCAGCTGGACAAACCAGCCGATATTTATCGCTATGTTTTAAGACTTATTGTTAGATGCTCTGAATACCCAATTAGGAGACTTTTAAAAGTTTAGAGGATTTTGGACTACGTTTATTTGAAATTAACGGGTGAAAAATGCGGCGTCGCAAATCTGTAGTCAAATTTTCAGTAGTAATGATAGGTTGAGTCGGGCAATTGCCATATAAAGAACATAAAGGTGAGATTCCTGTTGACAAAAGCATGATTGCAAGAGATAGCGGGAAAAAGACAGGTAGTGCACAGATTGACAAATGCAAGATATATGATTGTTCGCAATGAACAAGTTGATTGTTATGCACTGAGGTGGGACGATACAATGATTGTGGTGGTAAGCGTGCCAACAGGTTGGAGTGTGTTTATGTGTGTGCGTGGGTGCTTGTGTGCATGTATCATTTGGATGGTTGTCGATGAAAATTGGTGATGAGTTGAAGGTGTGGCTATGGCCGGGTTGTGGTGGTTGGTGATTGGTCGAGATAGTGGAGAGAGAGAGAGAGAGTTCGGCAATCACATCCTTTCACACCAAATTTTAATGTCGTACCTATTCTATTTGGTTAATGGACATAAGCGGCTTTAACGCAAAAAACTATCCTCAGTTGTAATTTACCCCTAAACTTGAGGACATAAGTGACATTATCCATTTTATCTTACCGTCCACCTCATCTAACTCTATGAAATATGGATCAAATTAAATACATACCGATTGAGGATGGGCAATGGCCATTGGTTGGCGCTGCGGTGGGTGGTGGATGACCGCCTGGACTGCAGTGGCAGTGGCTGTTGGATGGCGCTGCAGTGGGTGGTGGGCGACCGCCTGGACTGCAGTGGCAGTCGGCGATGGCTGGGCCTGCAGTGGGGGAGGGAGAGAGCGACGACAAAGGAGAGGGGCGGGCGGGGAGGGAGACGACAGAGTACAGATGCTGCGGGGGAGGGCAACGACAGAGAACAGAGGCGGCGTGATAACCTGGCGATGAAGTGAATGGCGGCGGCGGAGGAGGGGAGAGTGAATGGAGGCGATGACGAGAGAGAGAGAAGGAAAAATTCGGTGTTATTAGGGTTCACTTTGAGCGACGGACTGTGCCGCCACTCAAAGTCCATCACTAAAAGTATTTTTTTAATACTTTTAGTGACAAAAAATACCGTTGCTAAAGACACTGTTGCTAAATATTTTTTTCAAATTATTAAAAAATTTTGACCGAAAATACAAAATTTAGAAAATTCTATTAGCGACGGATATTCCGTCGCTCAAACCCACTTGTCTAAAATCCGTTGGTAAAAAATTCTAATAGATCTGCCCGTTGACAAAAGTTTTTACCGACAGATCTTAGACAACGGGTGATTCCGTCGCTAAATGAGGCTTTTAGCGACAGATTTTCATTCTTCGCTAAAACTCCGTTGGTAAATACCTCTTTTCTTGTAGTGATACTTTATAAAAAGCCCCAAATCTCCCAGTAATTTAATAGCAAAAAGCACAAGCTAAAATCTACTCGGTAAGAAACACTGTAGGACAACTTTCATTGATATTGTTGAAAACACTAACACATGTGCCTTTATACATGGAGCAAGGAATTGACAACAACTTAAACAATAAATGTGAAGTAACATCACGTATGTAAAGGGCCGAATTTTGCAAAACTATTCTTAGACTTTATTAAATGGAAAGATATTGCATATTTATGCTTAAATGATGGGGTTTTATTAGTTTATGTTGCATCAAGCATTCAATTTACATGTGCTAAAAGCATGGAATTCTTATCATACATCATTCTTCCCCACTTAAAAAGAACCTATCCTCGATCGAGTTCATAAACGAGAACTAGTAGTATGGTACCTTTTATCACAATGGAATAGGTATTACGTGAGCTTAAAATTTTCTCTTTTCATGCAAATAGATGGTGACCAAATAGGCTACTAAAATATTCAGTGGTTGTCTAATGCCACGTTACCTGCATAGGTGGTGTTAGACTACCATTAACATCTTGCCAACTCAGCAAAGTGATCACGCGAGGATAACAATAGCAAATATTAATTCTAGGTAACCATGGTTAGAAGCATCTTTATGTATCATGATACTTTATGGTTCGTAGAGTTGCAAATGAGAAAGGGATTATTTATGAGTATAACAGTGTCCCTAGATTGAAAACAATAAACACTTTGCTTATAACAAACATGGATCCTTTGCTATAAGTAGTGTCATAGAGTACAATGTGGTCAAATATTGCAAGCTAAGGATATGATAACTTATGGCCCATAATCTTGTATATTGTATCAAATAATTCATTTTTCCAAATTCTTATTTGACATAATGTTGGCTTTATTTAGGCTTTATGTAGTCAAGTTCTTCGCTCACTAATAGTTGTACAGCTCAGTGTAAAGAAAAGTATAAATTAGACTAACTTATAATTTCTAACCAGAATGTTTGATGAAAGTTTGATTGTTGAGGAAAGAATGTTTGGTTCAATATGATGGCCAACCAAAAGATGTACACATCAATGTGTTTGCATGTCACGGAATTGACATTTCAGCATTAAAGATAATGTGAGTAAAAGCTTTTGCAATGTTCCAAACTGGTCAAAGAGTCACATGATGTCATCGAAACTCCTGGCATTTTATTCTCCAACACATCCATCAAATTGGGGTTGCAGATTCACGTGATTGCGCATTCTTTTCTATTAAATGTTGTCAACAACATGAAAATGGGCTTAAATAAAGCTCAACTAGCCGAGAAAATAAACATAATCTCCGGCATAGACGTTATGACTTTCACACTTCCTTGATCTCAAAACTCAATTTGAGTGATGGACTCTTTTGTCCCACAATCAAAGTTGATAAAGAGGTTGCCACCCATGTGGTCCTATTCGGCTCGAACTCGGATTAGTCGGCTCTCAATGTGGTGTCCGGATACCGGGTGGTCTAACCAAAAAATAAAAAAAGAGGTTGCCACCATTAAACAAATTTGAATTGACTTAGGAAGGTCAAAGTTTCGACTTCCAAATAATGTGGCCGAAGCAATGAAAACAAGGAACACGTTTTTAAGTAAAAGAAACCTAGAATCCATTATATAAGAAAAGCCACCAAGAACTGACTACATAACAAGTACAAAATGAAAACTTTCAGCATTTTTTATCATTGCATTCAGATAGAGCATTTATATCTGAAACTTCCAAAAAAAAAAAAAATGGGAACTAGAAACATTATCCCAAGAGCCAAATTTGTGCAAAATGGTTTTGTGACTTTATTGAAAGCAAATAAATAGTACATGCATGCTAAACTGATGGGATTACGATAGTTGTTGCTGCTATAAGAATTCAGCCCATGTGTGCTAAAACCATGAAATACTTGTCGTACATCGTTACATTTAGCATTTGATAGAAAGTTAACAAGTCCTGGCAAATAGCCAAGTTAGGGCTGGTCCGGGCCAAGACAGAGACATATATTGCATACAACATGGGAACCACACTTCTCTAAGGTAGCGTTCATGTAGTTGATTCAAGAAAAATAAACAAGAACACTAGAATATCTCTCTGATAATTGAAAATCACATGCCATTTTTGGTCACCTGAATTGCAAGAACGTGCATCCCAAAATTCTGGTTTTTGAGTTGCCACATTATGCTTGGGTTAATTAAAATAGGTCATGAAAAAAAAACTAAAATTAAATCTTAATTACCAGTAATTCCATCTAATTTGGAAAACCCAAGATACGGATTCGTCATAAGGGACCTCATCAAACCCCAAATAGATTTTTACTTGTTAAGTATTGATCTTTATTCACATTAGAACAAACCCTAATTCTACCTAATTATTGGTTTGAACGCAACAACTAGGGATGAGTAGCCCGCATACCTACTTCGTAGTTCCGAACCTAGGGGAGGCGAGGGGATTTACTCTGCTTCAACTAGAAGACTTACCTTTAGCAACAAATTCAATCCTACCTGGCATAGATATTTTGATTTCTTGTCTTTGGAGAAATACAAAATAAGATTGGTCTTCATTTGGTGAGGAAAAGTTGATTGCTGCGTACCTTGAACGTTGCGTATGGATGTGGGCTCAATTGGAGGTAGTTTGGATGATTAGGGTCTATGGGAGAGAGGCAATTTTGGTAGAGTGACAAGGTTTTTTTTTATGATGAATTGTCCTTAAAATGAGGCCAAAAACTTAATTTATAGCCTTGAAGTCAAAGGCTAATAAAGCTGACTTTGAGTGCAAAAGGAATTTAAAACCCTTAAAATAGTTAACCTCGAGGCTCCTAGGACCTCTATACGAACCTAAGAGAAAGTGAAACCCCTATTTCATCAGTGCCCTATTTATGGGAGTGCCTGTAGCGGTCGGTAAACATCACTACAACAAAACCAACCTATAGTGATAAAATAGCCTGCGGCTTACACGGAACCGTAGATACAAGTCCCCTTAGACCGACGGTTAAGATTGAACCGTGGCCATTGCTTCTTCTCAAAATTGGAACCCAATTGCAACGGTGTCGGCCGTGGTAATTGGGTCAAAAATCAGAAAGAGATTGGAGAGCTTTGGCGATTAGCCAATCAGCAATCTCTCAAACGCAAACCCCACGGCTGATTACCGTGGGGATAGGAATTGAAGATCAGGCGGGAGAAATTTGCAGGCATAATTTTGGCAATTGGAATTGCACAAAACCTATCTCAAATGAGATTTTGGGGGCGCAACAAGAACTTCAGTGAAGATCGACTTCTAGGTATGACGTTCTTCTTGCTTCTTTTTGTTGATCACTCACACCATGCCGATCTTCTTCTATTGATCACAACGTATGGTGAAACAATTAGTTTTTTAACGTGAAACAATTAGTTCTTCTATCGATCTCTCTTCTTCTTTTTATTTAGGTTTGATATTAGTTTGCTGATTACACAAAGTTTTCTAGCATGAACCAGAAATAGTTTGCTGATTACACAAAGTCCTCCTGTTGGCCCATTGATTAATCATGTTGGCATGGTGGCTGCTCCTTTGGTCAATGCAAATATAAACTGCGAGATTGCTAGGGCTTACCACGACTATGACTTTGATCTTGGGCATATTTGACTTAAAGTTGTTTGCCCGGTGAGGAAGGATTTTAGGGATTTTATAAGTACTTTTAAGTTTTCGTTGTGCTGGAATGTCCTGTCAGTGTTACCGTGCCTATCGACCGATTGGTTGACAGGCTTTAGCTTTGCTGTGTTGTTTTCATGTTGGAATTCTAATAAGGAAATCATCATAATTAGTGCAATCTATCATGGTCTCTTTCTTTTCAATGAATTTTATATCACAAAATTTGTAGCACATGCAAGTATCCGAAGCAGTTCTGGCATAAATGTTTGTTGTCCGTGATTGTGGGCTGGAATTCAGCTTCTTGGTCATCAATGGATCAAAACGCTGTGTTTTTCCTCGCCTTGGTACGTGCCACTAGAGCCAGAACAAACAAGAAAGCACAATGAGTCCGGACCTTTTAGATACAATTATTGGCGAACACCGTGTTTCTGAATTAGCCATTGCTGAGGAAATTCTGTTATTGGCACCAGCTCCAGTGGCCTCAATTTCATTGGAATCAGCTTCCACCACCACCAAAAGAACCTCAGGAACCCTCTACTTTTAGTTTAGCTTCAGTGCCTTGTGAAATTAGTTGAAACTGATATGTAGCTTTTAGGCCATTTTCCAGATCAACATCAGTGCTTGAAACCTCATTTGAGTTTGTGAAATCATTTACTTCAGCTTGTATTCCCAGACCCGCGTCTTCAGTTTCCAAGTCTCCTTGTCCTGGTGATACTATACCTCTCCACTTTACTCATCATCAATAAACTCTGGATAAGCATTCTCTTCTGAAGGCACTAGTTGGCCTCTTCCACCTTCACCAGCTCCAAGGCATTTAGTTCATCGTGATTTTTTTCAAATTTCTCATGAACTTTTGTGACCTAAAAACACCCTTCAACCAAGAGATCCTCTTGTTACGCAATCAGGTTATTAAATTCCAACAGTCCCAAATTCATCTGCTTCACCAAGATGAGGAATCAACCTAGATAGAGAAGAGAGTGTTGGATGATTCTATTAATTTGCTGGTGTTGTTCTCTGTTGGAGTTCGAACAATGAGCTAGTTTACCATATATAGTTGAATCTGTCATGTTCCCTTTCTTTCCACAGAATTTGATACCATAAAACATTATCCAAAGCAATTCTCTATCTGGTTGGATATTGGATCAACCAAATAGTGATCATTTATGATTAATAGCTGCTAAGATTTTAGGTTTTTACCTTACTCGCAACAGGTATGCTTACAAAAGAAGCCAGCCTTATGCTACACAGGAGATTTCTCAACCTATGGCTTCACTAAGGGAGTATGACGCTGCACTTTTGAAACGTGATATTACGATCATCCCCCCAAACCCAAACCCAAACCCCCCACCCCACACACACACACACACACTATGAAGATCCTGAACTGGACTCCTAGAACTGGAAACAATATCAAAATCAAACATTGACGGTGCCTTCACACACACACATTCACTCTCACTGTACTTTGATTTGTTTAGTTACACACTGTGGTGTGCTTTAAGTTTGCTGGAATCTCACACACTGCTCAATTTACTGAATTCTCACACACGTGGAGAGAGTTCAATTTGCTAAAATCTTACCCACAAAAATACAAACACACAGAGAGTTCAGTTTGCTGAAATCACACACACATGCACCCACACGCACACTGTTCATTCTGCTGAAATCTCAGACACACATTGTTCAATTTGCTGAAACCTCTCTTTTACACACATATATAGCTTAATTTTTTAAAAAATTCATGCAAAACAATGCTGAAATCACAGACACATACTCTGCTATTGGCTGAATCTGCACTTAAACAGCTCAATTTGTTGAAATCATACACTCAAACACACATATACACAGCTTAATTTGCTGAAATCGGCTGAAGCTTGGGGTAGATTGATGGTTTGAGCTATCTTTCTGTCTCTCGATATGTATGTATGATTGGTTAGTGGCTATGTCGATCGATCTCCACATATCTTGAGTGACATTGATACCATATGAAGTTTTTGAGTTTGTAAATAGGCCCTTGAAATGATCTGCTGCAGTACATGTGGCTATCTTCTGGCGAGAAATTTTCTATTCTATGTGGTAGTTAATTTTCTTTTTGCCTTTCTCTAAGAAATGTTAGTTTGTAAGAAGCATGCCTCGCAAAATATCAAACTTTTTTCCTTCATAGATAGAGATTGTGCATCTTTAGATTGGAGTTTGAAAAAGTTGGGATGTTTTCTCTAATTTTTTTTATTTATTTATGATGTTTCATCTAATGGGATGCTTGTGTTTTTTTTACGCTTATAATTTGCGGACGCTTTTGGTTTTCTTCTCTTCACCTTTACGCCTTTTGCTGAGAACATTTAATTCAGGGTGCATGCTTGTTATGATGCTTGCATAAGGCTTAGGTTCTTTTGTTGCAGGGCTTGGCTTGATAGGGGAAAACACATTAGTGTGTTTGGAATTCGTTGAAAGTGGGGCTTCAAAACATTTAAGCACAATTGAAGGTACTTTTAATTCACTTACTATTTTTTGCATGTACATGAATATCAATTAGAAAATGGATTTTTATGTCTGATGCCTCTTTCAGTTAGAAATCTGATTTTTTATATTTGATGCCAATTGATTATAGGCTTAGGTTCTTTTGTTTGATGCCACTTTCAGTTAGAAACCTGATTTTATGTGCATACTGTAATATTTTTGCTTAGCATGTCAAATATAATTTTCAATCTACTACTGATGTCAGTTTGTAATCGGACTGCACTTACATCATGTCAGTTATTTTCCTTTCGGGTGATAAATAATGGAGATGTACTGCCTAAAAAAATGACTGAACTAGAAAAATGACTGCACTTCACCTGTTTTTATCCTTCCTTCATCTCCAAGTGTGCTTTGCAAAATGAAGCATTGGATGTTGTTTGAATGAAGCTTTCGACAAGTTGCATTCTAGGATTGCCCATTTCATGTTGCATGATAATTCTATTTGAATGCCAATTCTCTCCAGGTATTTTGACCACTGAACTTCTTAGTTGTTGATGTTAGATTAAGTTTTGTTGATAGCATATTGAGATTCTCCTGCTTTTCTCTATGAAATTGATGAATGTGAATTTTACCCCAGAGTGGGAAGGGAGGGGAGTGGGGTAGGTTGCTATGAGCCACAAAGATACAATCTTCTACTAGGAGGCCATGAGCTAGAGTATAGATGCAACATTGATATAGAAGTAGAAGGAAACTGCCATGGTATAATATAGCCAAACTAGCTCTTCTTCATAGTCAGTAGAGAATCTTTCACAGAATATCCATGGACCTGCTACTTTTTAATATGACTCATAATGTAAAATCTCTAGGGATTGTATCATCTTTTGAAGCCAGTAGCAGCTTCTTGCAATGTGCCTTTCTTTTCTTGAACTTAGTGGAAAGAGTTATCATAACCAATTTCTCTCCCTTTGTAACTTTGCTTCTTTTTCCTGCAAATAAGTTGCCAAATATTGCATGATACATCCAGAACTTTTGACACTATGGAGCGTAATTTCTCATTTGTTAGTGACAATAACCAGTGATGTTAGCTACGTGGGAGCGTTCTTTCGTGACATTGCACGTTCCATCAATGGCCACATAGTAGTAAGTGCTTTCGTTAGTAAGGCCATGGTTGCTCATTATGTATTCAAAGGTAGTTTCTGTCTCTCCACCTTCGCAGCCAAAGTCCATGCCAGTTGTGTCATAGTCAACTATTTCTTGTTCCGATAACGAGATCAATTTACCGGTTGTGAGCTGATTGATTCCTTCCATAGCTCCAATAGCTGCAAAAGCCCAGCAAGATCCTACCAAAAAAAGGAGAATGATTATATTTATGTTGGTGACAGTTCGAGTATGCCTAGGAAATTCTCACGAAAGGAGAGAAAACCTGTCGATTGAGCTAAACTAGCAAGCACAAACTTGTTTCAGGTTGCATGGAAACAAAAGTATATAGGATTTTTGCAAGTTATAGGGCAATGACCAAAGGATGATTCGAAAGAGTTGGTGTTATGTCTTACCACATTGGCCCTGGTCCTTAATGGGAGTAACGACTCCTTTTAACCTCCAATTCATGGTCATTAGAACGATAGTGACATTTTCATACTTAAAAGAGGCCAATTTAGATGACTTTGGATTGGATGACCTCTTGTATCCAGTGCGAGAGGCCTTGAACTCCTCTTTAGTCATGTCCGCAAATTCATTGACGTGCAAAGTGTAGGTATGAGTCCTAGCATTATTGAAAGACTCGATATACTCCACATTATCGTTGTATGTCTTGTAACATCTCAACTTCTCCACATCATCCTTGTAGACACGTCCATATCAAACCATCCTTTGCTCGTGTCTCTCTTTCAATGCCACATCATGAAATGCACGAGACGTCATTTGAGAAACCTACATCCCTAAAATCAACAGCGATGCAAAAAATACAGCCAAAGTGAGTGTGAAAGCCATCCTATAAATCTATGTGCCAAGAACTCTCTAAATGATGGGAATGAGAAGGCACACTTCATTCCTGTGAGGAAGAGTTGCAATTATAGACATTCCATCTCAATCAATGGTCTTCAAACGACAAGTTATCCATTCAGCAAGCCAATTTCATTGTCTTTGTTTCAGCAAGCCTGTATGAGTGTGACCCTTTTACTATAATTTATGGTGTTTGTTTCAATAAACTTGTACTGCTAGAAGGCAAAAGTTAACGATCTTCGTGGTGTATTTGTTGTTTGATGCAAAATTAATGAAAGCAAAAGATCATTAGAGTTTGCTGTAACCTCTAGTTTGAAGTCAAAAACCATTTTTGAAAATGCAAAAATGTTTCTCAAGTCAAATAAATTAATCATGTTCTACTATCATTCATTTTTGTACTCCTACTGCTTTATGATTTTGGTCCCTATTATATATCCTTTGCAAATTGTTAGGATAAAGCAAAAATAACTCCACGTCCAACTGAAATCAAATAGTGTCGTAGATCAAAGTGGAGAAACATTATGTATCAAATTAGCAACAATTCTATAAAGATCTTTTCTGGGGAAAATGTAGTGCAACATTGGAATTCTAGATTACCCCCCTATTTTGTGGCTTGTAATGACTGCAAACTTGTAGCGTAGCATGCGCCCCCATCCCTTCCCCCTCCCCCCCCCCCTAAAAAAAAAGCCACGCAATTACAACCTCTTAGATTTTGTTTAAATCTTGGTGATATAATTGTAACGCATCATGCTTATGTTCAGCTGGTTGAGCAGTTCCAGGTAACTTGCTTCATTAAAGATCATTTCTTAGTTAAGTTCCAGTTTAACTCACAAAATGTTCAAGATAATGCGCTGGGTTAAGAGAGATTGCATACAATAACTGAAAACGGTGCCTCATATATATGAACTCTAACTTATGCTAGGTTCTTTTTTGGCAGGGCTCGGTATGAAAATACATTCGTGTGGTTGAGTCTATTTAAAAGTGGTGCCTCATATATACGAATTCTGACTTCAGGTTCATATCAACTGACTAAAGGGTTAGTTGTACTAATCATTTGGTCAAGAACCAACAGCTTAAGAGGCTATCTAGAGAGTCATTCACCCTGTCCTCTCTCCCCACTGCTAAAGGGCTAGTATGCTAATGCCTCTGGTAGCCTAATGCCTCTACCATGACATATGTGGTCACATCAGAATTTGTGTCAAAATCTTTGGATTGGAAGAGTCTCACTTTCTCTCTCCTCTCTCTCCTCCTTCAGTAGTTTGATCAGCAATTACTTCTCTGGGGTTGATTCGGATAGTGGTTTTTGGTGGTCTTGTTAACTGGTACTGGGATTGAGTTATTGTTGAATCTGGCCTTTGGCCGGTGACTGGTTCATAAGCCGAGTAGATCTTCAGGATCTGGCCTTGGTAGGCCTCTCGATAACCTTCGTCAATGCCAATTGCAACTGCTGTTAGAGCTTTAAGCTGCTCTTCCTTAGGGTATGTTGATTTGAGGTACGCAGCTTGCATCACACATCAGCTGTTGTTAGAGCTTTATGCTGCTCTTCCTTGAGCTTTAAGCTGCTCAAATCACATTTTACCCACTGACATTGCAATGCCATCTACTAAAACCTATATCTTTCCACCAAAGAACAAGGCAGGTAAATATTGCACACAATGAGCTGGTAAGAATGACCTGTACACTCCCAAATTCTCTTGCTATTCATTCTTTTCCACCCCCTATTGTCTTGTCCAAGCATGAACTCCATAATGTTTGCTGACTAGTTAGGCTTTGACATAATTATGGTCAATAGGACAAAATCATCAATGCTGGATCTTTGTTATGTTTCCCCAACTTGGCAAAGCCTTGAAAATTTTCATTTTCATAAAAATCCAATCTTGCAAGGATGCACAGCCTCTTCCTTAATGACCGAAATAGCTTTTCTTATTTACTTTTAAAATGTAGGTTAGTTATTGCATGCCAATGCAACCGTAGGACTCATATATTTGTATTTGGCTGCAGTAGTCTGGTAATGGAATATGGGCGTGGACATGAGATATTATTCGGTGCCTGTACGCTCTCTCAAACCAGTGAAGGCACATTGATACTTAAGGCACACTTTACACTTCACTCCCGCATGGTTTTTATTCACTTTTTTTTTAACATTTTGCACTGTTAAGCTAGTGACGGAACCCTTGTGCACTGTGCCAATCTTTTCCTAGGTTTTGTAAATTTGATTATGAAGACACAAGCTGCTGTGCCATGCATATGTTCCCTTAGCGATGCCAATTGAATCTGTGTTTTTGCATCCATAGGAAATAGTCCAGAATTTGTTCATACATATTTTTTATTGTTACTATTTCTGTTCTCAGTGGCCAAGAAGTCCGTACGGCTTACAATAACATATGTAAGGAGATATATTCACGTACTTTGAACTGTTGAGGTCCAGAAGTTGAGTAACTGAGAATGTTTTGAAACTTATTCAATTACTATCTGGAGACAAGTGCTTTGAAACTTTTGCCAGACAGTTACTTATGTGAAACTTTTTCTGTGATTTTTCTATTATCATGGTGCATATTTGTTCTTGAATTTCTAGTTTCTTATATAAGCTACATGGATCTTTTGCTTGTTGCCTGACAAAATGTTGGACTTTGATATTTGACCAGAACTTTATACATAATTAGAATTAAATCAATGGAGCCTTCTAATTGCTGACTTCTTTAAAAGTGCAATATGTTGTTCCTCTTTGCCTTCTAATTAGGTTCATTGCAGCTACTGGTTGGTTTGGTGGCCTCGCATCGTTTTCACTAATCTCATTTGTGATGACTATTGCAAACCAAAGATTATCCCTTGTTCTTATTTTTGTCTGCTCTTTGCAAATTTTAACAGAATGCATGCTCCTACTAGCTTTTGTTGATTGAATGTTGACGATGTACGTACATGCCTTGCCTGGTAATCAGGGATAATTACAATATATCTCCTTAACTTAAAATATAACTCCAATCATTTGGTACAACCTCTCAGTCATTGATGGTGCTTTGTTTCATTTCGTAGGATGGTTATGACGGCGAGGAGCAAGATGCAAGCCCTGCTAATGAGGACTAGTTTCCATGAGTTGTGTGGGGTTCGCAACTAATGTGGGTGGATGTATGTAGTATCAACTAGGACAGGATTATGATATGGAGATCTTAGGATGGCTTTTGAAATAAAGTGCTGAGATTTACGCTTTTGTATGGAATTTGGTGCATAGGATTATTGTTATATGACATTGCACTATTTATGCAATTGCAAAACATCTTTATAATATTTTAGTTGCAAAACATGTTTATGATATTTCAATTATATTTGCAGGTTATTGTGATGAAACGTTCAGCATTGAAAAAAAAAAAGAAGAGAAAGAGCACATGTACCTACCGTATAAACCGTAGGTATAGCGTTTGGGTTCTATTTTTTGGACATTAATCCCTACGGTTTAAACAGTAGGGAAAGGCTTCAAAATTTTAAAAAAATGGTCACAATTTAACCTTAGCCTACGGAATGTACCGTAGGTATAGCTTATGGTACCTATAGGGTAAACATATCCCTACGGTACCATCCGTAGGCATAGGCTTCAAAAATAAAACTTATCCTTACGGTTATACCGTAGGCTTATCCCCAAAAAACCGTCGCTATAAGTGGGTTATTACAAATTTGGCATAGGTATATAGGCTACGGCATAACCGTAGGCATAAGCTTCAGTGTCGTAGGCATAGATCTAGGGCATCGCCATTTACGGCTACGGTATAGTACCGTAGGGATAGGATATGCCTACGGTACTTGGCACATATCCCTACGGTTATATATCGTAGGCATAGCTTATATTTCTTGTAGTGCATGATACAGTGACTACCCAACAGGACTACACAGACAGGCCAACTTTGAGAGCTCGGTTCTCTTTCATTTGGCGAGTCTGATTTAGAACCTTTAGTTTTTGCCTAATATCTCGAACTATAGTTAAAATTTTTGAGTGGTTCCAATTCCATGTGAAAGAAGACATCCATATATTTCTATAGATGTCAGATTGGAACAAGTTTAGTATTTCCTAAGTATCTCAATGAATATTTAATGAAATTAGACTCATGATATATCGATGGATAGCTAATTTTTAGGCCTTTATACTTTTGTTAAGATTCAAGATGAGTAAATTATCATTCACTGGCTCCCCAAATTCGACATCTACCAAGCATGAAAAACAAATCCAAGCATAAATCATGATTCAGAACCCATGAGCGCATATATAACAAGAAAAATTTTCTTTTCTTTTTCTTTTTCTATAATTTTAGTGATTAAACATGCAAAATAAACTAAGGTGGATACAAATGTGCAAAATAGGGTACCTACAGAGCCCCTCAATGCGAAACTCGCATAACAATATTACATAAGAGAGATTGGAAAGACTGTGAGATATGTGTGAGGTTGGACCTACTATGGGGCTTCCTACGTATCGTTGGGAAAGGAATCAAACCAACATAGTTTGGACAACTGGGAACTAAAACTCGAACTAAAAATAAAGAGATAGCAGGTACTCAACTGTTGTCCAGCAACTGGAGACATCACTAGAAACCAGAACCAAATACCCCTGGAAGTGGTTAGTCATTGAGTAATACTAGAGAATCAAGGATTGAACTTTATTTGACCCAGAGTGAACAACGCGTGGAAGTGAACAAAACGCTGGATTTGTTGGTCATTGTAGGAATAAAACTGGAGACATCACCCAAAGTCGAAGAGAACAACATGTGGAAGAGGTTGATAGTCGAGTAATATAAAAAATTAGGATTGAACATTATCTAAAGCGCAGCCAACAACGCGTGGAAGCAATTGGTCATTAGGTCAAAGGCCCACTCACTAGAGCCGGAGCCAACAACATGCTAAAATGGTTGGTCATCTAGAGATTACCAGTTAGAACTATAACTGGAGTGGAATTGGAGACATCATCCATAGTCATAGCCAACTGCACACTAGAAGCAGTTGGTAATAAGTAACATCAAAAGATTTACCTTACGTGAACAATCCATGAAAGTGGTTGGTCGTCTAATAAAAGGCCCACACTCTAGAAGCCAGAGCCAACAATGCGTGGAAGTGGTTGGTCATCTAAAGAGTATGAATTGGAATTAAAAATGGAACTACATGTAGAAATAACTAGATCGCATAGGTAATAACAATTTAACGTGGAAAGAAAGAAACCATGCCTTAAGACCCATAAATTACATAGTACTGAACAACATAAGTAGTTACATCATACTTTCCCATTGTTGTTAGAATTTGACGAAACATTTGATGTAGACCTTATGTAATACCCCGAAACATTTTTTTATTATTAATTTTTTGGGCTAAATTAAATTTTTTTAGTGACGAACTTTTAATTTGCATGGATATTGTTCCAACAACTTTTAATGACGATTAGAGTAGTGAGGTTTGGTAACACCCGCTAAAACTTTTCTTAGCACATAAAATTATCAAAAGTAATTTCTTTGGGCCTTTTAGTAATAATAAAAAGTTTTGGGTTGATGTCGTATAACATTCAAATTGAGAAGGGGGGTGGGGTTTGTAAATTTTTCAACCAACGTGGAGGTGCCACAAAGGCTGCAGTCCGAGTTAGCTTCCAAGTGTGCAAAATGAGAGACAGCAAGGACAGAGTAAGGGCTGAGGGCAAGGCTCCCCAGACAGGCCGTGAGGGCTGGCAGTGCTGCGCAGGCAAGGCGAAGGCGAATAGAGCCGGCGACCGACAGTCCAAGCTAAGGTCAATGTCAAGGGTGCAGCGTCAAGAGTCTGATGTCAGGTGTCCGAATGTATTTCTCTTTCTAGAATTCCAGAGAGAATGAGTTTTAGAGAGAGAAAGTGAAAATGACAAATGAGAGAGTTCTCCCTTAAATAAAATCCAAGGTCCCCTATTTATAGGGAAAAGTGTGCCGGTGTCATCAATGTGTCACCAGCTGACACGTGCCACCCCTTGGGAGTGACACGTCACCAGGGGGTCCACAAATACCGGTTCTCCGTTGGATTGCCAGTTCCCAAATTCGCACTGCCTTGCCCCACACAGCATCTCTCTACATGTCTGAGAAGACTGAAAACACCATCACGGCGTGATCAGAGTAAGCCCGTTGCCCCAGCCACCGGTCCAAGCCCTTACTGAATCCCACAGGCCTGACAGCGGTGGGGAAGACCTGACGCCCAGCTGTCAGGTGGACTAGGCGAGATGCCCTTCCGAAGACCTGCTCCCATCTCGGAGTGACCCGGGGGTCATAGTCCTTAGGGGTGCTGACGTGTGCCCCCAGTGCCAGAGCACGTAGGTCAGTCATGCAGGCACCCTAGCAGAGATAGTGTTCCGGAGGATTCGCCTATCCCGCTGCGAAGGGTCCTCATGCCGGAGCACTACGAACGGAGCCCCCCAAAATGAAGACGGCGATGGCTTCAAGGTTGTGAGCCCATCTCGTGGCAGCGATGACTATAAGGTTGAGAGTCCATCCCGCTGCGAGGGCCAGAGCCCCCATGTGATTGTGACGACGGTGGCTTTAAGGTTATGAGCCCATCCCGTGGTGGCGATGACTATAAGGTTAAGAGTCCATCCCGTTGCTAGGGCCAGAGCCCCCCTGTGATTGTGACGGTGATGGCTTCAAGGTTGTGAGCCCATCCCGTGGCGGCGATGACTATAAGGTTGAGAGTCCATCCCGCTGTGAGGGCGGGAGCCCCCCTGGTGATTGTGACGGCGATGGATTCAAGGTTGTGAGCCCATCCCGTGGTGGCGATGACTATAAGGTTGAGAGTCTATCCCGCTGCGAGGGCCGGATTCCCCCTGTGATTGTGACGGCGATGGCTTCAAGGTTGTGAGCCCATCCCGTAAGCATACAACATGATTGTGGCACATGGGCATGGTGTCTACAGCACGAGACATTGATTGTGGTGCATGGGCGCGGTGCCTACAGCACGAGACATTGATTGTGGCGCATGGGCGCGGCAATGACTATCACGAGACCATACCTGGTACCGGGGGCACATGTCATGGAAGTGGCGCACGAGCGCTGTGACGACTGTCGCGAGACCATACCTGGTGCCGGGGCATATGTCATAGACGTGGCGCACGGGCCTGGTAAAGTTAGTGGCGCCGAGGGCACTGTAGACTGACAGAGAGCCCGGGGGCACGACTGCATTAGCGGTGCGGTGCAAGGGCGAGGCAGAGTGAGTGGGCGGTGAGGGTTGAGGAGTGTTGTCCGGGCGACGGGGGTCGCGGAGTGACTTCCTGGTGATAGGGGTCACGGAATGGCGTCTGGGTGACAGGGGTCGCGGAGTGATGTCGAGGACACGGGCGACCAAGGTCGCGAAGACGGCGTGCGGGCGACAAGAGTCGCGAAGACGGCGCGCGGGTGATTGTCAATGCCACGACGATATACAGGCGACAAAAGGTGACATGCCATCGTAGTGATGAGTGAGCGTTAAGGACCGTTGTGCGTGAATGAGAAGCAAAAAAGAAGCGTCGGCAGCCCCCTGGGACCAGGGTGGCCGACCCCCCTTTTTTTAGGGAGGTGGCCGACCCCTCCTTAAGGAGGTGGCCAACCCCCCTTCAAGGGGTGTGGCCGACCCTTCTTTAAAGAGGGTGGCTGACCCCCCTTAAGGGAGGTCGTCGACCCCCTCTTTAAGGAGGTGGCCGACCCCCCTTTGAAGGGAGTGGCCGACCCCCTTTAGGGGAAGGCATGCCGCGGTTCTTCTTGTAAATTTTCCAAGTGTTGGTTTCGTCGATGTCATCGCATTGGCGACAGAATAAGTTTAGTCGCACAGAAAGTCAACGAAAACAATGCACGTAACTCGAGCGTGCGTGTATGTTTTGACCAGTTCGACAGCATTGAAAAATTGACCGTTGACTGGGTGACATGTTGACAGCGGTGAAAAGTTGACCATTGCATAGGTGACATGTCATGCAAAAAATGGGACCTCTGGTGGGCCCTTCGGTGTGACCAGAATAGGTTGACAACATAAGCCCCCTGTGTGGGGCGTGCGCGGAGGGGCAACCCAAGCGGGCACCGCATGCATAAACAGGAAGGGGAACAAAGAGCGGAATGAGGAAGGGAGCGCCACCTCTCCTGCTTTGTCCGTTCCTCTTTTTCTTTTTCTTTTTTTATCTTTGTCGGGGGGCTTATGAGGGGCCACGATTTCATCGTGGCCCACCCCCATATAAGGAGAAGGAGGGGAGGGCATACAATGCCATTTGTGCCAAAAGAAAAGAGAGAGAGAAAGAGAAGAAAATAGATGGTGAGAGAAGGGACGGAAGGGACCGATGGGTTGGCTGGGTCAAGGGGTCGGCGGGGAGCAGAGGTTGGCAGCGCAGCGTGAGGAGGGGGGTCGGCAGTCGTGGGGGGTAGGCCAGCCGAGGGGGGTCAGTGGCGACGGACAAGGGAAAGGTAAAGTGGGAGAAGGCACTGAGCAGGGGAGAGAAGGAGCGTCGGCCGTGGAGGTAGGGTCGGCCACGCCCACGGGGTCGGCCGCACATGGGGGTCAGCCACACCTAAGGGGTCGACTGCGTAAGGGGGATCGGCCACGCCTAGGGGGTCAGCCACCCCGAGTGTCTGACAGGCCCAAGTCCCATCCCTACAGCCCAAAGTGACGCCATCGGTGAAGAAAGCGAGACAGAAGATGTGGACGAAGCTGCGGGGGGCTGCGGTGAGCACGTCACGACCGCCGCGGGGTATGACGACCGCACCTATGCCGGCACCGCCAGTGGATGAGGCCACACTAGCATCGGGCGGCGAGGTGGGAGTGCCATTGACTTTTGACAACGGGGGGAAGAGGTCATACGATCCGAAGCCAGACAAGACCAGCACATTGTTGGGGGTGAGGGGAGTAGTACCGTGTGTACCGGACCCGGAGCTGTGGAGGGAGTTGGCTATCCGGGTGGCAGACGGGGTGTTTACGACACCGTGGGGTGGTCCATCGATGGGAGAAGAGCCATGGCTACCGTCACCGTATTTGTGCGCGCCGAGTTGGGAGGAAGCGCCTGTGATGTCACCAAGGTATGTACCAGCATTGTTGATCGAGAGAGAGGACATACCTTGGTCACCTGTGGCGTTCAAGGGCCATAGTGCGATGCCAATAGGGTGGGACTTTTGGTGCGAGCATATGGTGGAGACGCCGAGGAGGGCGCGGGTGTTGCAGGCACTGGGGTTGCTGCCAGCGATCGACATTACGGCGAGAGGACTAGAGTTGTATAGGGACACACCAGAGATGGCCCGATTGCTGGCGAGATGGAGCACACAGTCGCATACGTTCGTGACCGAGTTCGGAGAGATCGGGCCGACGTTACTCGATGTGCTGATGTTGACAGGGCTACCGATACACGGGGAGGTGGACGCGCGGGTGTCCCGGTTGAGTGGGGAGGAGTGGCTATTGCAGACATAGCTTCTAGACATCCGGCTGAGATGAAGAAGCACCAGAAGGGGACGTACGGGGGGTGGCTTTGCCAGTTCTATGGTACCCGTAGGCGAGGACTGGCCAGAGGTTGGGCAATGCCGCCCATTTTGTGATGGGGCCGTATTACGGCAATGATCGATACGAGTTGGTGGCATTCTTGGCTATGTTCCTGTCGAGGTAAGCTTTCGTACTGTCATGAGATTGTACGCGTGGATATGTGTTGTGTCATGCTTGCCCTGTAGAACTGTATATATATATATATATATATATATATATATATATATATATATATATGTTGTCTGTCGGTGCTTGCAAGTTTGTATTTGAGGGTACCCCTGAGGATGGTATTTCCTAGAGGGTATTTTCCTTGGCTATTCGGATGGCGCAGGGCAGGCGGGTCGGGCTGGCTCCGGTGTATTTGGGCACATTATATTCGCGGCTAGATCAGTTCGTGAATGACGTGAAGCGGTCACATGGGCGGTATCAGGTGGCAACGCACGTGAACTGGATGTTCTTGCAGAGGTATCTGTACGAGTGCTTTCCGAATTACCGGCCAGACGGATACCCACTCACACATCCATCACCGACGATGGGGACAGTGACTCAGCCAGGCAGATCATGGCAGGTGGCGTTGTGGTGCAGCGGTTCGCGGGCTTTTGCTTGGGCGGGCATCAGGAGGCCGGGGTGTC